>JAJTUV010001811.1:0-548710 GCA_021653895.1 Mastomys natalensis | reverse complement strand
AGCATCTGATCCCAACACAACATCTCCATTGTCCATAGAGAATCCTGCTCAGCTGACAAGGCCCTTGCTTCTGTGTTGAAGGATAATAGCAATGGCCTCCCGTTTATTGACCTTATTCTTAGACGTATGAGGCATGCATATTACAGTTTATTTCTCCTACTTGGCAACTGAAAATACAGAAGTGAGCCACAGAGAGTCTGATTGCTATTACAGTTTGTATCTACTGCTTCCCTGCTACTGATCCATAACTAAATAAGGATGGAGGAAAAGGGATATCTATCCATCCTCCATCCCACAAGATGCTATGTGGAAATGCCTCCTCTCAAGGTTCTCCAGACTTCTCAGTGAGTAAGTGAAGAGCATAAGGGTATAGTGGGAGATATTTGAATCTCTAACTGGAATAAGACTGAGCAATGAAACACAACTCAGTAATTATGAATATATTCTGTAAGCCTAGATTGGGCAGATACCCCTACACTACTCTGTTCCCCAGCTTTAGAGACCTTTATAACTTGAGGGTTTTCCAGACCCTGCATTTGTCCTTCTACCTCCTGCTTCCCAGTTGTCCTCTCCTTCGTCGTCTTCCTTCTCCATTGTCTTCTTCCAGTCATCCTCTAGTCGTCCTCCTCTCTTCTCTTCCCCAGCCTTTATTTCTCCACCTCCCCTTCCTCTGTCCAATCACTGGCTCCAGCCTTTATTTTACAAATTAAGATGGGCAGGAGGTTCACTAGAAATCAGCTGTGTAATGACTCACACCATCCTCTACAGCCCTTCACAGGAAAGGGGAATTAGTATCAAAATATAAGGCTGGGGCTATCCACAACATAAGGGCCTTACTTTTCTGGTGCCTAAAAAGGATGGGATGGGATTAGGTTCTCAGCAAGACTATCTCTTCTTATGTGGTCAGTGGAGAGCCCAGAAACTGTAGGCTTTACTGTAAGGATGTCTTCAGGAAGCTTCCTAACCAACTGATCTGGTTATTACCAAGCTAAGAGAAAAGGGTCATATGACATGAAGTATGAAGAAAGCCTTCTGTCTCTGGGAGGCTGTTCAGTGGAAAACAGATCTGAGTCGTTCTAGAGCCACGTGAAGTTGGGCACAACGGTTTGCATCTGCAATTCTGGTGCACCTATGGGAAGAGAGGGGGCTTAAGAGAGGAGAGTCTCCAATAACTGCCCAGCAAGGTAATTGGCATGTGAACTGAGGAACAAGAGACCTTGCCTCAAACTGGACAGACATCTAAAGTTGTCCTCTGACCTTTGTTCATGTGTCATGACACGAGCATCTCTGAATCCACATACAAAAGTGAATATAGCATTACACACACACACACACACAGAAAAAAGAGAGAGAAGAGAGACAGAGAGACAGAGAGACAGAGAGACAGAGACAGAGAGACACAAAGAGACAGAGAGACAGAGAGAGACAGAGAGTGGCTGAGGGAGGGAGAGACAAATAATTTTAAAAAAAGGAAAAACATTTAAAACATTTCAGGCCTGCCGAGATGACTCAGTTGCAAGCAGGAAACCCTGAGTTTGGAGCCCCAGAACCATCTTAAGACAGCTGTGGAGCGTGTTCTAAATCTCAGCACTGGAAACAACTGACCTCACCATCTATTGCCAATGGGCTGCAAACTGATAAGGACTGAGGAAGCCCTGCTTTTCACATAAAATACCTCATAGAGAAAAACAACAAGTTGAAAGGGGAGAGAATCTTGCTTTTGCCAAATCCTGTAGCATTCCCTGCTCTTAGAGGACATACTCCTTGCCTACGTGACTTCAACTTTTAATTCTACAAAAAAGATTGGCTTCATCCGTTATTCTCAATCTGGAAACAGTCTGTTTTAAACGACTGATGGGTGATATTACACTTAGAATCAAACTGTTAAGCCATGTGGATGAATTTATGGTCACATCATCTGGAAGCACCTCCTCTACCCCAGTGCACTGGGAAAAGAGGGGCTTCCTGCTTTCCCAGGACAAGGAGCTGGGGCTCTGCTGGGGGAACATGCACTGAAGGTCTTCCAGTTTCAGCATCCCTCCCAAGAGCATCACTGAACAGCTCTAAGATGTTCAAACAGAACATACGTGTCTGTGAGTCTTATGATCTTCGAAGGGATGTAAAGCCGTTGTATTCTGATTATTATGTGGCGGGTACTTGTTTCAATCCAGCTACAGTTCGATTGGTGCAGCTTGTATCTGCTGAGAAGCTGCTGGGACTGGCTCTCAGGCCGACCCTACTTGCTTTCTGAGAGGCAAAGGGTCGGATATCGTGGGAGGCTTTTCTTTCCCTTTTCAGCAGCCATGTTGAAAGACTCATATACATGCTCTTAATTTATCCACGCAAAGCGACTTTCTGCTCACATTCCCTGATGATTTCCCCCAAAATGCACCGGAAAATTTCAGTAAATAATTCAATTAGTCTCAGGAAATTTACAAACTGTGCGAAACGTTTTGAATCAACTTTTAGAACATTTTCATTACCAACAAAAGCTGAAGGAAGAGTAGAAAGAGGGAGGGGAAAGGAAAGGAAGAAAGGAAACAAACAAATCCGGGTTCACTTCAGATGGACTGTGTGAGAGCTTTGTTTTTTTTTTTTAGAGAGTGGTTCATCTATTCCAGGCTTGCCTTAAATTCTCCATGTAATGGAGGCTAGCCTATAACTTGTGGTTCTACTGCCTCTACATGGAATTACAGTTGAGTATCATCATACTTAATTATGTCAGAAAGTTTGTGTGTGTGTGTTATGTTTTAATTTGGCAGTGGGTGGAGTTGGGGGTGAGGATGGATGACCCCAGCAGCTTGCCAAGAGGATCAGCCTTGCAGGCTGGCCCCGGAAGGGCAGTTATAGAGGATTCCACATGAAAAGCAGCTAGCTATGGCTCTTGGGGAACCTGTTATCTATAGGGAAGACTTCTCTTTGGTAACATTAGCTAATTTGTTGTCATGGAGAACTGCCATGTGCACTGTGCACGTGTGGGATATTTTGCACTGTGCATGTGTGGGATATTTACAGGCATCCCTTGGCCTCTTCCTGTATTGCCAGAAACATCTGTAGATATGGATAAATATCTTCTGGGGCTGGAAGATATTCCCGAATTGAGAACCATTGATCAGCACTCTCTCTATCATGACTGCAAATAAATTGAAAACTTGAACAATTAAACAAACATTAATACTATAAGAAACTCAGAAAACACCTTGATAGTATTTTCTTTGAGACAGGGTCTCATGAAACCAAGACTGGCCTTGACCTTGATATGTAGCTGTACTAGCTGGTTTTGTCAATTTGACAAAAACTGGAGTTATCACAGAGAAAGGAACCTCCCTTAAGGAAATGCCTCCATGAGATCCAGCTGTAAGGCATTTTCTCAGTTAGTGATCAAGGGTGGGAGGGCCCATTGTGGGTGGTGCCATCACTAGGCTGATAGTCTTGGATTCTATAAGACAGCAAGCTGAGCAAGCTATGAGGAGCAAGCCAGTAAGTAACATCCCTCCATGGCCTCTGCATCAGCTCCTGCTTCCTGACCTGCTTGACTTTCAGTCCTGACATCCTTTGGTGATGAACAGCAATGTGGAAGTGTAAGCTGAATAAACCCTTTCACCTCCCAACTTGCTTCTTGGTCATGATGTTTGTGCAGGAATAGAAACCCTGACTAAGACAAGAAGACATACTATACCTCCATCCCAACTAGAAAAAATTATATAACACACTCATATCATCCTAGATGTTACAGTTATACCTTATCTTTAGTCACATTGTTTTTGTGTATTTGTTTGTTTGAGATTTTATTTTTAATTATATGTGGATCTGTGTGTGGCCTTCTGCACATGAGTGTAGCGCCCATAGGGGCCACAAGAAGGCATCAGATCATCTGGAGCTGGAGTGAAAGGCCTTTGTCAGCCTACTGAGTGCTGGGAACCAAACTCTCCATTCCACTGTAAGAGTGACAAACACTCTTAAAGCCTGGCCATTGCTACTGTGGTTTTGTTTTTCTTCTTTTGTTTTGAGACAGGGTCTTATTCAGCCATGATGGCCACAACCTTGCCGTGTAGCTGAAGATGGTCTTGAACATTTGATCCTCCTCTGCTTCTCTCCTATTGCTGGCATTGCAGGCATCTAGACCCAACACTTAGTTTTATACATCCTAGGCAAACACTCAACCAATGATGAACTCTTCTAGCTGTACATACTGCTGTTAAAGCTAAAGAGGAATGTAGGGAGGCAGAGGCAGGGACATCTGGCAGAGATTAGAGTGGATATGGCCAGACAGCTGGGCCATGTGGGGAGACTGGGAGAGGAAGGGAAAGGAGAGAGAAGGGAACCAGGTGTGGCAGACAAGAGAACAAAAATAACACACACACACACACACATACATACACATATACATATACATATAAAATACAATACATTACATATACATAGTATATATATGCATTGAAATCATCTAATACACAAATAGACTGTGCAAAGATCAAGTCAGGGTGATTGGCATTTCCAGCTATTGAAACTTTTTAACACTTGTTAGTATTGTGAGCCCACACCCCCCACATCCTACTAATTTTACAAAAATACAATAAATTGTTTTGGGCATGTTGGTGCATTCTTTAATCCTAGTGATGCAGAGGCAGGCAGATGTCTGTGAGTTGCAGGCTATCCTGGTCTGTATAGTGAGTTCCAGGCTAGCTAGGGCTACCAGTGAGATTGTCTCAAAAAAACCCCACAAAAGTCAGTAGTTAACCTCCTGTATTGCTTATTCCTCCCCTCTGCCTGCCCCTTTTTCTGCACGTGTCTTCTCCTTCTCTGATCAGCATATATGAGTCCATGGAAATAAGCCTGTTAATTTATTTGAGCAGACATGTGCCAAAACTACTTGGAGAAAAGGTGGTAGACTCATAACACACACATTGAACATGGTTAGGACCTGTTTGAAAGCAGCAGTCTTCTGTCTTCCTAATTCAGGCCTGACTGTCAAGACTCTACATTGTTTTCTTAGCTAGCTAACTTGTTCTTCCTGTCTCTCCACCTCTTCCCCAGACTGACACACACACACACACACACACACACACACACACACACACACACACACACACAATACCACAGACATTCACAGAGTAAAGGAGTGGGGACTACAGTGTATGTATTTAACCATCTGTCTGTTCTTAGTTCTGAATGCAATCGAGTCTAGTCTTAATCCCTTCCTATCATTATTAAACTCATGGAGTTCTCATGGCCAGAGTGTCTAGATCCTGTCTTAGGAAATTCAACTGTCATACAAAATTCAAAGTATCAGTTTTAGAGAAAGTTATTTGAAAAAGACTAGAGCTGAAAGCACTTGAGGTTTATTCTGGTTCTCTTACTCTGTGTGTGTGTGTGTGTACATGTGTGTTCATGTGTCTGTGGTATGTGCATGTGTGTATATGTGGGGTGTATGTGTGGTATATGTGTGTGTATGAATGCATGTGTGCATGGGGTATACATGTATGTGTGTATTCGTGTTTGTGTGGTATGAGCATATGTGTATGTATGAGGTATGTGTGTGGGGGTATTTGTATGTGTGTGTGCATACATGTGTGCATGTATATGTATGTGCATGTGTGTGTATGTGAATGAGTGTGTATTTGCATGCGTGTGGGGGGGTGGAGTTCATTCAGAGACAGAGTGTGCTGAAATACAGACATCAACTACTAGTAGAACTTCAGCTAGGGGGTAGTATCTTGTGAGCCTCTTCCCTCTGCATGCTGACATGTTGACTGGCTTGATCTTGTGAAGGTCTTGTGCAGGTAACCACAGCTGTTGAGAGTTCATACATGCAATAGTCCTCAGTTTTAATGTAGTTCTCCCCAACTCTGGTTCTTATCATCTTTCTTTCCAGTCTTTGATGTTCTCTGGGTGTTGCAGGACAGACCATAATGCAGATATTGAGTTTTATTGATGCCAGTGGTCACTGTGGTAGCAGCATTACTGACTCTGGGATAGATGCTGTTAAATCAATGACAGTGGCTTTTTAAGTTATACCCAAAGGTCAGGTAGGAACAGATAACTCAGACACAGCACTAAGGCTTACCTCTGTGTTTTCTATTTTAAAAAATGGTGTATACATGATTATATTGTATGCAGGCATGGTTACATACACGGATTTGTATGGTTGTGTGATCTTGTGTCAGAGGGACTTGGATGTCCTCCTTTATTACTACCGATGTTATTTATTTGGAGCAGGGTGTCTCTCTGAACATGAATATATCCTTTGTAGAGGGATATATCCCACTACATTTGTATAAAGCTCAGTGACTGGGCTGTGTGAGAGATAGGCGGAGTGAGAAGAAGAAGGAAAGGAAGAGGAAGGAAAGGAAGAGGAGGAGCTAGGGAGAGGAGAGAGGTAGCAGCCATGGGGAGCTACGGATGGATCAGGAGCAGTCCTGGGTAACAATTTATATCTAAGGTTAGGTATTGGGTAACAATTCTAATTGTGTGAGCATCTTGTTAGTTGAACATTTCTAAATATATGAACAATTGGATGCCTTTGAGCTTTGAGAGTCTTCATTCTACCAGGAGCCACTGGCATGGGAAGTATTGTCTGGGTTCAGTTGGGCTTTGTGGAGATGCGTGGTGGATTGGTGGCGCCCCTCTTGACCTCTGACTACTTCTAGTTGGGAAAATGGTGGCTGCTTAAGAACAAGCCAGACTGGGCACTAGTTTTTTAAATTGTACCTGCAATATTCATTTCTGTTTGCCAGGAAGTCGGCAAGCTCCAGGGATCCTCCTGTTTCTTCCCCCTTAACTTCTGGGCTCATGTAAGCATGATCAAAACCACACCTGGCTTATTAGGTGGGCACTGGGATCTGAACCCTTGATCCCATGGTCACACAGCAAGTGTTTTTAACTGATGAGCCCCTGAATTTTTTGTTTTATATTATGCTATTTTATATTGTATTATATTATTTTGGTGTGTGTGTGTGTGTGTATTGTGTACACTGGCTTGTACCACGGAGTATGTGTCAGTTAGAAGACAACTTTTGGGAGACAGTACCTTTTACCCATTGAACCATTTTTCTGCCCAACACAAATTCTTTAGATTAAAAATAATAAGAGGTTTTTTTTTCTGCTTAATGAAACAAAACCTTTATTTTTTTCATATTTAAAATATAGGAGACTATTTCAAAATTCAAAAATCAGTCCTTTGAGTTAACATCAAAGTATCTGCTTCTTCACATCTCTCTTCTTCTTTTGATGTAAGCACTTATATTGATCTAAACTCACTTCTTAAAAACTCTGAGTATCTCACAGGCTTCACTATGTTGCCTCTCCACTTCCATTTGCCTCAAGATAATTCTTAATTTCTCTTTTAATTATTTCATTAGCCTATTGGTTATTGAGGAACATGTCAAATTTCCAGGGTTTTGTGTCCCCCCCGCAAAGATTTTGAAAGAATATATATATACTGCAAATGATAATCAAGTCTCTTGAAATATATTAATTTCTTTATGTGCATGTATATTTTGAATTTATTTTTGTTGTTTTGCTCAATGTTTGTCATTGTTCTAGTATCCTTTTTGTTGCTGTGATAAAACACTCTTACCAAAAGCAACTTTGAGGAGAAAAGGACTTGTTTCGTTTACTCTTCTGGGTCACAGTACTAACTGTAAAGAAGTCAAGGTAAAACTCTAGTCCGGGACGCAGGAGCCATGAAGGAATGTTGCTTGCTGGCTGACCTTATATAGTTCAGGCCCATTTGCGTAGGGGTTGTGCTGCCCACAGTGGGCTGGGTCCTCCCATATCAATCAGTCATGACATTCTCTAAGTGAGAAATCTCAGTTGAAAATGGAAGCTTCCTCCCAGGTGACTCTAGGTTGTGTCAAGTTGACAACTTGTAGAGTAGGATAGTCATCTTTAATCAGAGAGATGAAAAGTATAAATTCTCTTACTGTATGGGTTTGTGTTGAGACACCTATAATGACAGACAGATTAAGTCTTCCTGCATCTGCTCAGAGCCCCTGTTCAAACAGTTCCTTCTTTGCTCTTGTCTCTCCTCCTTCTTCAGGCAGCCTACACAATCACCCAGGAGAAAACATTCATAGGATGTTTTCCAGTTAGTGTTCTAGAATTTCAGTGTGAAAGATATTAAAAAGATTAGGGCCGGGTGTGCACGCCTTTAACCAGCACTTGGAGGCGAGAGCGGATTTGAGTTGAGCCACGGTCTACAGAGTGATTCAGGACAGCCAGGTACACAGGAACCTGTCGACAAAAAAAAAAAAAAAAAAAATGACTGGAACAGGATACTAGTGGCAGAGTGCTTGCCTGACATGCATGAAGCCTTGGGTTGATCACTCCACACCACACACACACACAACACCACACACACACACACACACAACAACCACACACACACACACAGTTAATCCATATTTATCATTTTGTATTTAAGGAAGCTTAAAATACCAGAGGACTGGAGGGATGGCTCATTGGTAAAGAGCACTTGTTGCTCTTGCAGAGCACCAGAGTTTGGTTTCCAGGCCTATAAAGTGGCTCACAACCATCAATAACTCTAGTCCAGGGTATTTGACATCTTCTTCTGGCCTCTGAGAGTACCAGGCACACATACAGGGCACATACATACATTCAGGCCAAACATAAAAGTAAAAATTAATAGTCTAAAAGCTATCTCAAATATATATAGGGAAGTGCAGAGATTTATCCTAAATCACACTGTTGGTTAATGTGAAAGTCAAGCTAAATAGATAGATAGATAGATAGATAGATAGATAAGATAGATAGATAGATAGTAGGTGGGTTGAAGAGATGGCTCAGCTATTTAGGGTGCTTGCAGCTAAGATGCATGTATAGTTTCCAGGGGATCGGGGGCATGGGGAGACCTTACAACATGCTACAGGGAATTGGATACTCTCTTCTGGCCTGTGAGGGTACCTATACACAGAACACACACATACACAACACACACACACACACACACACACACGTAAATTTAAATAAAAATAAACTTGGGCTATCTGTGCATACCTTTAGTTTCATCACTAGGGAGGAAGACAGATCTCTGTAAGTTCAGGGCCAACCTGATCTATAAATCATGTTCTAGGTCAACAAAGCTATGTTTATGAGACCCTGTCTCAGAAAAACAGAATAAACAACAATAACCACCACCCCTAATCTTACAGTAAAATGAAAAGTTACAGTAGAACTCCTAAGAGCACATGGGATGGCTATTTCCAGGCGAGTATCTTTGTGCACAGCGTTGTACCTATTATTGACCAATTATTATTATTTCAGGAAACGTTAGGTATAATCACCCCCACTGTTCTAGGGAACAAAACAGAGGTGTCACACCTTCTGGTTAGACTGGCCATTTTACTTTTCAAATCATTCCTTCCTTATCATCAAAGAGAGAAGGAAGCCTCTGGAACAATGCTGACTCTGCAATCCTATTCCCACTTGATCTTATCCAAGGCTGCTGTCTTTGTTGCAGTAGTCACAGAGACCTGATCAAACTCACGCATGGGCACTTGATCTTGCGATGTGCCACTGAAGGGTGGATAGTCCACCTGAGACCAAAGAACAGGAGGCTGTTCAGTGAGTTGGTGTAGGGAATCAGACCATCGAGAAGTTGTTTAATCTGAGTCCAGGACTGAGCAGGACATTGGATACCCTAGATGAAAGCTTTTCTGTTTCTACACAGCTTGGAATGTTTAAGTCTTGGAAAAGCCCGGTGTATCCCATGTGTTAACTACTCCATGCTGCCAACCGATCGAAGCCTTTTCGCTTAACAAATATTTATTGAGTGAGGTCATTGCTTCCAATTTTGACTATGGAGATTTGAAAATTAAGACATGTACTCTGCCTTCAAGGACCTCAAAGGCTAGGAAGGCACACAAAGGTAAACTGGCCATAGAGTAATATCACACATGACACTTCTGAGCCCTGTGAGGGGAAACTAGAAAAGGGTCAGTGTCTTCTACAGTAAATGTAGAGAAAGTTCTGTATGTAAAGTGCCATTTGACATGGCTCTTGAAACTTCCCAAAAATCTTTTTTTTTTTTTTTTTTTTTTTTTTTTTTAACACATGAAGAGTTGATTTATTGAAGGGCTGAGAGACCACAGAAAAACTAGCAGGAGGGATAGCAACCATCCAGGAGAGAGACTTGACTGAGCAGAAGGGTCAAACTCCAGGAGATAGAAATCAATTTGAATTAATATAGGATTAGCCTGTCTCAACCATACGAATGGGTTGATGATAACTTACTCAGCCTTAGCCAGTGGGAACTTTTCTGGAAGGAATGAACATACAATTCTGATTGGACAGATCTTTAGTCACATTCAGTACCAGGGGTAGAAAAATGCATTCTCTTATTCTGGGCAGCCACACTGTCAGCTGAAAATAGGGTGTGTGTGTTATCATGGGGACAGTGGCGGTTCCTACCATCCATACCTACCTATGCTATAGATACACTCCTTGACTTACACACATTCTCTCTCTGTCCTTCCCTCCATCCCTCTCTTTCTCTCCCTTTTTCTCCCTCTCCCCCTTTTCTCCCCCTGTCTTCCTCTCCCTACCTCTCTCTCCTTTTGCAGAGGTGGGTATTGAACCCTGGACCTCAAATATTATGACAGACAGGCACATATTCTTGGTGCTATGCTGTGCTCTTAACGATTCTTATCCTTTTCCTCTGGAGAGGAGATGGTGGGGTTTTCAAAGGAAAGAAAGATTCTTATTGGATCCACTGCACCCAGCAGTGCTGTGTACATGTACATACAGAGATATGCAGGACATGTGGAAACAGAACAACTTCACTCCTGCTTAGACAGCTTCCCATGTTCTTTCTCCCTTTGAACTTGACTTCATACACATTTTGGTGTTCAACCTTAGTCTTGTTAAATCCACTTCACCCTAGCTCAGCCTAGTGGTAGGCTTTTGAATAGATTTACAGGACTAGACACAAATTTTCTTTTATGTCCCATCAGAAAGCAGTTGGTTACCCCCTAAACAGCCATATGGACCTCCATTTAAAAAAAATAGACTTCTTTGTTTTATGGATGTGAGTGTTTTGCTTGTATGCATACATGTATACCATGTGCATACCTGGTGTCCATAGATATCAGAAGAGGGTGTTGGTTGGATCTCCTGGAACTGGAGTTATAGATGATTCTGAACTGCTATGTGTGTGCTGGGAACCAAATCCAGAATTTCTGCAAGAGCAGCAAATGCTCTCTTTTTACATTTAATATTTTATAGAATTTCATACATGAATACTGTACTTACCTCATTTCCACCCCTCTCATCCTGACTCCTCCCCCAACCAGTCCCTTCTAAATTTTATGACCTCTTCTTTTCTTTTTTTTTTTTTTTTTTGAGACATTTATTCATTTTATATGTATAGGTCTCTTGACTGCTTCTATCTGTGCACCGCTTGCATGGCTGGTGCACAAAGAGGCCAGCAGAGGGCGTCAGATCCTTTGGAACTGGAGTTACAGATGGCTGTGCCTTTTCTCCCTTTTTACTATGAGACTTAGTGCTCAGAGAGGCTTCCAGGTCAGTTCCCATTTGATTCCTCCAAGTCGTGTGTCTAAAGTGTGTGTTGTCTTTAGCCATACAGTTTTAACATCAAGTTCTGGGAGGGAACAAAGAGAAGCAGCAGAAACCTCTTGAACTTTTCTGACCAACAACTCGGAGGCTTTTCATACCTGAAACTAGAAAGTTTATGGCTCTTGCAGGGATCATTATAGCCCAAGTTGGTGTAACGCCTTTCTAAAGCACGCATATGCAATACATGCATACACACACACACACACACACACACACCACACACACTACACATATTCTTTTTAGAGTTCTATTATATGTGTATGTTTTGTCTGCATGCATGTACACGCAGGACATGTGTGTCTGATGCCTGAGAAAGTTAGAAGAGGGCATCAGGTCCCCTGGAACTGGATTTACAGACAGTTGTGAGCAGCCATATGAGTGATGGAGACAGCCTGTGTCCTCTACAAGAGCAGTTAGTGCTTTTAACCACTTAGCAGGGCCCCGTTATGTGTGTGTGTGTGTGTGTGTGTGTGTGTGTGTGTGTGTGTGTGTGTGTGTGTATTTTATTCTTTTTTGAGACAGGGTTTCTCTGTGTAGCCCGGGCTGTCCTGGAACTCACTCTGTAGACCAGGCTGGCCTCGAACTCAGAAATCCGCCTGCCTCTGCTCCCAAGTGCTGGGATTAAAGGCGTACGCCACCACCGCCCGGCTATATGTATATTTTTAAGTAAACAAGAAATGCCATTTCCTTTGGCCTTTTCAAACACACTTAGTCTTATTTATGCCTCTTCCCTCCTCTCCCTCTATACTATTCTTTCCCCTCCCATTAAAGTACCGCCCCTGTTTTACCCCGTCCCCTGTCTCCTTCTCCACAGTAAGAGCTCTTAACTCTCCAATGACCACCGTCCCCGTCCCCCCCCCCCCCCCCCCCACCCACCCGAACTGAAATTTTCCTACAGTTTCCGAAAGGAAGAATTAGGATAGAATTTAGAAATATGACAGAGGAGAAGATGGCAAAACTGCTGCCGCCTTCAGCACACAGGGGTTTTAACTAGAAAATGGGGAGGGGGGATGGAAACATCGAGAAATGCATTGATTGACAATATATCAAGAAAATGGGATGATGAGCTTGAGGCTAGGGAAGCCGATTTCTACAGTATTGGAAGAAGTATGCAAAGTTTCAATTTGGCTGGTAATCAGAGACAGTTATTTTATGGCAAAGATAGGATTGGACTTACCCAACTTGGCCTCATCTGTATCTCTCCATTTTAGCCTATTGTCATGTTTTATTAATACTTACCTTCTCTTTCTTTGGAGCTTGGGCAGAAAATCCATTATTTATGGTTGAATATTCACCGTTTATAAGTGAAAGGACGTCTGCATGGCCATATTGAATATGTGACTGGGAAATAATTAAAGCATTTTACAGTGTAAAATGAAAGACATTTCTCTATTTTAAACATGCAATAGAGAAATAGCATTTTATATTCTAACTAGATTCAATAGTTTTTTTTTTTGTTTGTTTGTTTGTGATGAATAACAAGTTTTTTTTTTTTTTCTTAATTGGCAGTAAGCAAGATGAACTGAATATATTGCATCAAGAGGCATAGTGATTGCTTGGTTGTAATTCAAATGAGGGCTGAAGGAGGATGGCCATGCACTGGAGGCTAGCCTGAGCTACACAGCAAGACCTTGTCTAAAACAAAACCAAAAAGCAGTGAGCCAACCAAACTCAAACCCAAAGGCATGTGAAAATTCGAACTCAGATGATTAGTTCCTCATAAGGATTTTATGGAACATGAAAGCAATACAAAGAACAAAGAAAATGAACAGGTCAGAGCCGCAGTTACCGAAATTAAACTCTCCCAGCTTGGAAAAACAAACCATACATTGCCTCAAGTAACTCATACTTGTTTGCAAGGTGTCAGCTGACCCCTTTTAAAAAAAATCTCACTTTGTTTCCTTTTAAACAAAAAGACCTATGATTGTAGTGGTCAATAATTTGAATTTTTGAAGAATTAATTGGCCCTATTATATATAAAGACATAGTAACCTTCCCCCTCCACCTCACTTTTGGAAGCCTCAGCGAGAGCTTGAGAATTTCAAGTTGAAAATATCACCCCCGTCTTCCCCAAATTCTGTATTTAAGGATAGTATTTTCAGAACTTTTAAATTTACTGGAAATTCAGTATGATAGCTTTCCCCTTAAGGTTTATGGTCAAGCTTTTTTTTTTTTCTTTTTAAACTGGCAAATGTTTGAAAGATGAGAGTAGGATTAATCCTTACATTAATTTTTAAATACATCTCTTTCTTCCAAAGAATGCGGAGAAAATGAACCAACTCTCAATGTACTAACCTGCAAGGAAGGATATAGGACCTCTATGATGGCAGCTTCCTTTTAGGGCTGCTTAGTGTTGTCTCTGTATAGGTTCCACACTGTTGAGATCAAATACCCAACAAAAGCAAACTGAGAGAGGGGGGTTGTTCTGGCTCACAGTTTCAGGAATACAGTTATTGCAGGAGAGGAGGCAACTGGTCACATCGGGTCTGTAGTCAGAAAGCAGGCGGGGGGGGGGTACACATAAATACAGAGACTCCACTTGCTTTTTCCTCTTGGTCCAGTGTGAGACCCCAGGACACCCCAAAACGCAGCAGAGTTTGGGAACCAACACACAAGTCTCTTTGTGTCTGGCAGTTGATGTAAGCTCCACGAGTGCTGGTTTTTTCCTAGACTGTTTAATTAATTAATTTTTTGAGACTGAATTTTGCTCTGTAAGCTAGGCTTATAGCAACTTCAACTTTGGCTGGCCTGGAACTAGAGAATTTCATCTCAGCCTACAGAATGCTTAATGACACCACTATGCTCAGGTCATTCATTCATTCATTCATCATTCATTCATTCACATTTATGCATTAGATAGGAGTTCTCTGTGTAGCTCAGACATTTCCTCCAACTCCAAATTCTCCTCCCTCAGCTTTCCTGGCAATGAAAAAACAGGCATGCGCCATTATGCTCAAGCTGTGTTGGCTGTTGTTAATATTTATGTTAGGAAAAGAAAATAGTCTCTGTTTTACATAAAATCTACTTGGAATCATTTTTTTTTTTTAAAGTTAAGTCAGGGTCAGGGACTGTGTGCAGGACTCGCAGACCAACAAGCAAACGCAATTCCTCTGGCTAACGCCAAGGGGCACCCTTCAGTCTCTGGAGCTCCTGGAGTTCTTCCCATCTGCACAAAGAGCCCGGCCTCCTCCCGGTGACATCACAAAGGGTCGTTCTCCGCCCCTTCGGCGCCACCACGTGTGTCCCCGAGCTGAGTGGCCATCCGACTCAGTCCCTCGCCGGCCGGTCTGGGCAGCGGAGGAGACGAGTGGTTGGTAGTGGCTGGAAGCTTCGCTATGGGAAGTCGCTCTTTAGCTCTGTCGCGGCTAGCCCTGCTCCCTGGTTCTCCGCAGCCGCTGTCGCTGGAGAGTACCGGGAGGCGCGGGTTGCAAGCGCGCCTGCTTCTCCCCGCCTGGGCGCCAGAGCCCCTGGGCAGGTGCTGAGCGCCTTTCCGAACCTCCCTGCTGCCTCCCTCTTCCGCCTGGCCGCCCGGTTGCTGCAGTGCACATGGGCTGCTGGAGGTAGATGGGCTCACCGCCCGTGAGGCGGCGGTGGATGCGGCGCTGGGCAGAAACAGCAACCGACTCCAGCTGCCGTGGGGCCGAGCGCCCTGGGTGCCGCTGTGAGCCCCGGGCTCAGCCATGGGGACCTCGGCAAGCAGCATCACCGCCCTCGCCTCTTGCAGCCCCATCGCCCGCAAAGTCGGAGCCACGATGGTCGCCGGCTCTCTTCTCCTGGTGAGCGATCGGAGGGGACCCTAGGGTGGCGGCTGTGTTCGAGCCTGAGTCCGAGAGCCGGGCGGGTCCTCGGGCCCGTAGTGCGGGAGGCGCGCGGTGGGACCAGCCGGGTTGGAAGGCAATAGCCAGACAGAGGAGGACTCCTACTAGATCATCTTTTTTTGAAGGGTGAGCTGAGACTAGGGAGTGTTAAAGAATTATTTTTCTTGCAATCTGGCTGCTTGGAGGAGGCGCGAGAGGTGGCCGCCCCGTCGTCCTGCGCATTTCAGGGCTTTTGCCCCCGACTCGGCCTATCTCGCACCCCAACACCCAGCCTCACCCCAATATTATTCGCCGCCAGACCCTCGGCGCGGTGTGAGGCCCGAGTAGTCCTGTCAGTTGCCAGCTACCAGTTGTGGCCGCTGCTTTGTCGCTACTGCAATGTCATGTCCGGATGCTACCGCAGTAGAGACAGCGGGACCGGTGCGCTCCGGACGCGAGCAACTGCTGCATGCTTCCGCGCGCGAGGCATTCCGGAGTAGGGAGTAGGGCGCAGGCCACCCTTTGCTTCAGCTTCCTTGCTTCTCTCCTCCCTCTTGGCTCAAATGGGTCCTGATTTCTGCACGCCAAAAGAAGAAGAAGAAGGCGCGGGAGGAGAAGAAGGACCCAGAGACCCAGGCGCCTCTAAAGCACCGGCTTGGAGCCAACCGGCGCTGTGGCTCTCAATAGAGGGGGATGGGAAAGAGCTACATAAAGGAGGGTTAATTTTCTCCATCCTTTTCTTATTTCTCCTTGTCTGTGTTTAGACATGTCACCACGCAAGATGATGCAGGCTCTCTCAGCACCCAAATCTGGGGCGTGCCCCGATTGCAATCCTCCATCACTTTATCTGCTCAAAGCCTGACATCATCCCTTATCCAAAACTTACCCCAAGCTGGCCCTTTATTTCCAATATTGGGGCCAAGTGGGGAATTAGGTGGAAGAAAATTTGAATTCAAACCCTTGAGACGCCATAAACCAGCCGTGTCTTTTATCCCTGCAGGGAGGATGAAGATCGTTAACTAAAAACTAAACAAAAACAAAAAAGAGCTTGTTTTCATGGTTGGGCTGTGTAAGGGAAGGCAGGCCTCTTGTCTCCTTCCCCTAAAGGGCTTACTGCCTGGCCAGCCAAGATCTACTGCTTCCATCTCAAGGCATTACAGTTGCTATGGCCTGGGAATTCATTCCACAGACTCTCTGGTTCCTCTCTATGTTTAGGAGACAGAGAGAGAGAGAGAGAGAGAGAGAGAGAGAGAGAGAGAGAGAGAGAGAGGAGAGAGAGAGAGAGAGAGAGAGAAGAAAGTTTGTTGTTCTTAGCATTTATGAGGTAAATCTAAATCTGTGTCCCTTGGGAGACTCTTTTCTGTCCTTTTATAACAATGGCAAAGTCCAAGTCCTTTAAACAAGTGTGGATCGTAAACAACCAGAGAGTCGTTGGGACAGTGGACTTGAACTGACAGTCTCAGGTTGAGAGGACTGATGGGAGCACTGATCCTAATGATCAGAGCTAGGTCCCTTGCTGAGTTCCTTCCAAACGCCTTAGACCAGCATACACTGCTGTGTCCCCTGCCCCACACAGATACAATTCTTGTAGATTAGTCCACTCCCTCATCCAATCTGAAGTTATTGCTCAATGTATAGTCATTTGGATTATTTTTTTGTTTTATCTTTTTAACATGAAATAGGTACTTGAAGGTCTCAGTGTAGTGAAAACATGTGTTTTAACTCACCAAGAAAGGGCCCAGCTCCTTTTATTAAATGATCAAACTCAACGTACCCACAAATTGCACCCAGATTTGCAACGGATGACCTGACAGTGTAAGCTTGACAGTTAAATGAAGTTTACGAAGGGTTTTTAGAGACAGTCTCAAGGTGAGGACACTACAGGGTCTCTTGATCTCCTGGGAACTACGGCAAAAAGGCTTCATTTAAATTGATGGAGTAGAAGAAGGGTGAGCCAGTGATCCTGAAGTGTGGCGGTCTGCCAGGAACCCTTGGGAGCTCTGTGACGACCTTCTCCCCCTCCCCACCCCCACTTTGACAGTCCAGTCATCAGGACGGGCTCTGTTTCTGTGTACAACAGTGATCGGGTGACTTTGTTCTCAGGAGAATTTGCCCCATTGGTAATCTTGGCTGCGTTAATGGCAGACACCAGGTAGGATAGCTCAAGTAAACATGGTGTGAGGTACCTAGAAGAATAATGGGGGATACAGGAAGTTAATGCTGTGCCCATACAGTGTCTTTAGATAACAATGCCAGTGAATCGGCTCACAGTGGCTTTCAATGACCCTTCTCCCAGTTTTTCATAAGCAGTCTTTGTTATTTTTATTTTTGTGGCTCTTTTTTTTTTATTATTATTATTAGCATGATGAGCTAGCTACTCAAAAGCTTACTATAGGCTCTGATATGTATAAATACTATATGAACTTGTTGAGAGAGCAGTAAGGTAATTTACACAGAGTATTTCACCATCCCTGTCAAACAAATGTCGCCTCCATTCTACGGGTGAGAAAATAGTCTCCAATAATCTTACTGGTCTGTTGTAGTATGTGGTGACTCTGGGTTGGAACTCTGTGGTTCCTACGATCTCTCACCCAGGTACCATATACCCATTTCACAACTTCAAGTTGCTTGGTGGATGTAAGGACAGAGAAGGATCGCTGGCAGAGAGCTGAGGTGTTGGCTTGATTAATTGGAGAATATAAGTGAGACATACACAAGGACCTTTGAAATGAGTCGTTCTCGTTGCTTGCATTTCTGTTGCTGATGTGTTGATGTGACCATATCAAGTTTGGTAGTTACTCACAAACTGAAACAGAGCATACACGTTCTGGGCCAAAGTTCTGTAAATGAGACATTTAGATTTGTGGTGGTTTAGGGATTGTCCTAGAAAGACTTGCTTACTGCAGTACTGGATGCAGTCAGAGGTGCCTCTTGCCTTTAGGGAGCTTGTTTTGACTCTACAGATAGACTGATCGCAAGGGCTGGTCAAGAGAGAAAAGCAATCTTCTTGGTAAAGACACTGGATTTGAAGCTTTAGAAACCACTTTTATGCACAGACTGAGAATTCCTGCACCAAAGGCACAGGGAACATAGCAGGAGGAGTGGAAAGATTCTAAAAGCCAGAGGAACAGAAGTCTGCTGTAAGATTGTGTCTCCTGATTATGTCAGGGAAGCTTCACACATGAAGTCTCAACAACATGGCTGCCTAAACAGGACCTGAACAGAGAACACCAGTAGATTGGCTAACACAGAAGCGGGCAACCTCATAGGGCCTCAGCCCTAGACAAAAAATTAGAAATGTGGGCAACTAAGAAATATATATATATATATATATATGTGTGTGTGTGTGTGTGTGTGTGTGTGTGTGTATAATATATACACAAAACACATATATACAAATACACGTATGTGTGTGTGAATATATTACATATGTATTACACACACATATACACATATGTAATCTATGTAACAGCAATTGAAAATGATGCCATGAATTTGAGTTGTGCAAGGTTGGTACATGAGAGAAAGGTTGGAGAGAGGAAAGGGAAGTGGGGAAAGAATCCAGACACAGGAGACATTTACTTAGTAGATTGTCTAGCTGTTTGGCCATCCCTTTTCTAGGCAGCTGGCATCTCACCATTTCTGGTCACCTAAAGAAAAAGACCTTATTTCTTATTATTTTTTCTTTGCTGGTGGGAAATAGTCGGTCACAATCATCAACTATCTGCCTAGAGTCCCAAGTGTTAATGTTGGCCACTGCTATGAGTTCTACCTTCTGACTTTCACCTACCACAATACATGGCGTCTGTCTGCCTAGGCAGGCGTGTGCGTGTGAGGTCATCTGGGTTGGGGTGGGGTGCTCAAGTCCAAGGCTTGGTGACAAATTCAATTAGAACATGAAATCAGAGCTGGCATATGTACAGAGGGCTGTCTTCCTTTTATATACTTTATTGTAGCATCTTAGACTGTGAAAGCTGGAAGGGAACCTAAGCCGCTACTGATCTAATACCCCACACAGTTTGGCTGAGGGAAAGACCAGCCTACACTGAGGAAGTGACTAGTTTTCATTTTACCAAATCTACACGGTGCAGAGGCGGTATCCTAGGCAGTGGAAGCCCAATGATGAAGTGGATTAGAACCTTGGCATGAAGCTAGTTTCTATGGGTATAAAACATGTGGCAGCTGTCAATGGATCAACGGGGGGAGCATGCTAGACCCCAAGAGAGACACAGATGTGATGGTCACATCTTCAAAATATGAAATCTGTCAGAGGAGGGAGACACTTCTATTTTGGAAAACTTTCCAATCGTGGAATAATGTATCTTAGTTGACTTATGGAAAACTGGTAATGAGAAAGAACAAGCAACCCAGAGCTTTGACTGCAATGAACAACTTCTGATTTTACCCCATGAGTTATCTCCACAAAGTGTAGGATAGGGTCAGGCTTTCTCATTTGGATTAACATATATGTCTGGCTCTCAGGTTCAGTCACAGACAGACAGACAGACAGACAGACAGAGCCTCCAGCACAATTAAGCAATTAAGCTAAATCTATAAGAAAACTACTTTTTTGAATAAGATGTATACTTAGTATGAAAAAAAAAAGGCTTCTGTAATTACATAGGCACAGGTCCACTGACTATACATTTGGACAATGTCTATCGATTAAGTAAAGCAAGCATAATAAATGCCGTATTTTGGGGTAGTTTGCTGCAGCCTTTCCCAGTGGTCAGGGGTGGGTTTGGCTTCTGAGCTGGTATCTTCTCTTTATTAGCGGTTGGAATTGGGGGACATCACACCTTGACTTTGCACTTGATGGAGTCTTGAGGTGAGGCAAAGCTTCTTGGGAAGCTTGGTAGAAAAACTGCAAATTGGTTTTGTGCTTACTCAACCAGAATATAAACCATAATTGGCTTACGTAAAGTTCACTATTATTATTATTGTTTTTTTTTTCTTTTGGTGACGGGAAATGGTGAGATGCATCATCAGACGATTCAAGGGCCAGGACGAATTGAATGACTTTTCCTTGCGTAAACAGCTCTGCCTATTTTCCAGAAAGCACTAATACTCTGTTGGCTTGCACAGGCCTGGCAAATTGCGGTAAGGCCAGGTCACCACCAGCAACTTCTTGGCAAACTCAGGTGCTTCTCTCCTGTGACTAGAAGAACCCAGATTAACTCATAGCTTTGGTGGGTGTCCGGTGGTCATTGAGTTTAATCCATTTGGAGCATGAGATGGCAGATATTTTGGACAGATAGAATGACAACTGAGGCCATTGGCAGGAGCAGCTTGGTCCACTGAGTGTCAGCAGGAGGCTGGACTTCTTTGCTTCTGCATCAGAGGCCACTGAGCTTGTGTTCTTTGGGGGTGAATAGGGGTGAGAGATCGTGGATAAACACTGGGGAAACCCAGTGTTTATATTTGTCAAATACCTAAAAATCAACAGGATCTTAAATTGGCTTGAAGGCTGCCACCTGGTTGGCCAGTGATAATTAACCTAGAGGAGGCTGGCAGATGTCCAGAAATATGGGTGGGGCCTCTGCCTATGGAGAGAGGTTTTGATGACCGTGCTGCTGACTGAAGGCAGATGCGTAATCCACATCCATGAAGAGTGCCGAAGTCGGGGTCTTGTGTGTCCTGGTTGGAGACAACATGTCTGTAGTGTTGGGAAAGTTGTGCTCAGTGGGTTCTCAGAAAGGTGTGGGATGCAGCAGGAGCTGGGTAAGCCGGCAGGATGCTACTCCATGTCCTTTCATCCTCTCTTCAGAATAGTTGCAGACTATGTATGCATGACACGTCCCTGGTCTAAGACAAATAAAAAGAATGGAGAAACCCATGGCTATCCAAATCAGAACAAGACTAGTCTAGATATGATATATGTCTATGTAAGTTCCCATTTGTTCTTCTGCAACCAGGACTACAGTGGTGGCTCTGTCGCTTGGCACCACTTGCAAACTCTGTTTGGAGGGAAAAGGAACACGGACTTACGGAGTTAGATGAGAACAGGGAGGGTGGCCATGTACCCTGGACTCAAGAGAGCAGCTGTGAAGCCAGTAGAGCTCCTGTGCTAGTGGCCTTCAGAGGAGGACCAAGCAAATGGCTGGTAACCATTTATATTGGGATATTATTTAATTTATATATTTATAAAGGTATTATGTAGTATACTCCTTTATATATTATATAAACGGGCCTCATTTATTTATGGAGTACTTATTACTGCATCTAATATCGTTTGTAAAACACTACAGTATACAAGTCCCGGAGGTCAGAGCTTTAGTCCCATTTTATAGATTTCAGAAAAAGGTTCGAGAAAGTTTTTACTCTTCTGCCCATTATTAGATTCTGGATAGAGGAATGAAATCTACCTCAGCATAGTTTCAAACACTTAGCTCTCTCTGCCAAGTTCTGGGTATGGGATGGTTCACTTCAATTTCCCATACCTTTGTTTCCTTTAAAAGGGATTGATTTTACCTGAGAGTTGAACATGCTTGTTTTATTTTCTGAGTTTCATGGTGGTGCCTGGATGGTTTGCCAAAACTCCTGGTGTGAGCATGGTGTGTGGGAGTTGAAAGGGGAGGGCGTGGAGACATGGGCTAGCATTTTCCTATGGTGTGACTGTGACGGACCATGGTGCCAGGTTGAGATGGAAAGACACTCCAGCAAATTGAAATGTTATAAATAGGGAATGGGCGTGTTGCTCTCCTGCAGCCCTGGTCACTTTGAAAAATATTTGCTTAATGAGTAATAGTGTGGTGTGGGTTCCACTTTGCTGGGTAGTTAGTTTTGCGCCCTTTTTCTGAGCACCTGAGGACCTGCTAGGGTCTTCCTTGCTGCCAGCCTGACTATTTGTTTAGGATAAGTTAATAGCTCGCACCAGCTGTGACTAGCATTTGTTCACTTTTCATTCCAGTTCTCTGGGAAGTGGATTTAATTCCATGATTTGAGTGGTTCGCACTATGAATGTAATAGATAGGTTGCCACAGTTATTGGAGGCACCTTCATAAGCAAGCGGTTAGAGAAAAAAATGAGAGCTTCATACATGCAGATATGTTTCAATCAAATCTACAGCCCTCTACTCCCTCCCCTTCCAGCTTTTCCCAACACCGCACCCCCCACCAACCTTTCTCTTCCCATTTCATGTGCTCTTTCTCTAAACCCACTAAGGTCATGCCCCTGTAGGTACAATGAGTGCAGGACTATCTACTGGACCATGGACAGCCTTTCAGGAACCCCATGCTCAAAGAAAATGGAGTCTCCCTTCCCAGACAGCCTTCAATTCAATTCCCAATAGCGCCTTAGCTAGGGGTGAAACTTTGTGACTCCCTCTCCTGCCCACGTATGCTTTTGGTTGGCTTGTTCTTGTACAGGTCTTGTGCATGCAGTTCGACCACTAGGAATTGATGTGTGCAGAGGCCTGGCATTTCTAGCAAATACTGTTTCACTATAGTCATACGATCCTTTTGGATCTGAAGAGCATTCTCCTCCCCTCTTCTGTGAGATTCCCGAGCCTTGTGGGAAGGGGCTGTGACACAGCTGTCCCATTGAGCACTGAGCACCTACAACATTCTATTCTCTGTCCATTGACCAGGCATAGGTCTCTTTATTGATCCCCATCTTTGAACACCGTTGGAAGAGGAGGGAGCTAGCTAATTAAATGAGCTTGAGATCTGTTGAAATACCTGTTTGTAGCCTTAGCAGACCAGAGAAAGACAAAACCTGGACAGACATGACTTGATTATTAGTCCCAGAAAAGAGATCGGAATTCCAGTCTTCCAAGAACCGTTGTGACAAGACCACCATCTGATTTCACTGAAACGTGGCTTAGCTCTGCTCAGCAATGGATCAGAGAAGCAGGAGGGTAGAGACAAGAAAACTTATAGGCAAAGGTGATAGGTTTCCAGAACAGTCCAACGAGTGTGTTTGTGCTGATTTTTGTCCCACTTTTCTTTCTGTCATTATTTCCCTTTCTCCTACAGGGGTCTATTTGTGTTCTTTGTCAACTTACTAAAGCATAAGGACTGTCTATTAAGTAACAGGCATGGTTAGGGTGTGGGTCTATAGAAGTGACAGGTTATCTATGGCCTCCCTTTGGAGTTCACAGAAAAGGTGATGTTTCCTGGTTAATTATGAAGCAGAAGGGAGTGGATTTCAGTGGAAGGGAACGGTATGTGGAATAGACCCAGTGTAGGACAGAGTCTGTGTCCTGATCTCCGATCACTATGGCTGGGGAGAGCCAGTGGAATTGTGTGTCGTGTGGGACCCTTAAAGGTATGAAGACCTCATTCAGTGCAGGAGAGAGAAGAGGGTAATAACATGGCTTGAGGCATTATAAAACAAAACAAACAAACAAAACACCATGTATTCATTTTTTGGGGGGAGGGGGGTGGAGAGCAGGTGGCCTCAGAGGCCATCACATCTCTACCAGAATCAGGTTCCTAGCAGTCTTGAGACACTAGTATGGATTCTGGGAACCAAATTCCAGTCCTCTGTAAGCAGCAAGTGCTTAACCACTGAGCATCACGCCCACCTGCAAACATTAAAAAAAAAAGTTTTAATTACTCCTTAGAGATTTTCGTTTAGTGTATTTTGATTCTATTGCTCCCTCCTGAAGTTCCTTCCAGTAACTCTCTCTCTCTCTCTCTCTCTCCTCCCCCCCCCTCTCCTCCTTGCATTGAGTACAGTTTGTATTCTCTGTGAAGATGAATTTTCGAGAATTTACTGGTGGTGAAATGAGAGGAGACAGGTGGTGTCAAAGGAGGCGGACTCCTAGGTTCCTTTGAAGTCTGTGATTGGAAGGATGGGCTGGGGGCGTGGTGGATAGGATGGGAACCCTAAGGCTCTGATGTTTAGTGAGTAAGTTTGAGGTGTCTGTGACGAACATCTGCTTGGACCTTTATTTTGCCATTTAAAAATAGCGGACTCTCTGCATGTCTGAAGTGCATTGAGCCATCGCGACTGTCACCAGGCACTCGGGCTGCCGTCCTTCCTCTGTAGCATCCAGCAGCACAGACATCTGTGTATACAGCAATGCGCTGTCCGCTTTTAGATTGTTTCCTCCGACTGCATTCCCTAAAGTGGCATTGCCAGGTCAGAGGAAACGAATGAGTAGTTTTATGGCGTTCGCTGCAGATTGCCAGATTGTTTTTTAGGAAGACAATCAATTCAGAATGCCACCCGCCACCTATAAATGTGCTTTCTAGTTCATGAACCTGCCAGGACTGGACTTACTCATTTCAAATTACTTATCCTCTTTTTAATTCAGAGATGTAAGGACCTTTGGTGGTCTCCGTGACAGTTAAGTCATTTTCTAGGGACATAATAAACTTACTTGCATGATGCTTGCCTTTTAATGATTCATGGTTTCACTATCGAGTAGAAGTTATGCTAATCTTATTTTTATTAATTCTATTTATCGTTCTGGTTATAGGTTCTTATCAGCTATATATGGGATTGCTTTATATTCTATTGACTTTCTAGGATTATGTTTATGTATTTGCATTATGTGTGTGCATGCATGTGGGCATCTCTGTGTCACAGGACATGGGTGGAATCAGAGACAATTTATGGGGTCTGCGGGTCCTGTGATAGAACTTTCTACCTGTCAGGTTCAGTATTAAACCCCGTTGCCCACTAATCCTTCACCAGCACTGTATTCTATTTGTAATATTACTAAAATAACATGAAAAATTAGGACTGTGTTATTAAACCTTTTCCTTTCTGGGTCTGAAATATTCTTTTTTTTCCCCCCATTTTGTTAGGAATTCATCCTTTGACAGGTAGTTACAAAGCATCCTGATTGCTTTGGATTTTATAATGTATTGGTTGACTGTTGAGCTTGTTGATGTTTCTGGATATCGGTGTCCTAGTTGTGGTGGGAATCCTCTCGGTGTGTTCTGAAGGATATCTGTACATGTGTATGCGTGTAATGGATTTTGTGGGTAAAACACACGGGGAGTCGGGGCACAGCTGATTCGCCATTCCAAGCTGTTCTTCCATGGAGTCTCCGGGACTGGTGATAGTTATATATTATTAATTGTACCCATCCTAGAGAAGATAGAAAGAGTATTTTCTGAACTCTAGACTAGGGAGGGGATCAGTGAACTTTTTCTGTAAAGTGCTAGGCAGTACGTTTATGATATCTGTGGTAACTACTTAATTCCACCATTATTGCAGACATAGGATCACCTGTGTGTGAAACATGTCCAGACAATGTCTCAAAGAAGGAGTCTGGCTGTGTTTCAATAAAATTTTATTTGTAGATACTGAAATTTGAATTTCACATAGTTTTCACTGGTACTACATCACTACTCTTCATTCCTCCTCACTTCCCAGTTATTAGGACTATAAAACTGTTGTAGGCCTATGGGCTATACAAAAATAGACAGTGATAGAGTCCAGCCTGCTTCTAGACCAGGGTATTAATATTGTGTGAGACCAAACTGGGAAACTCACTTTGGAAAATCCTTACTTGCTTGTGCCCTGGGCATCTAAAGTAAGATTATTAATTGTAAATTCTTTCTCTTTTATGTTTTTTGTTATAAACCAAGGTTTATTTCATTTTAATTAATTAACTAACTTATTTTGAGATAGCGTCTCAGGTTGACTAGGCTGACCCAAGGTTAACCTTGAGCTGCCTCCATTTTAAGTGCTGGGATTGCAGTGTATGCTGATCGTGGAACTCGGGGCTTTGAACACACCAGGCAGCACTCTAATAGTTGAGCAATCAACACCCCCAGAATATCAAGAGTTTGCTTGTTTGTTTGTTTTTTTTAAATATATTTTGAAAAGTAGCCTTGCTTTTTCTTGTCTTTACCTTGACATCTACTTTCAAAACAAACCTCTACAGTGTGTTCTGTGTTCAGGGAAGTGAGTTTCAGGATTATAATCTTTTATTAAATTAAGAGAAATAACCAAATTTTTGGTGTTTGAGAAAGAATCTCCCTATGCAAATCAGTTTCAATGGGAAGTCAGTGTCTACTGGTCTTGAGTTTTGTGATGCTTCTGCCTTTCCATCCTAAGTCCTGGGGTCATAAGCATGAACTACCATGTACATGGGCATGTACCATGTACCACCATGTACATAGACATGTACCACCACGTACATAGGCATTGTACCATGTAATCAACACTGTACATAGGCATGTACCATGTATCACCATGTACATAGTCATGTACCACATGTATATAGGCATGTACCACCATGTATGTAGGCATGTACCACCATGTACGTAGACATGTACCTAGCTGGTAGTTTTTGTTTTATTTGCTTGTTCTGAGCCAGTTTTGATGAGGGTTCCTGCCTCACTTTGAATATACTATGTATATCGATCTGGCCTTGAAGTCACTAAGTACACCAAGCTGGCCCTGAACTTGGTATGTTCCTCATGCCTTTGTCCCCATAGTGTTGGAACTACAGCGTGTGCCACTCTGCTGGCTCTGGATGACACCTTTAAACAAAAAAATCTAGAACTTGGGGGCTGGAAATGTAACCTGCCTAGCACACATACAACGTTGGATTTAATTGTAGCACAACAAAAAATATGCAACTAAAATAAAAGGAAAAAATTCTCAAATTTTTGTTATGTATCTCAGGAGTAATAGACTTAAGATATAATTGAGATGTCTTAAAAGATTGTCTAATCTCAAGGAAATAAGCAGAAAGAATGGTAAAATAATAAATTGGTGGGGTGATCATTTCCTTAAATTAATATTTATTCAGCAATTACCGTGTCAGGCATGTTCTCCATGCTCTTTCTGTGTAACCCATTAATTAGCAAAACAACTTAGAATGGCAGTTATTATTGCTGTGCCCATTTAACAAGTGAGGAGGTAGAGGCTCAGAAGTTGGGCCATTCCCAGGCTAGAAGGGGGGAAGAAAGGCAATTTGCCTGCTCTCAGTCCAGAAACCAGATTCATCAGCTGACACTCACAGGGTATCCTCAATGCATTCCTGACTATTTGCTTGGAGATAGCTACAGGTTGGAAGGCTAGATTCCACAAGACTACTTCTGATTTCAGATATCAATAGCAAAATTCAGGTTGTCAGTAACCTGTGCTTTCTGCTGTCTGACTTGTAAGTCAGAGTTCCCAGGGCTATCAGGGGTTCAGTTAACTTGTAAGCATGGCCTCACATATCTCAGGAAAACACTTTCTGAATATCACTCTCTTCTATATAAAGGAGATGGACGATAAAGCATGCAGAGGGAGACATGCTTAGGGCAGCCGTAGAGGAAGCACCGTGGAGCTGTGGAGCTACTGTGTCTGCTCTGGACACACTACCCTCCAGGTCTTTGCACCCATTCAGCTAGTTGTGAGCTCTCTGAACCTTCCCCTTTCAGGGTTTTATGGAGGCATCATTTCGTAGGCATAACTGACTTCATCATTAGCCATTGGTGACTAACTTAACCTTCAACCCCTCTCCTCATCCCAGAGATTGAGGTGGAACTGAAAATACAAGCTGTCTATAAAAACCTTGTGTTTTCTAATTACGGTCTCCATCTTGGTGGTGCCCTCTCAGAGCCTCCATCCCCTGTCATCTCATCACCACACAGAAGACCCTAATCACACTGGCGAGTGTTCCTACTTGGTGATGGGAGCCATGGGAAGAGACCACATCTGTATTCCTTATTGTCACAGTATCACGCCCAGCAGGTACCTGGGAGGAGGCTATTACTTCTAGGCTTAAATGGGTTTTCCTTACACTCTGAAGCCTTTGAGGCATTGGGGTTTGGATGCTCTTCGGGACATGCCCGGTCAGCATGAAATCACGTCCTTCCATCTTCTCTGTTTTCTATGTGATACTACTTCAATTATTCCTCCTTGGGCATCCTATCAGCATCTCTCAGTAAGCAGAGGACAAAGAAAAGCTACCATGGTGGAGGGAGATGGGGCTGTGGTCCAGTGACTGATTGCTGTATGCACTTTCTCTCCTGCATTGCGGGTTCCAGAGAAAACAGCTCCTAGGTGAAATCTTCCCTGTTTTTTTCCTCTCCAGTGTCCCTGAGCTTGCCACCTTCTGTTCCTACAGTCAGCACATTCTGGCTCTGGCATTCTCCACAGTCACCAGCTTTAAAAAACAGTCCCTGCTTCTTTTGCGTTGACAATAGGAGACTGCCCTTCCTCCCATCCCTCCCGTCTTTTCCTCCCTCCATACTCCCCCCATTCCTCTCATCCCTCCTTTCCCTCCCTTCCTCCCTCCTCCCTCCTCCTCCCTCCCTCCTCCTCCTTCCTTCCTTCCTTCCTTCCTTCCTTCCTTCCTTCCTTCCTTCCTTCCTTTTTTCCTTCCTATCAGAGAAGGCAGTAAGAAATGAGAGAGCCAATCAAGTTTGTATAACATAACTGGAAATATTCTGTCTGTGGTTTGTGGAATCTTACCCTTGAACCGTCTGTTTTTATGCATCCCACCTGCTTCCTAACTTTGAATCTGGGAAATTCTAGCCGTCCAGTGTGTTATATTACAAATTAAAATGATGCCCCTGATAAAACGGTCAACAATTCTGAGGGCTGACCAGCTCTCTCCATGGCTGTTAACCTTTGTCATTAAGTATCATATTTCATAGTTATCCTTACAGGTAAACTTGATAATCCTATGATCTCTACAGTAATTAAATTTCTATGTGTGTGTGTTTGAAAAAATTCTATGTCAAACTTCAGAGCAATTTTCCTGCTTCTTACTGCTTCTCTTACTAAGCAGATCCATCTCTGCCTTGAGTTTGCTCATTTCACAATCAAATATTATTAGAACTTGATAGGAAATGAAAGTGACATAAGCCGGGCGCAGGGATGGTGGATGGTCAGTGGCTCAAGATGCCAGCTTGCAAGTGTGAAGAACCGAGTTTGAATCCTTAGCACTCATGGAAAAACCTGGATGTGGCCTTGTGAGCACCTGTAACCCCAGCCCTGTGGAGGCCTGAGACGAGAGGCTTCCTGGAGCTTGCTGGCTGCCGTCTGTTGAAATGGCAAGCTCCAAGTTCAAGGAGAGAGCCCTGTCTCAAGGCAATGCAGTGGAGAGCGATGGAGTAGGCCACTCTGCAATCCTCCTCAAGCCTCCCCATGGGCATGTGCACCTGTGCACACATGTGCACACACCACACACACATACAAACAACAACGTCAGTGGCGCAGATCTGTTGTAACCTTTAAGCTACCAAGGGATCTCTTGTTTATCTGAAGGATGAGGTCATGGAAACGGAATTGCTGAACAACAAGTAGATGTCCACATTCTGAGTGTATTCATACATCCGGGTGCTTCTTGTCTTCAGTCAGGCCCATCTGTGCTGTAAAACACAGATGACACATCATAGGTGTGCTGCGGCCACCAGGACGCACAGTGAGACCCTGGAAGCCTTCACAGCCAGTCCTGTGAGCCAAGTGCTGCTTTCTACTTCATCTCCATTTCTCCCGTTTAAGCTTCTAATCATCCAATAAACACTTGTAGTGTTTTTCATGTTTTTAAAACCATATGTAATTTGAGGCAGCATGCTGATATTTACTGCATCTATCCATTGTTGTTGGCAAAGTTCTTAGATAAATGGAATTTTCATAACTGCAATTTAAATACAGAGAGATTCTAAGCTTCTTATACTGCTTATCATCTTAAGCACAAGTGTAACTTTCTCTTTTTTTCTTTCTTTTCAATGAGAGGGGAAATTTGAACCCTTTAATATATCAGTTTTTTGTTTTGAGTATCATGAAGAAATTAATTCTTAGAAGCCAATGTAGTTCTGTTAAGAGAGAGAGTAGAGTAATGGGGGGCTGGAGTGGTGGCTCAGTGGTTAAGAGCACCGGCTACTCTTCCAGAGGTCCTGAGTTCAATTCCCAGCAACCACATGGTGGCTCACAACCATCTGTAATAGAATCTGATGCCCTCTTCTGCTGTGTCTGAAGACAGTGACAGTGTACTCCTAGACATTAAATAAATAAATAAATAAATAATAATAAATAAATAAATATTTAAATAAATCTTTTAGGAAGAGAAAGTAATGTCTTTAGGGTCTTTGAAGGTGAACGGAATCTTTGCTTTCATGCTGAAAGGAACCAGGGTGCCTTATTTAGATTTTCATTAATATCATGGCACTGTTGTGGAGGTTTCGGTGTTTCTCGCTCCCAGCCACCTCCTCCAACACTACCGTTTAACTTACTAATTCTAATTATCGTGGTCTGCAAATTCATCCTTTTAGTCAGCACGTCTTTGTCAGTATCCACGAGCTGGTCCTTGAGGATTTGGATAGTATCAGTGGGTCTCACAACTCATCCCTTCTCTTTATGAAGGGAAAAGAGGGTATGTGGTCCAGTCAATGGGTACTGAGTCTACGTGCTGTCCTGCATTATAGATTCCAGGGAAGACACGCAGAGTATAAATATGGAAGTAGAAAATGAGACAGCCAGAGAGGGAAAGAAGAAACAGAGGAGGGCTTTTCAGTTGGGGATGGAAGGTAGGGATGGCATCCAGGAGGAAGTCTTGTCTCTCTGGATGATTTTGCTTTTCATCAGATGTCAGGGGGGAAGTGAGAGTTTTAAGCTGAGTGTGAAGAGACCAGATTGAGCCTGTGAGTTAGAGTGGGTGTAGAAAGAGAGAAGAGAGAGAAAGAGAGAGAGAGAGAGAGCAATCTACATCTGCTCAAAAAGAAATTCATGGGGGAGACCGAGGGGGCTTCTTTGAGCTGCTGGTCTCTGTATTGTTTGTATTTCTTTAGGTGCCCATGCTGGGAGTTGGCAGACTTCGTCTATAAAGGGCCAAAGGACAACAATAGGCTACTGAGGTTTCTGGGCAGAATGGTCTCTGTTGTAGTTTTGCAGCTTTACCACAGCAGCGTGAAAGCAGCCGTGAGTGCTAGCTTCATCAGTGTCTGGATTCTAGGAAGCTTGTTATAAGACCAGCTGGTATGTTGGCATTCCTTCGCTGGCCCTGGCTTGAAGGATGCTTTGCTTATTATTTTCCTAGTCTTCATTAGGTAGTTGAGCAAGTGAGGAAATGTAGTCTGTGTGGCTGTCCCTGGCCTTGAGCTGCTTATAAGCACTAAGGGAAGATAAGTATATACACTTACGGGGCTGCCAACCAACATTATGAGACACTATGTAATTAGACGCTGATAGAATGGACAGAAACAGGAAATGTGATGGGCCACTTGCTCATCTGCTTGGCATCTGGCTGTTTAGAAAGAGTTTTAAAGGCTACATAAGGATGGTAGGACTTGGCAAAATCACAACACACAGGAGATTAGAGTTGATTGAATACTACTACTGAATTCAACCTGTTCATTTCATAAGCGAGCAAACCAGGATCCTACTGACTTTCAGACAGGTTGGGTAAGGATGCGGCTCCTCTTTTCAGAATCTTTGTCCAATTCCTTTCCTGACTTTTTCTACTCGATCCACCCAGGAGCACCTATATGTATACATAGATGTTTTTGTGTGTATGTTTGTGTATATGTTTGGTATTGCTAGGGGTGAGGGGATGAAGTAGCTTCAGATTATCGATTGCATTTTAGGTTCCAAAGGACTGGGACCAGGGTGGTTGTGTCTGCTACTTGGATGGAGGTGGAAAGAAGCTAGGCAAGGGATCTGGGAGAGAAGAAACAGTTATGCACAATAGAAAAGTGTACAGTGACCTATACACAAGAAAGCCTTGTGGGAACGAAGCCTTGGTGGGAAGACCCTCTAAAGTAAGGCATACCCATTCTATTGGTTGTGAGCCTAGCCCTTAATGGCCGAGCCCAGCTCTCTAGAATGTACTCATTCTGTTGAAGAACTCTTAACTGTTAGAATGAGAATTTGTATGTTAAAACAGAAGATCTCGGTGATGTGTAACAGAAGTAGTAAAAAAGAAATCACAGAGCAACATGGTTGGCTTTTTCTTCCCCCTTTGCCTACATAAAATCAACTCAAACAGGAGAACAGGGAAGTTGAGAATCTGTGTTCCAAATTGGTAGGATTATTACAAGGATGTTTATTTTGGGGGGTGAAATGCTAATATTGAGCTAATTAAAAATGCCACATTAGGTAGTGATGGAGGGAGTGACCCTGATAGTGAGATTGGACTGTGTCCAAAATGTGGCTCAGGATCAAAGAATTTTAGAGCCAGAGGGGTCCTGGTTTAGTGTTAGGGGCTCAAAAGTTAGTTGGATGCCAGAAACACTCAGACTACTTAAAGGCAAGAAACCCACAGCCAAATAAAATAAGTTCTTCACCCTGTTGTAGACTACAAACGATCTCAGAGCTAAGACAAGGTATATGAAGAAGATATTTTCAAAAATCATCTCACACAGTATTATTTTTTTCTTTTTCCATTTGTGTGTGTGTGTGTGTGTGTGTGTGTGTGTGTGTGTGTGTGCAGGTGTCTGGGCACTCATGTGTGGGTCCATGTGCACATGGAGGCCTGAGGTTGACGTTGGGGGTCATTCTCAATTGCTCTTCCTCCTTATTCAGCAGGGCAAGTGCTTAAGCCAAACCTAGGGCTCACTGACACGGGTAGTCTCTCTTGCCGTTTCTTCTAGAGATCCCCTGACTTCTGTGCTGGAATTACAGGTAGACTGCTGTACCCACTTGCTATATACATGAGTTGTAAGAATCTGTTTTCGGTTAGGTGGCAGACACTTTAACTACTTGACCCCACTGCTCTACTCTTCCCAGGCAATTTTAGTACAGTATTCAATGGCCTGAAACTGGGTTAGACTTCTCTGACCTGTCTTAGCCATGTCTATACATATGGGAGATCAAGGATCTTAACGGAAGGACCCAGCCTCACTTTCTTGCTGTCACTATCTCGCACCTATCAATGACCTTGTCTCCCCAATTCCACTGTTTGTTTGTTTTTTCCTCTAGTGTTAGCTTTAGCTATAATCAATTTGTATTGTGTAGGGGCCATCTTTAATTATGGTCTTTCACTTGATCCATTTTTGCCCATAGCCACAGGGTTAGAGGGCAAAGCTAGCGTGTGCGGGTGCACACATACTTGTGCACATGCGCGTATGTGTTGTGTGTGTGTGTGTGTGTGTGTGTGCGATGTGTGCAGTATTTATTTACTTATTTAGAGGCATGTTCTCAGGTAGCTCAAATGAGTCTCAAACTTGACTTGTAGCCAAGGATAGCCTTGAACTCCTGATCCCCTCTATCTCAGCCTCTCAAGTGTTGTATTTACAAACATGTGCCATCACAAGGAGATTTCGTTTTGTTTTGGGACAAAGTCTCTTTATGTAGCCCAGACTGGTCTGGATCCTGTGGTCCTCTCCTCTGAGTCTTCCTAGTACTAGGATTACAGGCAAGTTCTTCCATATCTGGTGGGAAATTTTTTTTTTTTAAATAAATAGCACAGTGGGCTTATCGATTGACTCTGGAATTGGAAGAGACTTTAGAGACCCCAGTAGTCCTTGCTTGAGTAATAAGCTCTGCTTTCAACAGACCTGCCCTCTGATTAGGCTCTGCAAAGCAGAGCTGCTGTTTGAGAGAGAGGTGAGGGTTGTGGAGCCCATTGCTCCTCCCACTGTCCTTGGCCAAGGGGCAGCCCGTGATCTTTGTCAAGTTCAGTGCTTGCTTCTGTCCCACTGGTTTCTTCCTCCATCCACTTCACTAAACATGGCTAGTCCACACTCTCCTTGATTCTGTTTGTAGGAGATAGATTAGGTAATTTTATAGGTCAATATTATAGTCCCTTAAGAACTGATAAATTAGCAGGCATCATGGTTGTGCATATCTATAATCCCAGCCCTTGAGATTCTGAGGCAGGAGGATTACAACTTTGACACCAGCCTGGGCTGTATATTGAAACTCTGTATCTACTACATAAACTAAAAAAAAAAAAAAAAAGCAAAACAGATTAGCCCAGTTCCGTGGCTCATACCTGTAATCCCAGTAGCTGGGAAGTCTGAGTCGGGATTTCCACAAGTTTGAGGCCAGCCTGGGTTATAAAATAATGGCTTTATCTCAAAATAAAATATCTTCAAAATAATCTGATAACTCTTTCTTACCCCCCAAGAAATCAAGAAGTTCAAATAGAGCAAGCATGGTATAGAATGTAGGGGATGTGGGGTTGTTCGGTGGGGTTTGTACACAGCTAAGTGACCCCTGACAGGTCAAACATCTGGAAAGAACCTACCATCCGGGTCTTAGAAGGTCTTAGAATGAAAAACTGAATCCTTGCCTAGCCTGGTGGGTCAATCACAGACACACTCTGGGTGGCTCCCTGGATCGGGAGCCCTGGGTGGGGGAGGCTGGTGTCAAGGCTTGTTTCCTGGAGCTTTGTGTATCTCCCCAGGGTGCACACTTCTGAGTCTACAATGGGGGTGGGGCATGACATCAGTCTTGTGCTCCATTGGACAGATGGTTCCCTCCACCCAGGGCATCTGCTGAGCTCAGTAGAGGCTGTCTGGGCTCCTTGTGCAAGTTGAAGGAGCAGGAAAAGGAAGGGCAAAGCCAAACCCTGAGAGGGAAGACACAGAACTTATCACCAGCTAGCAGGCTCTCTTCCTTCTCGATTTCTAATATGAAGTTAAGTTTCTTAGCAAGAAAACCAACCACTATCCACCCGTGACCGCCTCCGCCCCCACTTTGAGGCTTAGACTGAAGAAAACTAAGTATATCGTAAGCTCTAAGGAGGAAAACTCAAGATTGCTGAGAGACGAGGAAGTACTTGGCCTCACTTAACCTGGGGTTGGGAAAGAATAGGTCAAGTTTCGAGATGCTAAGAAGACAAACCCTTGATCACTTTGCTAACGATTTTTTTTGCTTTGTTCTTTCAGTTACCAGTATAGCTGTAAATCTAGAAGGAATTTGTTCTGTAGCTGGTAGCTTGGGTCAGCCATGATTTTTATACAAATGTCTCCATGTCACCGAGGATGGCAAAGATTGTCATGGCCTCTCCATTTCTGTGGCCCCAGGGAAGCAGTCTCTCTATCTAGTCTTTGCTTCCTGCTCCTCTTTCTCAGCATCTCAGAACTTAGGATCTTCCAGGGTTTTTGTTTGTGTGTGTGTGTGTGTGTTATGTGTGTGTGGTTTGTTGAGACAGGGTGTCCTTGTGTAGCTCTCTGGCTGTTCTAGAACTCTCTGTAGACCAGACTAGCTCCAAACTCAGAGATCCTGTTGCCCCTGTACTTCCAAGTGCCGGAATTAAAGGTGTGCGCCACCACACCCAACAGGTCCTCCAAGTTTTTATTCTGAAAGTTGGTGTGACTCTGACCTACTGGGTGAAGTTTTTATTTTAGAACATGACCACTGAGTTATTCTTGCCGGACCTGGCTCAATGCATAGATTCCTCAGTGGGTGCCTGCGGAGATGTGTCTACAGGCTGTGGCCTTCAGAGACCGGTCAAACTGGGTTTGAATCTAAAACCATCATCGGCTCTGTTGTTTAATGCACATACCAGGAATGCCAAAAGTATGCCTGTTTGTTGAAACAAAGCAAAACAACAGTTTATCATCAGGCAGGCAGGTGCTATGGAAGTGACAACTTGGCACAGCCTCCCTGATTCTGATGTCAAGCTGAAGTGGTACCCACCAGATCCTGAACAGTGGTGATGACCATGTTGTCGTTGCTGGTGCTCCGTTCTCCTCTGCTCCTATCTGACAGCTCTCTTATTTCTTTTCAGCTTGGATTCCTCAACACCATCACAGCTCAACCAGAACAAAAGACTCTCACTCTCACTGGCACATACCGCCATGTTGACCGTACCACTGGCCAGGTGCTAACCTGTGACAAATGTCCGGCAGGAACGTACGTCTCCGAGCACTGTACCAACACAAGCCTGCGAGTCTGCAGCAGCTGCCCTGCGGGGACGTTTACCAGGCATGAGAACGGCATAGAGAGATGCCATGACTGTAGTCAGCCATGTCCATGGCCGATGATTGAGAGATTACCTTGTGCTGCCTTGACTGACCGAGAGTGCATCTGCCCACCTGGAATGTATCAGTCTAATGGTACCTGCGCTCCCATACCGTGTGCCCCGTGGGCTGGGGTGTGCGGAAGAAAGGGACAGAGAATGAAGATGTACGGTGTAAGCAGTGTGCTCGGGGTACCTTCTCTGACGTGCCTTCCAGTGTGATGAAGTGTAAAGCCCACACAGACTGTCTGGGTCAGAACCTGGTAGTGGTCAAGCCGGGGACCAAGGAGACAGACAACGTCTGTGGCATGCACCTGTTCTTCTCCAGCACAACCCCGCCTTCCCCTGCCACAGCTATCTTTTCTCACCTTGAGCACATAGACTCCCACGATGTTCCTTCCTCACCTATGAGCCCCAAGGTAACTCAACCTCACGAATTACTTGCTTGAGGAAGGCGTTGAGCCTGGTAGAACGGGCTTCTAACCAAAGATGTTCTCTCCACTTTGCTAAATCTAAAAATCGTCCCTTGGAGGAGGGAGCCTTCATTTTTTTTGTGGCTAATTAAATTTGGCTTCTTTGGACTTAATAGAAATATTGCAACTCAGAAGGTTTCTATTAGGAGACAACAGATAGCAAGAAACTAGGTTACATCAAACTGGCAAATAAGAACTGCAAGAAATAAGGACAGTGTGTGGCCTGCGTAAATCACTTAACGCATTCAGTGCTGGGCCCGAGTGAGTGAGTTTAGTGATTTTAGATGTTTAAGATGTTTCCTTTCAGAGTAAAAAAGTTATGCAAAATGGAGCTAACCTTGGGTAGATGAAGCCAGAAGGAGAGACAGCAAGGAGAGCTTGTCATTATATCTGGCAGGAAGGGAGGAGTGATGACTCCAAGATAGGACAAAAAAGATAGAAGTTTAAATCTGAGTAAAGATGACCAGCCTTCACATCTGGAAAAAAAATGACTTAACGGTTTTTTTTTTTTGAGCTTGAATTTATGGCCTTTATCCTGTTGCCTATCATATGCTAGTCACACTCAGGCAGAAGTTCAAAATTTACCAGATCCTCTTTCTTCTCATTTAGTTCCCATGAGATATGGCCAACTTAAATTGTGCCTACTAGCACACTGTTGTGTGTGACAATGTCTGGCCTTCAACTCCAGGGAACACTTTCTCATGCCCGCCATTTTGAAACGAAGAGACAGTATGAGTAGCTCGGGGGCTGACACAAGCCTGGTTCTGTCTCAGATTCCATCCCTCACGCTCTTTCCTGAGGACTGATGTGGAAATGACACAGAAAGAAGTTCACAAAGCCAGCCCTAACCCTGTGTGATCTTGGAGACGGCTCCTAGGAGAGTCCAGCCTTACTCTGTTTACCTACCTGTTGCACCGGGTTGGCTTTGAGCCTGAGCTCTTTTCTTTATCTTAGTCATGGGCTCTGTTTCATCATTGAGTCATGAAAGGTGAGGCAAGAGGACAACGAGAAAAGGAATTTAATTGAAATGAGTTCTCTGCACAATCAAATCAATGAAAGGTTGACTAGTGGCAGATAGACATTTATCCAAGTAAAACTTGAAATCAAAGAGAAGCTGTCTAGGAGAGTTCAAATATTGGTTTCCCCAAAGATGCCCATGTTCTGGTCACAGAAACAGAGTTTAACTATTCATATTTTTATCTTTTATATAAAGATGCTGTTTGGACCTTTATGAAAATGTATAAAATAATATTTGATCTTAAGTTACAACAGTCATCTCTTCTTTGATTATTTGCCCTCACTTGGAGATGACAAGGGACAGGAGAGAATGTGTAGATGCCCAAATATGGAAAAGCTCTTCCCCTCCTTACTCTTTTTTTCTAGGCATGAACTCAACAGATTCCAACTCTACTGCCTCTGTTAGAACTAAGGTACCAAGTGGCATCGAGGAAGGGACAGTACCTGACAATACAAGCTCAGCAAGTGGGAAGGAAGGCACGAACAGGACCCTGCCAAACCCACCACAAGTGACCCACCAGCAAGGCCCTCACCACAGACACATTCTGAAGCTGCTGCCGTCGTCCATGGAGGCCACCGGTGAGAAGTCCAGCACAGCCATCAAGGCCCCCAAGCGGGGCCATCCCAGACAGAACCCACACAAGCACTTCGACATCAACGAGCATTTGCCTTGGATGATTGTGCTCTTCCTTCTGCTGGTTCTGGTGCTGATAGTGGTGTGCAGTATCCGAAAGAGCTCCAGGACTCTCAAAAAGGGGCCCCGGCAGGATCCCAGTGCCATAGTGGAAAAGGCGGGACTGAAGAAGTCTTTGACTCCAACCCAGAACCGGGAGAAATGGATCTACTACCGCAACGGCCATGGTGAGCTGCTTCTTCTGGTTCCTCCATGCACGTAGAGTACTCGGCCTCACTTATGCTTTCTAAAGAGGTGGGAACTCTGTGGTTATGGAGTCCCCTTTCCTCATAAAGTGCTTTTCTTGATCTAGTGGGTTCTAGAACATGATTCTGACCATCTATTACAATAATGCATTCAGAGAGAATCACCTCTTTCCATTTCCCTTCCTTGCACTATTGGAACTGGAAAATGTTGCAGAATCAGAGACCTGCAAGCCACTGTGAGGGACTTCTATATTTTAACTGTGTTCTCTAGCAAATGAAGGAATTTAATTCAGAGAGGTTTCACTCAAACAAGAGACTAATTGTTCAGGACTCATGGCACCAGACTTCACATCTCTTACTGCTGCAGCCCTTCCTTCTTTCTGTTTAAAAAGAAAATTCCAAACACATACTATTTGTGTGTGAGTTATGGGGTGTGTGTGCGTGTGTGCTTGCATGCATGCTCGAACATGCTATTGTGTGGAGGTCAGAGGACAACTTTCAGGAGTCAGTTCTCTCCTTCCAGTTGTGGGCTTCAGGGATCCAACTCAGGCTTGTGTAGCAAAGAGCTTTTGGCACATAGAGCCGTCTTGCCAGCCCACACTTCTCTTTTCTGTCACAGGGCTGAGGAAAAAAAAAAAAAATAAAGGGAGTTCAAAACTACTTTGCTATAAGTTAGCTGGGCTGCGAGGTTTAGATGTGAACCTACTTTTGACTGTGCATCTTCATATATATGTACACATTTTTTACACAAGCGTGTATGTGCACACACACACACACACCTCCTTCCTAAATGTTTAGAATCTCACCCGATCCACGGAACAGAAATATCTGTTAGGTGATGGCTACCCGCAGCATAAGAGGTTTGTTTTCATCTGAGGCTGTGTCTCTCATTTAGTAGCCTCTGCGTGTTGATAGAGGCTGGAATGTTTTGGTCTTTTCTCTTTTAAGGGCAAAAATAGCTTCCAGTACTTTTTTGTCTCTGCGCGCTGTCTCACATGAAGGCAGCAATTTTGTTCCCCGCTGTGGTAGTAACTTCCTTTCCTGAGTGAAAGCAGGCTCTGGAAATCCCATCCAGATGTTTCCTTTCCCATTTACAGATAAAGCTGTGTGCTCACCTTCCGACAAACTGGTTATGAAAGTGCTTATCCTCTTCAGGATAGTAATTCTATTTTGGGACTCTATCACTGAGGTATAAACAAAAATATTTTTTTAAAGAAGCACGGTGAATATAAACGCTCTTTTGTGGAGAGAGAAGACAGGATCTGGCTACTCTGTAGCCAGGCAGGCAGGCCTTGAACTTGTGATTCTCCGGTGTCAGCCTCTTTAGTATTGAGATCGGAAGTACGGGACAACAAGCCTGGCTAACCTTCTAGCTCTTTAACTTAGCCTTGTAAGTCACAAACATTGCAAACAAATTCTAGGGAATAGTTGAGCAACTGCTGAAGTTTGCATGTATAATGGAGTTTTTTCACCCAGCCCAAAGAGTCATTTATATTGGGTAAAAGGAACAGACAGAACTACATAGTTTACAGTAGTCCCGACTCCTTTTAACCTTCAGGGTTGAAAGGAAAGATGACAGCATGAAGAACAGGTCCCGGTGTGGTAGGATTTTGTCCTCTTTCTCCTCTTACTGTTAGTACCCCACAGGTGGTATAAGTTTTGTAATACATCACATCCTGCTTAAGACTTTACTTGTCATCTGTTCTTTGCTTCTGAAGCCATATACTAATTTTACACAATAGAGTATGTATTACATAATAACGCTTTATATTTAGTGATGTGTATAATACATGCCACATTCATATACACATTTTCTCAATAGACAAAATAAATTTCCCAAATCGTTGCATGGGCTTTTATTCTTCAGTAAATAAGTAAATTTCCTAACAATAAAGATATTCTCTTCATAAAAGAGTTTGTAGTTTCCAACCTCAGTAAACTGAAAGTTGGAACAATATACTTTGTTGTATACATTGCTCCAGGTTGGCCTGGTGTCCAAGTTTGCTTTCTGTTGTTATGATAAATAAGCAAAAGAAACCTGGAGGTGGGGGAAGAGTTGATTTGTCTTACGCTTCCATGTCATAGGTCATCATAGAGGGAAGTTAGGACATGAACTCAAGTAGGAACCTAGAGGCACAACTGATGCATGGAGGGACACTGCTTACTGGCTTGCTCCCCTGCGGCCCCTCTGCTTGATTCTTTTATACAGCCCGCCCAGAGGTAACACCGTCCACAAAGGTCTGGGCCCTCCCCTCTCAGTCATTAATCAAGAATGCCTCACAACTTTTCTACGGGCCAATTCAATGGAGACATTTTTTTTAATTGAGGTTCCATCTTGGTAAGTGACTCTAGCTTGTGTCAAGTTAACAAAGAAACAACAACAGCTCCACTAAAATACCCTCAAGAAACAAACAACTAACATATCCAGTTAGACCCTTGACAGAAAGAACATTGGGGGTTTTTTATTTGATGTGTGTGTGTGTGTGTGTGTGTGTGTGGTGTGGTGTGGCGTGGTACTTATGTTGGCGGACATGTATGCATGTTCGCACATGTGTGCACCTTGTGTGTGGAGGCCAGATGTTGACATCATGTGTCTTCTGAGATCTCTCTCCACTCTCTTTCCTGATCAGGGGTCTCTCACTGAAGCCCGAACTCAGTCCAGCTCCCCAGCTTTCCGAAATCTTCCATCACCACCACCTAAGATTACAAGTGGGCCCTGCACCACCTGGCTTTCATATAGATTCTGGAGATGCGTACTCCACTCCTCATGTTTGCATGACAAGCCCTTTATCACTGGACACTTTCTTCCCTTAGGAAGTATACCTTTTCCCTTGGTATCAGATCTAATTAGGATCAATTTTGTATTCAGCTACCCTGGAGTTACTGTGCTCTGTGTCTGCCTTTTGAGTAGTAACATGTGACTCTTTTCAAGATTATGTAAATCTAAAGTTATCTGTCTGTCATGATTCTCTTAAACTGTATTTTTTCAGATCATTAATTAAGTTTTTTTTTTCAATAGTTCTCTTGGCTATTATAGTTGTGATCAGATACATTTAAAACAGGGCTTTTGGGGCATAATTTTTAAAGTTCTAAGAACATAGCAAGTTGTAATAATAAAGGCTGGTCCAGCAACAGAAAGCAATAGAGAAGGATGACCTTAAGTATTCTTTTTAAAAATGAATTACACAATTATTTGATTACTTACACGGTGTGTCGGGGTGCATACACGCCATGGTGCACGTGTAAAGTTTAGAAGACTACTTGCAGGGGTTAGTTCTTTTCTACCATTATGTGGACCCCAGGGATAGAACCTAGGTCTTAAGGCTTGATGCCAAGGACCTTTGCCCTCTGAGCCACCTCACCGTGAGCTTGACCTTTAGCATTCTTACACAGCTCATTTTACCTCGTGATATGTTATGCGTCCTTACAACAACATTGTGTTTTATACAAAAGGGATGGAAGTGGGAGATCCTTCAATGGGGTATCTTTCAGTCTTCTGTGTCAGGTGTAAGTAGCCCTTCCCATAGTTCAGCCTTCCCCGGGTTTCTGCATTGGGATATTTCTGTTTGAGGTGTTTCTCTAAGGAAGGCCTTTTCTTTCCAAATTGTGAGGTTCAAGGGTGCAAGCAGGTGAAATCCTGGTACAAAGAGAGGTCCTGTTCAGTGAGAGGCATGCCAGGTGCACTGGGCTGTCTGTGAACAATGCCTCGTTGATCTGACTGCATTGTGCTCAGGCAGCAGATTATCCAGACTCACAAGATCTCTTCCTGGTTCTTGTTCATTCATTCATACTGAATGGCTTATGAGAACGAGGACTGAATACCCAGGAGCCTTCTATCAAAGGTCCTGGGAGATCTCCTTTATTTACTCCCACCCACTGTAACAGGGACATGCCGGGCTCTTCTTTACAAAATTATTATTATTGCATGACAGTTTCAAATGTACACACAATACACTGTGGTTATATTCTCCAACCATTAGCTCTGGTATCAGTCTTCCTTTCTCTCTGAATGCTTTCTTCTATCTAACTAGCCTCCTACTTGCTTTCCCATTAAAGAAAATGATACCCCGTTCCACAGCATCCAATAGTGGTCCATAAGCAGATCTTCAGGAACAGAGTAGGTGTTCATGTCACTTCCTATTCCTGTGATGTAACCTTGAAGGACTCAATGCTGAGCAGGTATCAATCCCATCGCTGCTGTGTGTCATGGTTGCAATGGTTGTGCTGCGTCTCAGTGACATGCAGGATCTTGCTTGCCTTGTCAGACCTCAGCACTCTGGAGCTCTTGTCTTCTTATCATAAAGTCTTCTTGCGCTTCTCTGCCTGTCATTGATGTACAATTTCTAAAGATGATGTTTCAAGCACCACAGTTCTGCTCTCACAGAGTCCTATGATCAGAACCAGGAGCTGTCCCTTTGGAAGCTACATGCCTTGGTATGCCGTAACTTCCTTCTTTTCCAGAGTCAGAAGAGTTTAAAAGGTTGAGAGGGTTGGAAGAAGCTGTGGTTTCTTGCAATAGACCCACTTTAGCATCGGGGATCATAAGTAAGTCCCTCTAGAATTTTTTTATCTATGAAACCTATTTAAAGATTTTGTTATTAGGTTAAGCTGTCATAATGATGTGAGCCTATTGTTTGGGCTCTAATTACCATCCTTTGTCATCATTGTGGAAATAGATTTCTCTTTTTATTATAACCCTGAGGTATTGGGGTCAGTGTGGGTGGGTGTACAAAAGTTCCATTTGGTTTAAAATGAAAATGAAGGGGCTGGAGAGATGGCTCAGTGGTTAGATGCTCAAGTGTGGGGAAAATCTGGCGGCCGCAGAGTCCCGGACCCATGAGGCAGCAGGCCCCAGGCCCAGGCACGCAGCCCGGGGCCTGTGAGGTGGAGGATGCCTGGAGGCTTCACAGGCAGCCTGTCTCACATACCGGAGGAAGGTCCCGGGTTCCAGGGGCTGGAGGCTTTGGCGGCGGCGGCCCGGCAGGCCCGGCAGGCCCCAATGATACGAGGAAGTCCTTGGTTCCAAAAGGGTTTATTGTCATGGCGGATGGTAGATGGATCTGGAAGTACCCCCCCCCCCCCCTGACCTTCATTAGTATGTAAATCTCTAGGGCCTGAGGGCCTGTAGTTTACACCCTCTAACCTGGGCACTTTGGGAGGGGCTGTAATGGCCTTCGTGCTGAACAATGTAGGTCTATGGAGACTAGACTGCTTTTCAGGACCTTGAGTTCTGGGGGCGTGGCTGAATCCTGCCGTTTCTCCTGGGAGTCTCGGGTTCTAGGCCCATGCCAGCCAAGAACCAGGATACCCTTACACAGTGCCACACTCAAGCTGTCTTCCAGAGAATCTAGAGTGGCTTATAATGGTCTGTATGTAATGCCAGCTCTAAGGGATCTAACATCTCTGCTCTCCGCGGGCTCCTGCTCTCATGCGCACATACAGACAATTTAAACAAATAAACATTTTCTAAAGATGATCAGTGCAACAGCTAGGCATAGAGGCTCATGTCTACAATCCCAGCACTTGATAGGCTGAGGCAGGGTGCTGCTACAAGTTCTAGGACAGCAAAATGAGTTGTAGGTTAGCATCGCTACACAGTGAGTCAAAAGACAAACAAACAGATAGATAAATAAAGCAAAATAAACGTAGGCTACACAGAAAATATTATTTTTTATTTTCTCTGTTTTCACAGACACACACACACACAACTAAATGATAATGATAGTAAAACTTAGTCTTCCACAACTTCATTGAGGGAGTATGGGAAGATCCCCAAAAGTCACTTTGTTCTCTTCCTTATGTCTGCAGAAGGTACAAAGCCTTGGTCCAGCCCCATTGGCAGCGGGGTGGCTGAGACTAGGAACCAACTGTGTGTTCTCACAAATGTTTCTAACCGGTGCCATTGCAGTTTCTTTTCCTTCAATTATTTACCATCTCTCATGTCATTCTTCCCCAATCCTTGCATTTGCAAAAGGGCCTGAAGTTGAGACCAGGCAATCTGTTTTTCTAGAAAGGGGAAAGTTTGTTTGGAAATCGGGCTAGCACAATGTTAGCATCCACTATGTCTGATGGAGGAAGTATATGGGAAAGTGCAGAGGGAAACATGACCCTGTTCCCTAGTGTGACTGTATTGGATCATGTTTCCTTTGCTCTTAGGTTTTAGACTGTGAGGTAAAATGAGATGTAGAAAAGGGAGTGAGAAAGGGGAACTGATTTACCTAGTGTAGAGTGTGTTTAGCTTCTGTCTGGCCTAGTTGTTCAGTGGTCTGCCTCAGGCAGTTAGAGTGCACTTGACAGTGTACCAATGTAACACATGTGACCTATGGAGACAGCATGTTCCTTAAGTGGATAGCAGCAAACCTTGTGAGGTTTCTGGGGCTCTCTTAGATGTGGACTGCTGTGCTTCAGTGGCCAAAAGGGAGAGAGGTCATTCTCTGTACTTGGTTTGTTTTCATTTTTACTTTTAAAGAGGGTTTAATGTAGCCTGGGTTGACTGTAAACTTGTTGCATGTCAGAGATGGCCTTAAGCTTTTGATCACTCAGCTTCTACTCCTGAGTCCTGGGATGGCTAGAATCATAGGCATGCCTCACCTGGCTTATGATTCGGTGGGCTGAACCAAGGTTTTATATATGCAGACAAATACTGTCAACTTTATGTCTCTAATATTCTATATAGCAATCCATTCTAAGATACTCTTTCTGAATTTCTAGTTCTTTCCATCTGTCACCATAGCTACCATGCCTAATCTCCTCTCTTAGCCTGTAAATTTTAGAGGAGAGACACTAGCTTTTACCATGTGGGCCTTGGGGCTCAAATGTCCTATGCCTGAGCTGTTTCCAGTGGTAGCTACATGCCTTGAGGTATTTAAGCTAAAGTAAACTAAAAAGCAAAATTTAGCTTCTCGGTTGCACCAGTATAACTTGAATGCCTAGTAGGCATACATATCTAATACTTGCCTGACCACATTGGGACAGATGGAACATTTCCATTGTCTAGAATATTCTGCAGGATAGCCATGGTCTAGAACAGCCAAGGACTAATCTACTTATTCTGTCAAGGTTATTAGGTGATTGTTTAAATTTAAAGCCATTGAACCATTGAGTTTGTCCCTGTTGGCTTACAATGATGTTGTATTAGGAAATTAAACAAAGATTTTGTTTTCAAGATTTATTTTCTTTTTAATTCTATGAGTTTGTGTGGGTATATGCACACTGTGGGTGCTGGGAACAAACTTAGGATCTCTGCAAGAGTGGTGTTCACTCTTAGTCACTGAGCCATCTCTCCAGCCCTCTTAGGGTAGGTCAGTTGTTGTAGACTCTAGCACAGATTATTTTTGAGCCCCATAGGAAGTCTCCATAACTGCAGGACGTAATTGCAGAGTTTGTGTTGGAACCATTTGGCTCTGTCTTTGTAGTGTCAAAAGAGCCCACAGTCAGTGTATAAATTATTGGATAGGTCATAGTCTAACAACACGTGATCTGTAAGATCAGGTGGTGGTGCTGGGCCATGGTTGCCAGAATGTGAAGTCTACCATAGGTTTGCCATTTCTCTCTCACTTTCTACTTAACCGGAGCAGCTTAGATAAGTGGATCCACTCCTCTTGGAGCCCTCCTTGAGCTTAACTGTACTCAATTTTACCTTTAGGGGTACCTATTTCTTACTCTGCTACAGGGAAGCATAACAAAGCTGAATGACTAAAATGTTTATATGTAATAGCTGTCCTCGTCCCTCAAAACAATCCCCAAATCCCTCCATCTCCTCCCAACATGTCCTGGCGTTTACCCAGAGATTGCCATCTTACATGTGGGCCTACGTCACAAGTGGACCTGCACGGACCTGTTACAGCTTGTCTCTTAGTCAAAGCAAAGCCATAGTGGTTTGGGTTCTAACCTTGACTTCCAATACACTTCGAAGGGGAAATGAGTCTAAGAAAAATAGTGGACAGATGCCTAGAGATTTGGAACTCGGACTCCACTCTGTGTGCCTGAAGGGAAAACTGGAGAGGACTGATTGTCTCAAATCAGTATTCACAGAGGTACGTGTGTAGGCTGGGAAGAAAGAAGTGCAGGATTATCCAGGCAAGAGCCATCTGTAATGCAAGTGCTTAAAACAGAGAGTGGAGGCATGGATTCACTTCCCAAAGGTTTGCTTATAGTTCTGAAGAGCAGCCACAGGCTGCAGAAATGACATATGGCTAGGACAGTGGATATCTAGATCTGCCCACTTACTGCAAAAAGCCTGTGAGTGATCCTGGGCCAGTCATGTGCTCTTTTTGGGGGGGTCAGGTTTTTTAGTAAAATGAGGACACCTAAGAGCATAGGTCCCAGAGTTCAACATTGAAGACTGATTAATGTGATGATGCAGGTTTTTTGCCTTAGCAGGGTGCACTTCATGTCCCCCTGATATTTGATAGGACACATGTAGGCCATGTGGGTCCTGCATGTATTGAAGCGTGGGAGCAGTGTGTAGTTACTCAGAGAGGTGGGAAGCCAGCCTTAATCCCAGCCTTATGTTACAGGAGGATCCCATGGTCACCGTAACACCAAAGACTACTCTGCAGCTGATGACAGAGTGACAGGAGGGTAGTAAATGCTTCTATTTATGTGTGTCACATGTGGCTGGGCCAGGCTGAGACTGTACAGGTGCCCCTTGCTTCTGTGGGATATAGGGGATCTTGTGGTATTGAGAGAGCTTCAACAACTATTTCAGAACTAATGTTTGGAGACAATTTTTTCAATGTGTCACACTAGTCCAGCATGCATGTTGATCACAGAGCAATGAGGAAGCCATGACCAAGGCTTTCATTTATTTCTGAACTTGAACAACTAAGAGACCTTGGTGTCATGGTGGAGCCCAGCTACAACTCCTGAGCTTCTAGAAGCTTGCTTGCTCGTCACCCATGCCAGCTGTGAAGAGTTCAGCAGCTTCTACGTATCTGTAAGAACAGGACTGGGGATGGACATGTCTAAATGTCCTCCAATGACTGTTTGGTATCCACAAATAAAGTTCAGGCTAGCCTGAAGCCTTTTTAAATTTTACACATTCTAACCATGGGTGGCCAATTAGTGTGAGCGTAAGTCTCTCCAATAAAAGGATTCTTAAGTTACATGTTTACCACAGGCTAGTGCCTGTTTGTAACTCATCGAAACTATGAATTTAAGTTCTGTAGGATAATCCAAAGTGGTCGATGGGGGTGGAAGAAACTGTCACTCATATAGAGATAGAAAACTCAAGTTCCAGAAATGAGTTACTTCTCTTGCAGAAAGGCCCTGGCATAGCCTGGTTTTGCCTGTGGGGTAAGTCCCTTGAAGCAGGTGACTCCCAGAGACCCAGGCAAAGTTCTTGTCTGTCGGGGACATCTTTAGCCATGACAACCACAGCTTTCTTCAGGGACAAATGAAGCAAGGGATGTTAGACTAGAGGGAGATTTTATTTGCTGTCTTAGTTATTCCCTGCTCTCTTTTTGCTCTGCTTCTTGCTGGATTCCCTCTCACCTGGGAATCACTGTTAACTGTATGTGAACTGTTAACCTGAGGAGAAGCTGAATGGCCAGCCTGCTTGCTATTCAGGCTGAATTACTTGTTCGGGTAATACAGGGAAGCAAGCATGCACAGCTGCATTGTCCTGGCCTATTCTCAGACAATAGGGGAAATATGGGACAGATTGGTAGCCAGCATCACATTTAAGGAATTCTAAGGTAAAGAAAACATTGGGTTTTTGTTGTTGTTGATGTTGTTTTTTAAGATTGATTTTTAAGGGTGGTGGTGGGTGGGGACATCCGAATGGAGACAGGGTGTCAGGAAGGAGGTATGGAATATGGACAGTTAGAGGGTAGACTAGGAGGGAAATAAAATTTGGAGTTTAAAATAAATAAATAAATAAATTGTAAAAAGATTGATTTTTAATTTGTTTTTCAGTGGTGTGGGACTGCGTAAGGGTATCCTGGTTCTTGGCTGGGCATGGGCCTAGAACCCCGAGACTCCAAGGGAGAAACGGCAGGAGTTCGGCCACGCCCCCAGAACTCTGGGTCCTGAAATGCAGTCTAATCTCCATGGACCAACATTGTTCAGTCACGAAGGCCATTACAGCCCCTCCCAAAGTGCACAGGTAGAGGGTTGTGACTACAGGCCTCAGGCCCTAGAGATTTACATACTAATGAAGGTCAGAGGGTGGAGCCAATCAAGCATTGCCCCAAGAACCTCCCCCTTTCTCCCTCCCTACTTAACACAGGTCTGCCTGAGTTTGGGGGGGTACATCCAGATCCATCCACCATCCACCATGACAATAAACCCTTTTGGAACCAAGGACTTTCTCGTATCATTGGGGCCTGCCGGGCCCGCCGCCGCCACCGAAGCCTCCAGCCACTGGAACCTGGGACCTTTCTCCGGTATGTGAGACAGGCTGCCTGGAAGCCTCCAGCAGCCTCCACCCCGCAGGTCACGGGCCTCCACCTGCAGGTCCCAGGCCACTGCCCGTAGGCCCAGGGCCTGCCCTGCGGCCCCCTAGTTTTTTCCCACACAGTGGTGTTTTTATTTATGTGAATTTGACCATCGAAACCGAGGCTCTGTCTTAGCAAACGAGGGCTTGGTAATGTGAGGAGTGTTTGTGTTTTGTTTCTGGAAAACCTAGAGGTGATGAGATCACAGGGGTGTGGATGGAGGAAGGGAGAACGAGAGGAAGAGGGGAAGGGAGAGGGAGAGGAAGGGGTGAACTCCTATCGTCTCATGCTGACGTTATACATATGGTAGAACTGAACACAGAGAGTTATTTGCTCAAGCTGTGATGCTTCAGCCCGGGAGAGTTAAGGCCTCCTCTTCCAGCTTCCCAGATAGCAGTTCTTATATTGTCGATGTTGCCTTTCCAGTCAAAGGATGGCATGACTTTGCCCACTGGTAAAGGAAACACTGTGGTTTGAAAATTACTCACAGTTCTGGAGTAAGACAACAGAGAGGTCATTTGCTTCGGAGGACCCTGGAGGTCTTCAGTAGTGGCCAAGGAGCAGATGAGGATGAGGGAGGTAGATAGGTGGCCTGTCCCAGACTAGGAGCACCCTTTGAATTCTCCCAAGGTCACCCCAATGAGAAAGATGATGGTCCGTGGATATTAACAGTCAGAGGAGGGAGCTGGTGTCTCTTTTGCTGACTAGCCCAACTAGATGATTCCAGGGTGTGGGAGACAAAGACCGGATTTGAAATGGATGTCTTGGTCCCAGAAGGAATGAACTTAAATTGTTAAACACTTGTAACATATACAAAGCCTTCCACCTTTGAAGAGCAAAGGAAATCCAATTCTCCTTTTCTTTCACCCCAACAGCCTGTCCCTCAGAGAATGGAGCACTTCGGACTGCTCCTGACTCAGTTTCTCTTGGAAATTCTCTTGTCTAAGGAAAATTTATCAGGTTTTCTGCCTTCCTTCTTTCCTTCCTTCCTTCCTTCCTTCCTTCCTTCCTTCCTTCCTTCTCCTTCCTTCCTTCTTTTCTCTGTCTGTCTGTCTTCCTCCCTCCCTATCCCCTTTTCCCTTCCTTCCTCTCTCCCTCTCTATATATACATATGTGTGCATGTGTGTGTGTGTCTGTGTGTGTGTAGATCAGAGGACAACCTCTACCGTCAGTGTTCATTTTCCACCCTGTTTGGATACAGGATCTCTTGTTCCTTGCTGTATACATCTGCCAAGCTGATCTGTCACCATCTAGAGATTCTCCTATCTCTGCCTCCCATGTCTTGAGAGAGCACCAGGATTACAGATGCTCACTGATGCATCTGGCGTCCAAGGATTCAAACTCATGAGCTCATGCTGTATAATGAGGAATTTACCCATGGAACCATTTCCCCAGCCCAATTTAGAAAAATACTTTATTATTAAGGCTGGTTTGGGAGGCGGGAAAAAAAAATCATAGTTCACTTGTATCAAATGCTTACCCTGTACTGTGAAATATATCTGCAGGCTTTCATTTAATTCTCAGTAAAACTCTATGATGTGAATATTGTACCTATTTTTGCCTATCAGGAACAGAGGCATAGGAAGATCCAGTACCCTGAGTTCATACCCAGTTGGTAGGAGGCCTGGACTGGCACTGAGGCACCTGCCCTTGGACTTTATAGCTGATTATAAAATAGCACTGCTTCTTTCTTCTGTTCTTTATGGAGAAGGAGGGTTGTGATGTGGACAGACGGTTGAAAGAAGCCAGACCATCACAACTATACCTTACAACAATTTCCCCTACCTGTCTGCCTTTCCATGGCCCTGTGTGGGGAATGGGCAGTTATGGGGGAGTCCCATTAACAATACTTATGTTAAAAAGACAAGTGCTGAAGGAATGGCTTAGTCAGTACAGTTCTTGCCTTGCAAGATTGAAGACCTGAGTTTGATTCCTAGAACCCATGTGAAAAATGACACATGTGTGTACATACATACACATACATAAAGACACATTCAAGACTTGTAAAGATGTACTAGGACTCCTTGGTCCCCAGGAAGCTGCATGATGCAGTGACAGAAGAGGGCCATGAGTCAACCTTACTGAGGACTAACATCTGCAACGCTCCTGAGTCTCTCAGTTTCTCATCTGTGTTATGGGCGTGGCTCCTTTCTCATGGGCTTCCTCTTATGGGCTGAATGAGATCATTCATAATATTGATAGATCTACTAGCTTGACTCCCTGTTCCTGACAAAGATTACGCCCGTCAGCTGCACCGAGGCATTCACGGAGGACTGAGCTCGGGACAGAGACCCAATGTTTTTAACCCGGTTAGAAATTCTTACGGGTCAAATTAAGTGAGTCACATGTAGAAAGAGAAATGACTACAGGGGGAAAGAAATATTTACCCAAGGAACGTTGGCTGTAAAATGCCACAGAGTCTAATTGTTCATTGTAAAAGGAGCTGGAATAGAAAGTTGAGTATTGCCTGGCTAGTCAGATTCTAATCCTTTTAGAGGCGGGACGCTAAGACCTTTCTTCTGGTTGCCTGTAATGGTAGCGAGGGAAACGCTTCCGAGGGTGCTGGTACAGTCTAGGGATGTGGGAGAAGGGACCACTCGAGGCACAGGCAGACATGATACCTGATCTTGTGGGAGGTGTAGAAGAGGCAGCTCTAGCTTGGCTCTTGTGGGGAAGCAAATGGAAGAATGTTGTGAGACCAGTATCATGAAGGTTCAAATAACTTCAATAAATCCTTCTTTCTTAAAATCCCATTCTTCATGATGCAGAAGTTGAATGGGGAGCTGGAGACATGCTGGCTCATACCTGTAATTATTCTAGCTCCTAGAAGGTGAGGCAGGAGAATCACCTTTGAAGCCAGCTTTGGATATATAGTAAGTTCCATGCCAACCCCTGGCTACAGAGTGAGCTTCTGTCTCAGAAAACAAAGAACCCCAACTTACAACCAAATCCCTCCCATATACAGCTGAAACACAAAGGGTAAAGTTAAAGAAGAAACTGGCTGGCTTGGTGGCCAGCTTCTTATTGGCATGATGCTTATGACCCAATGCTGTGTAAAATTGGCTACAGGCAGCAGCATTTTCATAGAAGGGTCACTCAATTTACTTAGTGTTCGTATTTAAAAGGTTTAGACCCTGCTGCTGAACTGAGCTGAGGTTATTCAGTCTTGAAATTTTGGAGATAACGTTTGTCGTTTCATCCTTTCTGACCCTTTCTCAAACTCACTGTCTAAGCAAATGAAAAATGTACCGGCATCCCACCTTACCTGGTGTGCAAAGACCAGTGGTTTCTCTTGGCCTCATTCTCCGGCTTAAAGGTTTCCTTTGGTCTCCAAGTGTTGTTTTTCAGGACTGGTCTGTGAGATGAGGGCTGTGAAGGAAGCACACCCTTCGGATGCTTGCTTCCTCCTTCTAGAGAGAGCAGTAGATCTACGCCAATTGTGGAGTTGCTTTACAAGGCAGTGCCGTTCTGGGTATGGGACTGTGTTTGTGTTTCACATGTAAATATTTCTCAGAGGTTTTGCGGTATGGATGGGTAGATGACAGGTGTGTGTGCCCTGAGTATATCAGAAAAAAAAAAAAAAATATTGAGCTCAGAACTCAGGAGCACTTTAAGGAAACGTTGCAGCATCCATGTTAATAAACTTACTATGTGCAGTGCTCAGAAGGGAAGAGACAATCGAGTGTTAGGGATTGGCAATGAAGTTAGTGCTTCTCCATTCCTTTTGTGAGGTAATGGGATGTTTGCCATTAAGGATCCAAAGATGATGTCAGGATGCTGATTTGAAGACGTCTACTAAAATAGATTTTCCTTTTCGTTTGTGTGTGTGTGTGTTGGTGTGTGTTTGTGTGGGTATGTTTCACGCACACATGAAGGTCGAAGGATACCTGCTGCAGATCACTTTTTTCCTTCCACTGCCTGGGTCCCAAGGGATCAAATCTAGGCTCTCAGGTTTGATGATAGACACCTTTACCCACAAAGCTCTCTCTCTGGTCCCTAAAAATAAGCTTTTTAAAGCTTCTGAAAAGGGTTTATTAGCCACCGTTCTTGTTGCTGTGGCTTAATAGCTATCAGAAGCAACATGAGGAAAGAGGTTCGATTTGGCTCTAGTAGGAGGGACAGTCGTACTATGCATGTGAGGTGGCTTGTCATGTATCTTGTATGCAGCCAGGAGACAGAGAGAGACATTAATGTTCATTTCCTACCTCGATGTTTTAATTCAGTCTGGGACCATGGCGGGTGGAATAATGCACTCACTTGCAAAGTGGGTTTTATCTCTTCAGTTAAATTTCTCTGGAAACACCTCACAGACACACCCAGGTGCTTCCAAATCTGGACAAGTTTATGGTAAAGATTTACCACATAGGGTTTCTGTTCCCATTAAATATTCATACTTACTTTATTTTCTCTGCATAGTTCCAGGATGGCCTTAAAGTCATTACATAGCCCAAGGCTGTCCTTAAGGTCTAGACTCTCCTGCTTTGGCCTCCTGAGTGCTGGGATGTACAAGCAATACACCTCCAGCTGTCATTACCTACTTTTTTCTAATGTTCTAACACTGAGCAAACCCACCTTCAAAGTCATATAGCTAGAGGGTGGCAATGCCAGGTTTCAAACTAAGGCTCTGCCATTCAGGATAGTTCTCAACCACCTATTATATGACATTTAACATTGCTAAGTTATTGTAGTAATTATCATATCATTATTATACTTTTTTGCTGAGGATTAAAGGGTCTTGCCCATTCGAGCCAGGCAAGCATTCTATCGTTGGTCTGTGCCCCACATCTCCCTATAGTTGATATCTTAAAACATGCTCAGTCATGGCAGCTGTATTTCCACTAGCAGAACAGTTTGTTGTGAAGTAAAACACCTGTAGTTTATCATAAACAATGAACTTTCTCCTCTTAGAATTTGCTCCAGTTTCCTGATTTTCTGTGAGTTGATTGGAGTGGAAAACTTAAAAACAACAATAACAGAAAGTGAATAAAGAGAGAGTGTTTGACAGATCTACAAGGCTATTTGGAAAAGTGAAACTTGTTTGTGGTGTCAGAGGTGACAGCGTCCTGCTGATACAGCTCATTTGCCTGTGTGGCTTGCTGCTGTCTCAACACCAGTCAGCTTGAACACTCCTCACCCTCCCTTGTCTGGGAGACTCCTTGACCCAGAATCCCAGACGGTCACCCTGTCAGTCAGCCCAGATTTCCTATGGGAAGTAGACTTGAAGTGTAAACACCAGGAGGCCTGGCTGAAAGGCAGCGGTTTATTCCGTTTCAGAGGATAGAGGCTGCTGTGTAGCCACTCCAGTCCAGGACTGCCACCACTACAGGGTGGAAATGGTTGGTCTCCACCCCAGATTCCCACCTCACAGCCGACATTTGCTCTCAGGAATGCCATTTCCCTGTTTGAAAATTCTCAGGTTTGTGTGCTCCTACTCCATCCCCCACCCTGTCTCCTCGAGGGCTTTTCCATGTTATGCAAACACTCTACCTCTGAGCTATAACCTCAGTAACTCTAGCTTCTTCCATACACTTAATCTGTTAGGTTATTAGATTTTATTCTACTGTGTATGTGTGTGTGTGTGTGTGTGTGTGTGTGCGCGCGCGCACATGCGCACTCATATACAAACACATGGGCACTACTGCACAGTGTGTTTGTGTGCATGTGGAGACCAAAAGACTACCTCAGATTTTATTCCTCAAGTATCATACACTTTGCTCCTGACCCCTCCTGGTTTGTTTTTTTTTTGAAACAGTCTTCCTTTGTGTATCCCTGGTTGTCCTGGAACCCTTTCTGTAGACCAGGCTGGCCTTGAACTCAGAGATCTGCCAGCCTCTGCCTCCCAAATTCCGGACTAAAGGCATGCATCACTATGCTTGGCTCTTGCCTTGTTCTTTTTGAGACAGGGTAACTCCCCGTTGGCCTGGAGATGGCCAGCATCCTAAGCTAGCTGGTCCATGAGCTCTAGGGTTACACATCTTTCCATTCTCTTAGTACTGGGATCACACGAGCATGGTTTATTACCATACCTGGATTTCCCTGTGATGCATTCTAGGGATCAGGTCCTCATTGTTTGCAATGCAAGAACTTTACCAACCCATTGGAGGACTTTAAAGTACACAGAACTGCTGGAGGAGCAAGTCTCTTCCAGCTACAGCCTTGAGCATTCACGGAGTAGCCAAGTGGTGAGAGGCATCTGAGGCAACTGTGCTCTCTAGGCCGGCCAGCCAGGCAGCAGCCTTGAGTTCTGCCTCTAGGCCTTAGGGGAAAGGAATTTACTATTATAATATAGTATATAGCATATAGTATATAGTATATAGTATATAAATATATTATAATTTTCAGGTGTTTACCCAACTGTCTTCCATTGTAAGCTCTTTGAGGCAGTGAAAAACAAGTTAGCATTTTCCTGAGAAAGGACCCGAATACAAATAGAAGAAATAAAAAAAATATCCCGAATGTGTATCCTTAAATCAGCCTGGTCAGGTATGGCATAAACAACTTTTACAAAGGAGAAAGGCTTTCTGGAATTGTGCTGAAGAGTCTTCATAAATCATTGGTGTGTTAACGCTGCAGCCGATGTATATAATTCAATGTATTTGGTTTGTGGATTACATCAGACTTGCAGATGGTTAAAAGCAATACCTGATGATGTAATAGCAGGTTGTCTTTGATCAAACCTGAGACACTACCGACTGTGAGACACACCAGTATTTTTTAGATACCTGTAAGGGGTAAAACAAACCCATGACTGATATAACTAAGCCATGAAAGGCACTGGTTTTCATATGCATTTGTGTGGTTAGAGTGGTAAAACAGGCCAGGATTTTAGACACACGTTTGCTCTGTGCACACGATCCTAGCATGGTTCTCGGTCTTTCTCTGCTTGGCCTGCAGCAGCATTTAGCACTCGTGTCCCGTTTCATGGATACACTTTTCCCCCTCTACAGACTCCTGTTCTCCTCCTGTATTGCTGGCGTTTCCTTCTTGGCTGGTTCCTCTTTCCTCTCTCGGACTTTGACACAGTGGTGGTCCCCAGGCTTCACCCGGGATCGCTTTTTGTATGTGCACACGCTCTCTACCTCAGAGACCCAAGGTGACTTTAGTATGTGTCAAGTTGACAAAGACTAACTAGTATACTCAGAGTACTGCTGGTTGTGTGGCTACAGCCAGCCTTTGTTTCTCCTGACTCATGACTTCCTCTCTTCAAGGAAGGTTTCCCCACATGTCCTTTCTGGTGACAATTATTTCAGATGTTTACGTCTCCAAAGACAAAAGAACTTCAAGCCTTTTTCCAATGGGGGAAAAGTCAGAGTTCAGGTGTTTATAACGACAGAAGGAAAATATTTTTTTTCACGTTGAAGCTAACAGTCGACAGTAACCTTCCTAACGCTGCGGCCCATTAATACAGTTACTCATGTTGTGGTGACCCCCAACCATGAATTAGTTTTAGTGCTACTTCATAACTATAATTTTGCTACTATGATGAATCATAATGTAAATGTCTGATATGCAGTCAGGGCAACAAGACTCCTTGAAGTGAGAGACTGTCACCAACAACATTGAAAAAGCAATGTTGGGTTCAATGTCTCTGTGCCAGCCCGTGAGTGGGTTGAGGGTCTTGATAATTTTCAGTGTAAGTACAAGAAGAGTGGACCTTCCAGAAGGTTGAAGGAAGCAGATCTGTCCTGTTTTTTAGGATTCAGAATTAGACTTGGATAGAGGCCCAAGGAGTCATCTGTTTCTTTTGCTGTTGTCTCATTTATGAACAAATGATGCAGTGGAACCGTTCACTGTCTTCACTAAAATACCTGTCAATATGTATATGTTCTGTGTGTGTGGCTAGTTATCAACTCTTTTGTAGCCCGTGGCCGTATCAAACTCACTACCTCTTTCTGTAGATCAAATTGTGTGAGAATCCCGGTGCACTCATTTGTACCGAGAGCAGTTGTTTTCTGTATTGAGGAATCATGTGACAGACTGTCACTCTCTCAAAGCCTCAGCTACAGATACTTTTGCTGGTGCAGAGTTTGTAGAACCCTCTGCTGTGGTTAAGGTTTAATTTTGAAGAAAAGCTGTAAACTGTCTAGCCTCAGAGCAAATTGTCCTAACAGCAGAGTGGTAAGTACTAATAGTCCAGGAAGAAGCAGCCACACCATGGCCAGATTGGAATGTGCTCACATCAACACCAGATGGCCATGTTCAGGGACAAGCAGAGTTACAGGGGCTGATCACATTACTCTCCTATGTCACACTCCCAATTAAAGACAGCAGAAGCTGAGTGGCCTTGTAGTGGTCCCAACGTCTCGACATGAGATTACCAATACTATGAAAGGCTTTTAATACATGTGTCTAAGGTTTACATGCATCTATATGTCATGAGCACAGTGGTCTTTCCATATTGCTTGAGTTAGGGTTTCTATTGCTGTGAGAAGCACCATAGCCAAAAGCAAGTTGGCAAGGAAAGGGTTGGTTGGGCTTGTGACTGTCAGGTCATGCCCTGTCAGTGAGGGAAATAAGAAAAGGAACACACACACACAGGGCAGAAACGGAGAGACAGGAACTGAGGCAGAGCCAGAGAGGAGTGCTGCTTATGGGCTTGCGTCTCATGTTTAGCTTGCTTTCTTATAGCACCCAGGACCACTTGCGCAGGGGTACTACAGCCCACAGTGAGTTGGGCCTTTCCTACATCAATCCCCAATCAAGAAAATGCCCCACAGGTTTGCCCACAGGCCAGTCTAGTGGAGGCATTTTCTCAGTTAAAGTTTCCAAACAACTCTAGCTTGTGTCAAAATGACATAAAACTAGCCAGCACAGATATTTATATTCATATATATATATATTTCATGTTTACACTGGTCTCTTGGTGTCCACAAATACATATATGTCAGCTGTGATCTTTCAGTATCCATATTCTTATATATGACACATATATTAGTCTTTTAACATCCATAGGAGACTGGTCTCAGGGCTGTTTATATCATATGTACTGTGGTCTTTTGTTATCCATGGGAGATTCTTCTGAGGACCTGTTCAAGTGTGCCAAAGTCTGAAGTGACTTAAGTCCCTTATATAAGGTGGTATAATATTATATATCTATCACACCCCCTGAATACCTTAAAAATCCTCTCTGGATTACTAATAATACATCATGTAATTTGAATACTTTGTAAATAGTTTTTCTGCTGTATCATTCAGAGTAGTCATCAGCAAAGATGCCTGTACATGTCCAGCATAAATGCAGATTTCCAGAAACCACGCTGGAGATGGGTGTGGAGGTGCATGTCCTTTTGGGAGCTAGACACAGGGCAATCATGCATTGAAGGCAACCTTCAGTCCTTTTTAAAAGATTATTTTATTTTTGAAATTATGTACGTGGGTTTTCCTGAATGTGGGGAATATACGAGCCAGTGCAGCGGATGGAGGAAGTCAAAAGTGTGGATGGAGCCCCTGGGCCCTTGTGAGGTACCCGACATGGTGCTGAGAATCAAATCTCCGTCTTCTATGAGGGCAGTGTGCTCATAGAATGGCTGATCCATGTCTTCAAGTCTCTAGAATCAGTCTCACAGGGAATTTGAAGCCAGCTTGGGCCACATGAGGTCCAAGTAAACAAGACAAAACAAAAACCAAACAAACAAAAAAGCAAAGAAACCAAAAGAATTAAGCAAGGCCCTATCTATCTATCTATCTATCTATCTATCTATCTATCTATCTATCTACCTATCTATCAATCATCTATCTATCTATCTATCTATCTATCTATCTACTATCTATCTATTGTCTATTTATCTGTCTGTCTGTCCATCTGTCCTTCTGGTTTTTTTTTTTTGATCTAGAGTTGTTTAAACTCACAGATACAGAACTCATTTATACGAAGGGTAACTTATGTGTTTGATATTTATATGTTGTGAATACATTTAGAAAGGAATAATGAGATAAATACAAAGCAACAAGGAGAGAGGAATCGGAATGACTGTCTTTGAAGTCTTTCTGGGCCCATCGCTCATCCTTTCTGATTTGGCTTATCCTTCTAATGCTTCTCTCTATAGTTGTATTGCTTCTCTCTAATCCCTTTGCTCTGCATGTATCTCTCTGTGTGTGATGTGCTGACAAATCCACGAGAGTGCTCGCTTGTCTGTGTGTGCATCTGGGAGGCCGAGGCAGATGTGCAGAGCCATCCTTCATCACTTGTCCGCATTACCCACCGCTCCAGTGAACCCGTAGATTCAGCGAGGCTGGCTGCCAGCTTGCTCCAGGGATCCCCTTCTCTCCAAATTCTAAGAGCTGAAATTACAGGAGGCCCACCAAGCCTAGTTCTCCAACGCTTCTTCTTCTTTTTTTTAAAAAAAACAAAACAACAACAAAAAAACCAACTGTTCAAAGTCTGTTTTCTGTTTCCATGATATCGATCCACTTTTTGTTAAATGTCTCTGCCTTCATATTTCCGAAAGTGAGATGCTCACAAATTAGCCTGACAGAGTGACTGCTCCTTAGGTAGCTATGAAATATTCCATAAGTCTCTCCCCTGGTGGTGATGGAGTGGGCGGGACCAGGGACTAGTTCTGACTGGTTTTCTCCCTAGTGTTTGGTGACAATAGCTGAAAGACTGCTGTCTCCTGGGAGAGCCTTTGTCTCCCCTATCTTTAAATTACCAAATCTGGAATGGGAGCTGGCAGTAGCCAAGGTTGCTGCTGGCACAGGCGCTTTGTGGAGCTGACTCCTCACTTCACAATGGAAGCGGCTCACAAGGGAAGAGGCAAGGTGAAACCCAACTCTCAGGAGGTTTTAAATTTGGTTTGAAGTTCATTTGAGTTGAAGGAAGATGTCATTGTCCCCATTCTTCTGGGTTTTTTTGTTTTTTGTTTTCATTTCTTTCTATTTCCTTTCTCTTTAATTTTTTGTGACTCTAAATAAAATAAATATAATAAATAAATGAAATTCGAAAATATATTCTGGACTGTTGGATGAGGGACATTCTTAAGGCTTTTAGAGTCTGTAATTGCCCTGTAAAGTATCTGCATACATTGAGCCTCAAGTCTCTATGCTTAGCATATATGAAGCATTTAAAATCATGTAGCTATTTTTTGTTTGTTTGTTTGCTTGTTTGTTTTTTCGAGACAGGGTTTCTCTGTGTAGCCCTGGCTGTCCTGGAACTCACTCTGTAGATCAAGCTGTTCTCGAACTCAGAAATCCGCCTGCCTCTGCCTCCCTAGTGCTGGGATTAAAGGGCCACCTCATTACCACCACCCCGACTCACCAAGCTAATTTTTAAAACTAATTAACATCATAGGAAGTGTTGACTGCCAGGATGACAGAGAGCCTCTCTATTGTAAGTTGAGGAAATGCACATGACAATTAGTGGTTTGCCCAAAGCCACACTGTCTTGGGCATCATGCGGACGGAGGAAACAATGGTTCCTACTTATAAGCAAAAGCACCCGTGTTTTCATGTAAGACACCATGGGCCTTAGCCAAATTGACCTAAATTAAGAATCAGGGACTAACAAGCCTTTTGGTGTTTGGAAGAGCCTACCACATCAAACCACGTTAACCACAAAGACTGGTTTGCTTCTTCAAGTTACCTGCAGAAGTTTTAAATAGGCTTTGGTTTGTTTTTTTCTTTTGAAGGAGACTTGTTTGCTTGAGTTCAAAAGCTGTACATCTGGCTAAACATTGCTAGGAAAACTGAAAAGCAGCTGTCTGAGGCTCACTGTGAGGACAGCAGTGTCTCATATTAGTCTCTCTCTTCTCTCTTCTCTCTCTCTCTCTCTCTCTCTTTTTCTCTCTCTCTCTCTCCTGTAGTCATTCTAGTTTTGTGGACAAGAAAGGAACCTCCTATTAGACTCCTATTAGAAGCTTTCATTTTAAAAAGAGTTCTTAGGGGCTGACCTGACCTGTATGTATACATGGTCTCCCAATACATCTACCCCTACAGAACTGAGTGGCAAGGCAAGAACTTATGGTGAGTTCCAAGTCCACTGCTTTCAGAGAGATTTCTGTAGTAGTTATTATTGTCCCTCGCCAGCATTTGCTAGCTCACTTCACAAATATTTTAACAAAACCTGAAACTTTTTAGAAGTGTTTAAAAGTTTTAAAAAGTGTTGTTTTTTTTTTTTTTTAATTCTCTTTTCTTCTTCCCTAAACCTCACTTGGAAACTTGACCTCTTCTGAAAAGAAATAAATAATAAAGAACTCCCTTTAAGCTGTCACTACCACTAACAGTAGGGAATCGCTCACACTCCTATTGACATAAAACACGGCATGTAAATCCAAGCTAAAGCAACTTTCGATTGTAGAGAGAAGCAGCCGGAGACACCAGACACCCTTGCCTGACAGAGGCTTCCGCCAGGTGCTTATCTCAGTGTGTGAATCTGGAACTTTAATTCCACCCTAGATCCATGGGATTCAGGGACTAACACACGTGTTCACAGAGATGACAAGTTACTAATTGTGGGTAAACGGGGCCACAGTGGGGAAGGCTGCCTGGAGGCTTCCACGAGGTGGGGGACCCGCATACAGAAAGGTCTGGAGTTCCAGGAGGCTGGAAGCTTTGGCGACGGCAGGCCCAGCAGGCCCCAATGACATGAGGAAGTCCTTGGTTCCAAAAGAGTTTATTTTCATGGCGGATAGTGGATGGATCTGGATGTACCCCCACCCCAACTCAGGGCAGATCTGAGTTAAGTAGGGAGGGAGAAAGGGGGAGGTTCTGGGGAGGAATGCTTAATTGGCTCCGCCCTCTGACCTTCATTAGTATGTAAATCTCTAGGGCCTGAGGCCTGTAGTCACACCCTCTACCTGTGCACTTTGGGAGGGGCTGTAATGGCCTACGTGACTGAACACTGTAGGTCTATAGAGATTGGACTGCTTGTTAGGACCCTGAGTTCTGGGGACGTGGCCGAACTCCTGCCGTTTCTCCCTTGGAGTCTCGGGTTCTAGTCCCATGCCCAGCCAAGAACCAGGATACCCTTACGCAGTCCCACAACTAATAGCTTGATGGCCACAGAATAATCTCCACTTTTACCACAGGTGCATTCTGTGAAGAGAAACTTGGTAAAGTCTCCTCAGCATCCAGTTTGTTCTAACCAGAAGTCTCCATCCCTCTACCCACTACGCTCACATGGTACACGCTACCTTCTCAATAATATTCAGGAAGCTAACCTATTCTCAAAAGACTCATTTGTTTGTTGTTTGTTTTTTATTCTCTCTCTCTCTCTCTCTCTCTCTCTGTCTCTCTCTCTCTCTCTTGTTGGGAATCTAATCCAGCACCTCATGCCTGCTAGGCCAGTGTTTTGCCAGTGATCCATGTCTCTCCTCCACAAAATAGAGTTTATAATGGTGTCCAGCTATCTCCATGGTGGCTGTGTCATGCCAAGTATTTATGGAAGATGACTCATTGATCTGACCCAGCATAACAGAAAAGCTTCCTTCTAGAACATACTTACACATACTTTTATTTTCTTCCATCTCTGGCACAGGTATTGACATCTTGAAGCTTGTAGCAGCCCAGGTGGGAAGCCAGTGGAAGGACATCTATCAGTTTCTTTGCAACGCCAGCGAGAGGGAGGTGGCTGCCTTCTCCAATGGATACACTGCAGACCATGAACGGGCCTATGCGGCTCTGCAGCACTGGACCATCCGTGGCCCTGAGGCCAGCCTTGCCCAGCTCATCAGCGCCTTGCGACAGCACCGACGCAATGATGTTGTGGAGAAGATTCGTGGGCTGATGGAAGATACTACGCAGGTAATGTGAGCCCTTCGTGGTTGTGCTTTGCCACTAATCTATTTGTCCTTGAACTTCACACTTCAGCAGTATGCTTGCAGGGAAAAACAGCTGATATTTGGGGTTTGGGTAAGTGTGGGCACGCAGGCTCACAACACACACACTAAAAGCACACCTCTGCTCTTTAGGTAGAGGTGTTCAGTGGCTGTGTTTTACAGCCATCATGGGACTCCTGACATTGTTTGAAGCTTGGAACCACACTGCGCGCCTGCCAAACAGGATCCCTAGGTGATGCATTCAGAACCATTCTTTGTTAAAACTAGTTTAAATCGTCATTTGCATTGCATGTTTTGAACAAAATCAAATGGGGAACCTCTCCTCTTCCGGAGGGTGGGTTCATACTTGTATGAGTTATCCGGCTTAGTTAGGGAGCCCATCCTTGCTTGGTCTTACCTCCTGAGAATTCGAGTAGTACCAACAGCAGTTGGTAGGAGGACTGACCTGCCTTGGTTATTCAACCACCTTCATCAGATGGGGAACTAAGGATGTTCCAGGCGTGTACATTATTGGTGTCAGTGAGCACTAGTTTTGGAGCCAAACAACCCTGGATCTGAATCCTTCCTGGCTCTAACACTTGTTAGAGGAGTGATCAAAGATAGGTTACATTCAATTTTTCTGATACTGATCACATTTGCAAGTCTTTTTTGCAGGCTGTCTTAGTTAGGGTTCTACTGCTGTGAATAGATACCATGACCAATGCAAGTCTTATAAAGACAACATTTAATTGGGGCTGGCTTACAGGTTCAGAAGTTCAGTCCATTATCATCAAGGCAAGAACATGGCAGCATTCAGGTAGGCATGGTGCAGGAGGAGCTGAGAGTTCTACATCTCCATCTGAAGGCTGCTAGGAGAATACTGGCTTCCAGGTAGCTAGGAAAAGGGTCTTAAAGCCCACACCCACAGTGAACACCCTACTCCAACAAGGTTACACTTCCTAATAGTGCCACTTCCTGGGCCAAACATATACAAATCATCACAATGTGTACATGTATTTTATCTGCATGTATGTGTGTGCACCAGATACATGCCTGTTACCTTTGGAGGCCAGAAGACAGTGTAGGGTCCCCTGGAACTGGAGTCACAAATGGTTGTGAGCCTCTATGTGGGTGCTGGGAGCCAAATCCAGGTTTTTTGCAGGAGCAGCAAATGTTTTTAACCACTAAGCTACCTCTTGAGCCTCTGTGTTGTGAATTTTTAAGAGTTAATTTTTGAGGACCACTATACACAGCTATAGCTAAGCTTTTAAATAGCTGGGTTTAGAAAAGCAAGAGGAATATCTATCCTCCATTTAAATAAGATGCTTGCAGTTGAAATAGAGGGAGTGCAGATGAAGTGTATTATGCCTTCATGATTGTTGGCTTTAGGGGGAGGAACTGGTCAACAGCAGACTAAAGATGGATTCAGCTGTTTAGGGATAAACTGCCTCGTCTCCTTGATAACACTGCGGAGAAAGATAATGCAAGTTAGGCCACATTAGAACTTGGTTATTCCAAACCTGTGATGGTCCCTAAAAGATAAGAGGTGACTGTAGCCAGGTAGCCAGGTATGGTGGTGCATGCCTTTGATCCATCCCAATACTCTGGCGGCAGAGGCAGGCATATCTCTGTGAGTTTGAGGCCAGTCAGGTCTACAGAGTGAGTTCCAAGACAGGCAGGGTTACATAGTGAGACCCTGTCTCAGAAAAAAAAAAAAACAAAAAACAAAACAAAAAAAACAACAAACAAACATCCCAAAAGTAACTAAAATAAAATAAATAATAAGAGGTGACTGGTATGTAATAGGAATTAATAACCTAAGAGGCATCAAAAATTTATGAGTGAGTTAAAACTCACAGTACCTCTTCCAGCATGCTAAAATCTTAGGCACACTTCTTTCTTTCATCTCTTTTCAACAGAAAAAGAAAGAAAAAAGAAATGCCAACCATCCCTTCTTTCCTTCCTTCCTTCCTTCCTTCCTCCCTCCTCTCCTCTCCTCCCTCCCCCTCTCTCCTCTCTTCTCTCTCTCTTTTTCTTTATCCCTCCATCCCTCTCACCCTTCTTTCCCTCCACTCTTCCTTTTTGTATTTTGAGAGACCACCTTCTGTAAGCATCCCGCAGCTCCCTGCTTGTTTTTCCATAGCCTGGTTATTATGAAGCATACTGAGAGCGCAATACTAAACTCCTTACTGCATGTTTCAGTAATGTGCAGCATTGTATTGCAACATTCTGGGTCTTGTTCTTAACTCTAATTTTAGGAGCCAACCAGCCTGATTTCTGGCTGCCAGTTCTTAACAACTGCACAGTATGGAACAATCGCCATCCGTAGCTTCTCTCTGAGATTTGCCGAGTCAAGCTAGAGACTCAGAAAGCAGGGGGCATAATTAAGACTCACTCTTCACATTTGCTGGTGGAACTGTTTTTCCTGTGTTTTGTGGCACTACTGAGGACTTGGGACTTGCCCCAGGAGTTAATGGACTCTTAATGTGTAAAAATGACTCATTTAATGGTAATGTTTCTTCCCTCTTATGGCTGAGAACACTACATTATGTGCTATTCAAAGGCTGGCATTAGTGTGGCTTTTAGTTACTGTTCTCCAGACCAGCTGGTCCGTATTAACCATGGTGGTTATTGTTAAGGCCCTCCTGAGGCTGCTCTTTCTTCATCTGCTGTGAAGTACATCATAGGAACTTTCTTTTGTTAAGTTTACTGAACTTTCTGTAATGTTAATGTCTGAGCTGAACCCTGCTCCTCCAGAATCCTGTCCTTTCTTCCAGTCACGTGCATCTGGGAGAAGTGGCTGTGCAGGGGGATGATAGCTGGAGGTGAGTGGGTGAGATGTGCGTGTGTATGTGTCCTCACCCAAGAAACCAAAATTACAGAAAGTTGTAAGCTGCCCAACCTTGGTGCTGGCAACTGAACTCCAGTCCTCTGGAAGGTCAGCAAATGTGTCTTCCTCTAGTACCTCTCCTACAAACAAAGCTGTTTAACAAACAAACAAAAGGGTGATACTCTTTCTCACACACACAAACAAACAAACATACACAAACAAACAAATACACACACCTGGATACCATGAGGACGACAGCATCCATACTTATGCTGCAAAGTATGTTATAAATGTGTACTTTTCACCTGGTGTCAGAAAATGTTAATCCTATTTATGTTTTGTTTTTATTGTCAGGATTTTAGGGGGCTGGGTTGCTCAGTGGGTAGAGCCATCGCATAGTATTCGAGAAGCCCTGGATTCCATCTCCAGCCCTGCATACACCAGACAGAGTAGCACATGTCTTGTAATCGCAGAACTCCAGAGAGAGTTCCTGATCCCCCTCCAGTTAGAAGCAAGGGGATCAGGAGTTCAAGATTATCCTCAGTTATAGGAAGAGTTTGTGAGGCTAGCCTGGGATATATTCTATCTTAAAAAAAAAAAAAAAAGTAGTAACCATAAAATAAAAATAATTTTCATGCTATATATACATTTACTGCCCTGAAAAGCCACGGTGAGTATGTACTCACATAGAGTCAGGCTTTGAGTTGATCTGCTGGCCCTCTCTCTTTCTGTTGTCTTCCCTTCAGACCCCACAACTACCTGGGCCATTCTTCTTTGTTTAAACAACACTTTTCAGTTGGGAGTCACACAGCACCGAATAAATAAACAAATAACTCTTAAAAGAAAAATATTACTTTTTACCCTAGTGTTGAGGGATAGCTAGGAATGAGAAGGTTGGCATCACAGTTACTTTCTTTTGGTATCTTTCATGCTTGGGTTTCTATTTCTCCTCCTGGAACGCAAGCAGATGAAGGGAATGTTAGCTTTAAATCTCCATTCTGTAAGAATTGATGAGCATCGGTATGATGCCAAGCACTTTGAGCCCTGCAGATGTGTGAGACACAGTGAACGAAGTCAAAAGGAGCTTACTATTGAGTTATGGAAGCAACTCCACACAGACTTGTGTAATCCAAGAGAATGGATCCAAGAGGTTGGAGAACTAATGTCCTGGCTGTTCTTGAAAGCAGTCATTAAGACTCCAGTAGGGCCGGGTGGGTGGTGGCGGCCGGCGCACTTTAATCCCAGCACTTGGGAGGCAGAGGCAGGCGGATTTCTGAGTTCAAGGCCAGCCTGGTCTACAGAGTGAGTTCCAGGACAGCCAGGGCTACACAGAGAAACCCTGTCTCGAAAAACCAAAAAAAAAAAAAAAAAAAAAAAAGACTCCAGTAGGGCCAGGAGAATGGAGATTGACAACTGCTGTATACTCAGTTTGAAGACCCTAGGTAAACCACTGTGCTTCTCTGCCTCAGTTTCCTTGTGACAAAATATGATGCTCGTGGGTTGCTTTGGGGATGAATGTGGCGTGGCCGCCAGAAAGCAGTTCGTGTATGTTTCTTTCTTTCTTCTTTTTTTTTTTTTTTTTTTTGGATGTAATGACTTCCCGGCTTGTTCCTAACCAGCTCCAACTCACACACATAATGGACCTTTTAAATCCGAAGGCTGGGGGGTCACATAGTTTTGGATGGGGATGTCCACCAGGTTTCCAAGCTGCTGGAAGTAGATGGTCTGTCAAGGCGGAGAGTTGCCTGGGTTCAGTGCCCAAGAACTAGAAAATCCAGCTAACTGTAAATATTTATTCCTTCTTCCTGCCTGAGCTGTGCTGGCTGGAATGTTTTCCTTTGCAAGAAAATAAAGGTGTGTATGAAGATAATGCTTTCTCGCAGCTACTGGCTCTCAGGAGAAATGACACTGGCTAGCTGGATTTCTAGGTTTTCTTTTTAACTTACTTTTTCTTCTTTTCCCTACTTTGACTTTTAATCCTTTGTGAATGCAGATAGGCTTAGTGAGTTCGATATCTGTTTTCTATTCTTTTATTTACAACCCCTTTCTCTTTGGTGGGGTAAGAAGATGGCTTTCAATTCCTATGCATATTTGGACAGGCTTTTTGAAAGCCCTGGACGTTCCAGGTTTTAATCTATTTGAACCTTGTAAAATGGTTATCAGTACTGACCAAGGCATTACCTTGTCACACTCTGGGATACACAAAACAAGGTGTGAGAGCTATGGTTTAGTGGTGAGGTTCTGGAACAATCTGACAGCCTGGTTTGAGTATCAACACCTTTTATTTCACTTTAATTTTTTAAAATTGTGTCTCACCATGTTACTCTGGCTGTCCTAGAACTTAGAAGGTAGAAACAGGCAGATCTATTGAATTCCAGGACAGTCAGGGCTATATAGAGAGACCCTGTTTTAAAACAACAATGATATATTTTTTTTAACTAAGGGGTTGGAGAGATGTCTTAGCAATTATTAATTGCCCCTGCTGCTTTTGTAGAGAATCCAGGTTCAGTTCCCAGCACCCCATGCAGGCTTACTCTAACTCCTGTTTAAGAGGTGTCTGATACCCTCTTTTGGCACCTTTGGGCACAAGGCATTCATGCATACATACATACACACACACACACACATACATACATACATACATGAAGGTAAACGTTCGTACCCATGAAATAAAACCAAGTGGATATAACACAGTTAAATGTAGTTGAACATCCCCACGATCCTTAGAGGGTGAAGGCAGGAAGGCTGCTAATTTGAGGGTCACCTGTGCTTTCAAAGCAATGTTCTGTAGAAAGAGGAAAAAAAGGAAGGAGGAAGAGGAGAGATATGGAGAAGGAGAGAAAGAAGGAGAAGAGAGAGAGAAGCAGTAGAATTTTCATTGCCTTCAGCTGCTTGCCGTGAGTGGTGTGGGTGCAGTTAAGTACGGTTCCTTACCCTCTCGCTCTCTGCCCAGTGAGATAAGGTGGGTGAGGCTACACTGTCCGTTAATAGCCTCAGAACTCAGCCGTTTTGTTGTTCTTTACTTGAACGTTTCCTTGTCTTCAGGGAATTTTCAGCCTTTGTAGAACCACAGAGGAGACACACCCTTCTCATGATGGGAGTGGTTGGCTTAAGTTGTCTCTCTTCCTCTTTCTTCCAAGCTCCCTCCATCCCTCCCCTCAGTCTTGTATAGTAGCCTCTGTGTTAGGTACTGGGTGGCGTTGCTCTAGCAGCTGGGAAACGCCCAAGTGCCAGCAATGGGGTAGGCTTCTCTTTGCTGATGTCATTGCTGCTCTGGCTGCTGAGGTAGCACAGCTCCTGGCCTTTTTGCCGCCAAGCTGCAAGATACAGCAGCTGTCCATATCTCTGGGTCTGACTGGAACTAGCAATTTTCACAACTGTTGTGAGAGCGAGTTGGGATAAACACCAGTTGTACATTGCAGTTGGCTTTTTGGTGATTCAAGTGAGGTTTGTTTTTTTATGTTGTTGTTGTTATTGTTAATTTTCTAGAAAATAGACCCTATTGTCCTCAGGCCTAAGGATCTGAAACTTTTAGCCAAACCTTGCATGGATCTGGCCCCTGCTCTTTGCTGTGTCACTATGGCATAGAGGGTCATTTAAGGATATGTTACTTGATCACAGGCATGATTGTGGGCTCTGGGAACTTCCAGGATATAAGAGGACATTGTTGAGGGATTGCTGACATCTTCAGGCTCAGGTATGTTTCATGTTGCTGGTTATGGGGTACAAAGGAGCCCGTGTGAATAGACTTAAGAGTTTGGTGGTATTTCAGGTTGATTTACTTATCACTATATCCCAAAATCTCAGCTGAAGATGGTGGCACACTCATATTACCAGCACAAGACACTGAAACAGGGGATTGCTAGAGTTTGAGGCCAGCCTGGGTTACAAAGTTCAACCACGGTGCACAGTAAGAAATCTGTCAAACAAACAAACAAACAAACAAGAACCAAAGATGCTCTATAAAGTTTCAGTTACTCGAAGTGACCCAGTAATGTACTAGCTGCTTGCCTGGTACTAGGCAAAGAAGAAAAGTGGTCCCTGCCTCTCAAAGCATCCCTCTCCAGGATGAAGGATTGATAATTACAATTCATAGACATGAGCAGATGTTCTGTTGGAAATGTATATGAGAGTTTACAGCATCGAGGGTTATTCTTAGTGTAGACATGCCCAGAACACTAAAGCTGCTGCATACTTGTGTGTTTTAAAGGGCAAGATCAGCATCTTTTACACTCAGAAAGCACTTCGGTTTTCTTCTCTGTTGTTTTCGATAGGCAGCGGCACCTGCCTGTGTGCAGCAGGGCCTTCTCAGCCCTGCACCTTTGCAAACAACGAGTGTTTTCTCACATCCTGTTTTACTTGGCTCGATAGTAACAGTTACACTTTACAGAAACTTTGGACTGGTCTGTGGTAAGAAAGACACAAGAGTGAGGTTCTAATGTCCCCTCCATATCCAATGCAAGGCTTCAGACTTCAAATAACAGATGTTGGGGATTACAGATTTGGGCTTTCTCCTGGTCAGAGTTGAATTTTGTTTTCTCCACTCCCTGTGTGAATGTGGGCATGCCCAGTTCTGTCCTCATGCCTCATTTTCTTCCAGACAGCTTTGTAAAGCTCTTCTGAACTAAAACGGTATATGGACCCAGTCCTGTGCTTCATGTGTTTCTTAGTGGCACGAATCTTAGTGGCTCTTCTGTTTTCTTGTAGGCCAGTGGTTCTCAACTTGTGGGTCATACCCCTTTGGGGGTGTTGAATGATCCCTTCACAAGGGTCACCTAAGACCATCTGCTAATCAGATATTTACATTACAGTTCGTAACAGTAGCAAAATTATAGTTATGAAGTAGTAAGAAATATAATTTTATGGTTGGGGGTGACCACAATATAAGGAATTATATTATTATTATTTTATTATATGTTATATTAAATATTAATAGATTATAATATTACTAATATAAAATAATGTTTTATGTAATATAAATGTTATTAATTATAAAACTGATATAATGTATTACATTAAAGATTAAATATAAAGATTAAATTTATAATATAATTGTTATCATTAGTGGGTCACAGCATTAGGAAGGTTGAGAACCACTGTTTTAGCGGAATGAACTAATAACCATGAAAGAAGGGAGAGTAGATAGACCCCAGCGTCTGCTAAGAATCCTTCCACCACATTTAGAACTTTTTTTTTTTCAAGACAGAGTTTCGTTGTGTAGCCTTGGCTGTCCTGGAATTAGCTCTGTAAATGAGGCTAAGCTCAAACTCACAGAGATTCACCAGCCTCCTAACTTCTGGGATTAAAGGCATGTACCAACCACCTGGCTCAGAAAGAGTCTAGATATACTATATGCCTCACACGCTTGTATGTGTATGGGAACACACACACACACACACACACACACACACACACACACACTTTATACCACTGTAATTTTTTTTTTACTATTGTCACTGTTGCGAAGGGCAGGATGGTTTTACACAGGCACTTTCTTTAGCAAACACTAATCCCATGTTCCTTGTGTGTTGAGCCCCATCACTGGCACTGTGACACGGCCTAGAAAGTAGCAAAGGACAAACCAGGGGGTTATCCCTGGATACCGTCATGTTTCTAAAAAGGTCAGGCATGTGGAACAAATTTTTTAAAATATATTTTGTGAAGCTGCTATGAAGAGATTGAAGTGGACTTTTAAAAATCTTCCCCACCCCCCCTTTAAAAAAAAAAAAAACCCTGGAGACACTGACTCAATATTCCAAACGGGCTAAGCCTATTATTGATGGCATTTTTCATCCTTTTAATGCATATCCTTACTTGCTTTCTCCAAAATGGAGAAAATCAGAATCTATATGCGGTGTGTGTGTGTGGCTTTTTTTCTCCATCAATTACCAAAACTGGAAAATACATTTTATTCTACTGTTTTGAAGCTCAAACACATGTGGGGGATAACCTGAAGTTTTCCGGTTTGGCCAGGCTTCTCCATCCTGTGTGACTGTTCCCCTAGTTTGTCATTACCTCATGTTACTAATCAGTCACTAGCTCATGAGTAAATCCCAACCTGTCTGCTGGTCATTGTGCAGCTGTTTTAATTTGAACATTTTCCCTTGAAGGACAGACAAACATCGCTTTTGATTTTCCTATTAAAAATTGTCAAAAAGGAAATATCCTCTTACCTCCAGTTGGAGTGAATCAGGAAGAGTGGAATCGTCTATCTTAAGTAAATCGTTATCTAAAACATGGGGGAAGTGGGGAGTGTCTTGTGTATTTATAATCCTATCTTTGGTGGGGTGCTCCTGAAAATGGCAAAGACCATGGAAGATGTACACAAGTCGTTGTAAAAGTCTAATCCTGGGTCATTGGCATACACTTCCGTGAGATTTCTCCAATAGAGAAATGCATACTGTGTGAGATGTTCTAACCTGAGCAGATAAACATAGCAAGGGTAGTCTGTCTACAGCACAGGATTAATTTCCTCAAAACAATAATTTATAGAAAGTAAGAAAGAGTCAGTTGGTATTAGACAGGAAACTGAGGACCTGTGACATGCCTTTATCTTTAGCCTCAGACTGGCAGACAGGAAAGGGCACAGCATCGTGCCGCCTTCTGCTTTCAGAAATGTTTCCCTTCTACACACTTATACATCCAGAGAGATGCAAACCCTGGGAGACTCACTGCCTGTGTGCTTGCTATCGCAACAGTAGAAGCCACAAGAATGCCAGAGCAGGTTAGTGTCTACATGCTTATCAGAGAAGTTATAACTAACCTTAAGAACATGGGTGGATACTGTCCCTGCTTCTTGGTACTGTGTACATACAGACTTGAGGAACAGTGCACAGGAAATTGCTCACACACTGGATAACCTCTGTGGGAACGGGGCCTGAGTGACTGAAACCTTGAAGTCTGAGAGGGGTACCATCAGGGTTGAAACCGGGTGTTGAGGTTATAACAGTACAAATTCAATGAATTTATTAAGCAATACTAACTTTAATCTGTCAGGCTCAAAAACCTAATTGAGGGCCGCTGAAGTGCCTCAGTTGGTAAAGGCACCTGCTGTCAAACCTGGCTTCCTGTGTTCTATTGATACATGTGGAAGGAGAGATCCAACTTCACCTGAGTATCCTCTGACCTCGAAGTGATCACTGTTAGATGCAAGGATACATCACACATATACACCGCGTGCACACACACACACACACACACAACACACTAGATAGATAGATAGATAGATAGATAGATAGATAGATAGATAGATAGATGTGATATGTTTTAAACAATAAAATGTAAGGAGAAATCTTTATGGTGGCTTATACCTTTAATCCCAGCACTCGGGAGGCAGAGGCAGACAGATCTCTTTGAGTTTAGGACCTGCCTGGTATATACACTAGTGAGGTCCAGGACAGCAGCAAGTACTGTGTAGAATGCCTCTGTCTCTAGAAACAAAACAAAACAAAAGCTTACTAACAAAGACTTAACTTGAGTCTTTCAAGGCATTAATTCCTAGGAAATCGCTTTCCGTTCTTCAGGCCCTCCGGCAAGCTTTTAAAAAGTTTATGCAAAGTGTTTGCACGGTTAAAACTGTCTAGATTGCATTGAGGGAAACCCGGGTTTCCAAACAGCATGATCTCCCAGGATCCTGATGGTGCTGACCTTGGCTATAATATCCTAAGACATGAGTGGGTTCCCGCTCGCACTGAGAAAGCCCGCTTACTCTCCCCTCTTCCTTTATTTTTTGAGAAAGCTCAGCCGTGAGTCAGCTCTGGGGCTGCAAAGGCAGTAGCACTGCTGTCAGCAGCCTGGACAGCTTACAGACACCCGCCCCAGCAGCTGGGCGGGGCACTCCCTCCTGCTCTCCAGAGCCAGCTGGTTCTGACCAGCTTTGGCTGCTCTTGTCTTGTGGCTTCCCGCAGCTTTCCATCTGCGCACCCGGGAAATGAAGAGTTCTTTTGCTTGGGGCAAAAATTGACGGTTCACACTCGGGCATAGCTAATCTTTGGGCTCCCTTTTTTGACACTAACTCTTAGGGATGAATGGTCAGAACTCAATGGCTGCCGTAGAGAGGCAACCTTACAGTGTAACTACCTTGATGTGGAATTAGGAGTCTTAAGATGCGATCTATCATGCTAATTACCCGTGGCTAACTTAGGCAGAGTCTTCAGAAAGACTTGAGTTGAGTAAAATCCTAACTGGTTGTCTGGGCCTTCAACTAATCAGGGTGGGAGGAAGTGACTCTTCAAATAATTTCCCAGTGGCTTCGGCATGGGCTAGCCAGGTTAGCATTGAGTTTCTCTCCATGATGGAGAAGTTAGTTCATGCTGGCTTAGCTTTGACTCCCAGATTCCTTGTTCATTCATCTATGTTTCTTCTGCGGCTTGGCCCAGGAGTTCCCAGGGAGGCCCATCTTGGCTTCTGTTGCTGCTCCTACTTCCATCCCTTGACCTTAGTGACCCCAGGGAGAGTTAGACAGTAGAAGGCCTGTGATGTCTGTCTGCCTGCTAATTGGTGATTTAGACTGGAAGTGTTCATGAGCACAGTTCCTTCCTTATGCAATAAACACACCTCTTTGCATGTCTCCTGAGATCTGGGCCAGGCTGGTGTGGGGAAAGAAGAAACAGTTTGTCAAGAATTATTTTTACTTCAACATACTTGCTTTATCTCTGTGTTTGTGGCTATTTCCAACGCATGGTCCCATATCTGTGACTCCAAATATCAAATAACGGAAAGGTTTGGGAATCAACTTTTCATGTCATTATATGTACTTTTTGTTTGGAAAAAACAAATGCTAGGAGGTTGTACCTGTGGCAGTGGCTCACGCTCTCCCTTAACCTCAGCACTCAGCAGGCAAAGGCCCGCAGATCTCTGAGTTTGAGGCCAGCCTGCTCTACAGAGCGAGTTCCTGGATAGCCAGTGTGGGGGAAAATGTTCAGTAAATTTGATTTATTTTAGGCAGGCTCTTTGTTCTGAGTTGGGTACAACAAGAATTCACACTTCAGAAGGATAATTTAAAAGTCAGTGTCAGGACTGGAGACATGGCTCTATTCAGCTGGAGGGTAAGACTACCGAGTTCAGAGTTCTGTGCCCTGGCAGTCCCTGCTGAGCAAACCCTTCCACTGCCCAGAGGCCAGGGCAGCTTCTTGTGCTTGGGTACTGTTTGTGATGAGTTTGTGGGGTTCAGCCTCTCTAAGCGCTGTGGGGGTTCTCTTTCCTCAGCAATGGATTACAGACAGCTTGGATGGAATCATCTTGGCATTCTGTGATTGCCAGCTTTTCTTCTTTCTTCTCCATCTCCTGCTCTTTTCAAAGATAGGGTCTTTTAGTTCAGGCTCTCTCAAGTCTGCCCTTGAACTACTGACCCTCCTGCCTCCACCTGGTGGTATGTGTCACCATGTCCAGTTTGATGCGGTGCTGAGTATCGAACTCAGGGGCTTGGTGCATGCTAGACAAGTATCCTACCAACTGAGCAAGATCTCGAGCCCTGGCTATGACTTAAAATCCCTTTTTATTTATGGGATCTAGGTGGCAAGCTATTCAACTCATAGGATAACAATTAGTTTTAGTTAGAATCAGCAAAAAGGGCTCTTGAAACCATTAATAAAATGACATTTTTTTAAACAAACAAGCTGCAAACTTCCCTTCCTTCCTGGTGTTAAATGAGATATAAAGGGTCCTTAAGTGGAAAGGGTGGATTTGTGTATGAGGAACTTCCTTAGAGGTCACCAGGCACCAGTTAGTTATATCCTAGGGAAGAAGGCATGGTGATATCCATCTAGGGAATGCCAGGGCCTAAGGGGTTAAGTTGAACCATTTTAACAGGCTGGCAAGGAACATCCAAGCTGCATAATTAATACTTCGTTTCAGTGGATCACTGATGAATCAAAGTCGTTAATTTGTTTTGTGAATACAGATTGTGCAACCACAGGGAGATCGTAATTGGGTGGGAACTGACAATAACTCTGGTAAAACCTTCGTTGGGGATAACTTGGCAAAGAGGGATAAAGGGATTTTTGTGTGTGTGTGTGTGTGTGTCTCCAACCTATGCTTTTTAATTTAGAAATAAACATGGAAGCCGGTCTGACAAGGGAAGTGGTGTTTCTAAGAGCACACAGCTGGTAAATTGAGACTTGTGATTTTTCTGGGCCTTTGGAGATTTTTAATTTTATTTAATTTCTTGGAAATGCACCCCGAGGAAGTAATTAGGGAGGTTAGGACAGGGGCAAAGGATGCTCAGGGCTGCTGCCAGGTTGCAAAGCAGACAAGTCAAAATCTTGCTTGATTTCAACACCACACTTGTGGAAAGATGTTCATGGCTCACCATGCCCAGAAGCCAAGAAACACTGCACCGTCCCAGTCTGCCTTCTCTGGAAAGGGCAGTCATGATTTTCTAGCGTCATAATAGCAGTGGAGGTTTCCAGTTGAGTTGAGGACTCAGAGTGGGCCCTTTGGCTTGGGACTGGGAGGGTTGACAAGGACTCAGTAGAAATGGGACAAGAAGATGGCCGCCATGTTCCAGGACAGCTTAGATGCTCTGTCACTGTTCCAGAACCCAGAGATAATCAGGCCCCAGACTCTGCTGTGTTTATCAAATCCATTTAGATGGCTCTTTGTCTTCCTGATATTCTGAAAGGCAATCACAACAGCCATGGGGCTAGAGGGCTGACTCAGCTGTAAGGCGAGGGTGGCTGTTTATCTACCCTCCCTGCTACTTTGGATTAATAAGCACCCGGAAGTACTAAGTGTACCTGTTTGGAGACTAATCAGGGAGAGCACCAGGGACTCTTTGGGCCAAAGAAAATAGCATGTTCTGGAAGTGCATTCAATAGAACTGTTATGGTTTGAGCTGCCTAGGGAGCCTTTCTTCTCTTTGCCCTGTGTCTCTACTCTTTCCAGTTGTCTCTCTGCCTCTCCCTTCTTTCTCTCTCTCTCTCTTTTTTCCCCAGGGCACAGACTGGACTCAAACTCGGGAGAGACGGCCGCCCTGCCCTGGACTCCCGAGTGCTGGCCGGCTTCCCTTCTTTCTCTCATTGGCTCATGCTTCCCTCCTCTCACATCCTTCAAACAAAACGAACCACGGTTTTCTAGTCTTTCTGGAGGTGCAGCAAGCATCTGGAGGATTCATTTCCTTTCTGGAGTTTTCTAGAGTCCTTTCTTCTAGGTCTTAGACTGCTCCTCTCTTCTCTAAGCGAACGGTGTTTGAACAGTCTGGGTCCGTGAACACTTCACATGAAGGTACAGAGCGTCTGAGCTGCAGAGACACGCTGCCAGCAGTCCTTTCTCTAGCCCAATTAAATACAGTTACTGCAGCCACAATAGCTTCAAATTAGCAGAAGGGAAATATACTTATCGGTGGGATGCTTTTAAAAATGACACGCTTTGTTTTTCTATTAGAAAATTAATATGCCCCCACAGAGAATTTGGACAGCTCAAAGATGCTTACGGGATGAATTGAGTTACTCTATTTTGTGATTATTTTTACAAAGTTTGTACGTTTTTAAGGAAGATGAGACTCTTTGCTGAGCAAATCTGGCTTTCTAGTTCTGGTGTCTTCTCTGGCTGGGAATGTGGCTCATTTAGCAGAGTGGTTGCCTAATATCACAAAGTCATGTGTTTGATACCCATCACTGTTTAAACAAAACGTAGACTCAAGGATCAGGAGTTCAAGGTCATTCCTGGCTGCATAGTGAGTTAGAGGCCAGCCTGGGATATATAAGATTGTATCTTACAAACGACAAACAAACAAGTATCTTCTCTTTTTAAATAATATTGTCATCTTAATATTGATGTTCTTTATTGCTATAAATTCAAAATGCCAAATCACGAACTTTCATAATTGATAGAGCAATTATTTTATTCCACAGAGTCTGATGATCCAATTAACTGTTAGAGATATTCCAGGAGACATACCTGAAACAGGGTTGCAAAGCAGCTCTGAAAGCTGTTGACAATATTAGGTAAAAAGAGGAAAGACATTTCTATGAGCCTACATGGAAAAGGCAAATAACTTCAGATAGATTCAGAATGCAGCCAGGCACCCAAAGCCTGAGAGTAGATTTTTATAAAGATGCTTATCATGCAGTCTCTACTTTCAGCCTCGATAACTAGGTAGCTCCAATGCTGAGACACTCTCTAGGACACTGTCATAGTCACCTGGCTTTAACGACAGGGGCATCAGCTCAACACCTTGTGCAATTTTGCTGGAAATCTGGTACTTATTTCCCGACTTCTAGCAAAGTTTCTGGGAAAATAAAGATCAAAAGTTTTAAATGAGCACAGGAAGTAGGTGGGTGGGACTTCTTTGTTGGCATGAATTTGTGGGTGGAAAGTTCTTTTTTTTTTTTCTCTCCCAAGAACAGTGTGCTACATTGATGGACCATGTCAACCAGTGTAATGTCCCTGAGAATAAGGAATGTAGACAAGTACTCTTTGTCAATTGGGGACACAAAGGAGGATGTTGGAATGAATGAGTGACTGCATGCATTTTCAAGGCATTTAATTCATTATGTCCTATGCCAGTGCAGGTTGAATTAAAACTCAAAGCATATGCATAATCCTTATCTCGGGATCAGATGGGCCCCTCTGGGGATGCATGTTAACCAGTTCTGGAACCTACTCTAGATTCACAGCCAGCTGTGGGTGGTGGTTTATGGGAACATCTGGCTAGAATATCAGCAGTGTGCAGGAATCGGTGGCCTTTGCAGCTCTCCAATCACTTGAAAAATGTCTCGGTCATTAAGAGTTGCAGAAGAGGCAGGCATGTCTGCTTCATGTCTTATATGACTTTGTGAAGTGATCATTTAAAATCGGAGTCAATGTTTTGTCTGGAGAGGTTGACAGCCTCTCACTTGAAGGGCTTTCGAGAATGATGGGTGTTCTCAAGGTGGTCATCAATAGCTTCAGGAAAGCGTATATGGTCTTCTCAGCTGTGCAACTGGTCATCTGCTTCCTGAATACTCATCCATGCTAGGTGTATTGGTTGTTTATTCCTCATTGCTGTGACCAAATACCTGGCAAGAAACAATATAAGATCCCCTTCCAGTTCAAGGGGATCCAGACCAGTAATGGCATCAGCTGGTCACACCACCTCTGTAGCAAGAAAACAGAGAAATGGATGTTAGCACTCGGCTTCTTTCAAAAAGTATTTTTTTTTAATTTTAATTTATGTCTACGTGTGAATACACACATACCACATGTATGAGAGTGTCTGTGAGGACCAGAGGAGGACATTAGATCCTCTGGAGCTGGGGTTTTTAGGCATTTGTGTATACTAGGGACGGAACTGTGGTCTTTTGCAAGGACAGCAAGTGTTCTTAACTGCTGAGCCATCTCGCTAGCCCCATAGATCTCCCTTTTCTTTGGCCTGGTATTCCAGCTAGCAATGGAATAGCTCCTACATTTTGCGTGAGTCTTTCTACCCTGACACGCTTTCCCAGAGGTCTGTCTGGTAGGTGACGGTAGAGCTTGTCAGGTTAACCACAATGCCTAGGAAGCCAGAAAAAGCGTAAGGTCAATGGGCCAGAGGATGATGTAAGAGCACGATGTAATTCTGAAGCATTTAAAAGAAAGGGCAGGGTAGAGAGATCAAATAGACTTGACATGAACTCTGGCTTTATCCCTTCCCCCACCCCCTCTCACCTATCTTTCTTTCAAAGGAAAGCAGGACCACAATCACACAGGGCAGTCTGAAACCCACCAGAACAGCCCTAAACTCACAGGCAGGCTGCCTGGAGACCTGTCTTAATTATAGGCAGGACCACCTCCAAGGAAGGGGCCCTGGACTGCATAATGAAAATCACCATTAGAAGTTTTGCATTCGGTGTTCTCTGCTTCTTGACTTTGGGTGCCATGTGACCAACTCCCTGAAGCTCCTGCTACTCTGAATCTCCCAGCAGGACAGACTGTGTGCCTTGACCCATGAGCTGAACTGGGAAAAGGCCTTTCCCCCTTAAGTTGCTTACATCGGAGTTATTTTATCAATGAGGAAAATCACTAAATTAGTGCACACATGTGCTCCTTTAGTTTTTGCTGATAATTTTTTAGAGAGGTGCCTTGCCGTGTTGCTTAAGTTGGCATCAAATCTGCCATTTACAGAGTAGCTGAGATTACAGGTGTACATCGCCTTACAGGTCTCCTAATTTTTAATATTACAGCATCTGCTCTCATGTGCGTTTTGTGTGATTTTCTTTCCTTTTTATTTTTGAGATAAAAATCTTGTTAGCCCAGGCTATCTTCAAACCAAAATTGGTCTGTCAGCCAAAACTGGCTTCACATGGACTCTGAAAAGGTTTAAGAATGAGTTGAAGCAGGGTATGATGGTACACACCGTTATCCTCCCAGTACTCAGGAGGTAAAGGCAGGTGGAATTCTCTGCGTTCAAAGCTAGCTTGGGCTAATAGTAAGACACTGTTTAAAAGTGTATATGTGTTTAATAATGTCACAACAAATAAGAAATACACACAAGTGGAAGAATCAAAAAACATTAAACGGGAACAAAAAATGTTAAGGGAAGAGGCTCTAATTTCATTTTATTTCTATATAATTTTGATTTTATATAATAAAATTATTTTCTTTTTATTTCTGCAGTTGGAAACCGACAAACTGGCTCTCCCCATGAGCCCCGGTCCACTTAGCCCAAGCCCCGTTCCCAGTCCTAACGTGAAACTTGAGAATTCCACTCTCCTGACAGTGGAGCCCTCACCCCTGGACAAGAACAAGGGCTTCTTCGTGGACGAGTCGGAGCCCCTTCTGCGCTGCGACTCCACATCCAGTGGCTCTTCCGCGCTGAGCAGGAATGGCTCCTTTATTACCAAAGGTACCCACATCTGTGAGACCTAAGTCCATCTCCCTGGCCACTTCCACAGCCCGATTATAGCTGAGCCAACTGAATGACTTACTCAGGAAGACCTCTAAGATAAAAGTGTCCTCAAGGGAGCCACATCACTAATGAACATGAACACACCTAGAAAGTCTTGATAACTGTGTCCCATCCAGAGCCAGCTTCTATCCTTGGGATGCTATCAAAATGTGTGCTTCAGGGGACATCGGATAAAAGACAGTGTAGCTGATTTGGGGAATTATTTACCATACTTGCTAAGTCTAAGGATGAAGAGTATAACCCATTTGGGGAGTCAGAAGTAGTTTTAGTGTTTGGAATTAATCCTAAAATTCCCTCTAAGCTAGATTGCACATATCTTCAGCATAATAGAGTGGGGGTGGTAGGGCTCAGTTGGTAAGGTGCTTGCCCAGCAGGCATGAAGTCCCAGCAGACACAAAAACAAGATGTGGTGGCCCTCAGTTGGTATTTTAGCACTTAAGAAAATAAGAAATTCAAAGTTAGCTGGATATGGTGGTAGACTCCTTTAATCTCAGCATTCCAGCAAAAGAGGCAAGCTCTCTGTGTTTGAGGCCAGCCTGGGGCTACATAATGAGATTGTCTCAAAAAAAAAAAAAAATCATAGAAAAACTCAGTCATTCTCAGCTTCATAGTGAGTTTGAGGATGGCCTGAAGTATACATAAGCTATTATAAAAACATAAATTCAAATAATTATAAATTTGTAAATAATCTGTCAGCTTTGTTTTGTAATGTATCCTTAGCTAGCCTGGGAATTATGTATACCATGTTGGCCTGGAATTTGCTATCATCCTCCTGCCTCTGCCTCCCCTGAATGCTGGGATTGTTTTCTCAATTCAAGGGCCTTTAGTCTTCTAGTGCTTAGGTTTTGAAGCATTGCATTGCCAGGGCTGGAGACACACGCAGTGGGTAAGAGCTCTTGCTGCTAACACAGAGGACCTGGGTTTAGTTCCCAGCACCCACAAGATAGCTCACAAACCTCCTGTAACTCCAGAGGATTTGGCAGCCTCTTCTGGTCTCCTTGGACACTGCCTGCATATATGATGCACATATAAACTCACCCAGGCACAAACACCTATACACATAAATTCAAAAACCTTTAAAATATGTATTTTTTAAGTATGATCATGCAGCTGTAAGGAGAGAGAAGTATGATCATGCAGCTGTAAGGAGAGAGAAGCGGAGTGCATTGGCTTGGGACTTTTGTTCATAGTGTGGCAGCACTTCTGAGTTTCAGAAGAATTTAGAAGCCATTGAAGACATGACAAGTGTTACATTATTAATACATTAAGAATCCATTCTAGTATACTGGAGAGATAGCTCAGAGGTTAAGAGCACAGACGGATTTTGCAGAGTACCTGATTCCCATGTGATGGCTTACAAGCACTTTTTTTTTTTGGTTTTTCGAGACAGGGTTTCTCTGTGTAGCCCGGGCTGTCCTGGAACTCACTCTGTAGACCAGGCTGGCCTCGAACTCAGAAATCCACCTGCCTCTGCCTCCCAAGTGCTGGGATTAAAGGCGTGCGCCACCACTGCCCGGCCTTTACAAGCACTTTTAACTCCAGTTCTAGGGGATATGATGCCTCTGGCATCGAACATACCTACATTCATGTGCACACACAGATACAGAATATCCACATCATTTTAAAATAAGAATAAAATCAAAAAGAATCCACTCAAGTAGTTTCTTATTTCATTTCTATTAAGCAGATCTTTTTCTATTGGTGTTTTTGTTTTATGAGCCAGGGTCTCATGTAGCCCAGGCTGGAAGATGGTCTTGAACTCCTGATCTTCTTGCCTCTGCCCCAAGTGCTGGGATTGCAGAATTGGGCCACCACATCCCCGAAACTCCTGTTTTCTGTTCTTATGTGCCATGCAAATAAAGAGGCTGTGTTGTTTAAAATGTACCCAGTCACTCACTCACGTTGGAGGAAACTTACTAGGCTTAGAATGCAGGCAGCTCCTCAACTGCTCCTCCAATCCCCCTCATCTCTCTCTCCTTCTTTTTCCCTGTTCCCTGCAGAAAAGAAGGACACAGTGTTGCGGCAGGTCCGCCTGGACCCCTGTGACTTGCAGCCCATCTTTGATGACATGCTGCACATCCTGAATCCCGAGGAGCTGCGGGTAATTGAAGAGATTCCCCAGGCTGAGGACAAACTGGACCGTCTCTTTGAGATCATTGGGGTCAAGAGCCAAGAAGCCAGCCAGACCCTCTTAGACTCTGTGTACAGCCATCTTCCTGACCTATTGTAGAACACGGGGGCACTGCATTCTGGAAATCAACCTACTGGCAGGGTGATTTCATTTCGTGTCTGACTTTTGTGTTTTGGTGTATGCGTGTATGTATGTGTTTAACAGAGTATATGGCCGGTGCTTGAGTTTGGGGTTCTTTCTCTTCCTTCCTTCCTTCCTTCCTTCCTTCCTTCCTTCCTTCCTTCCTTTCTTTCTTTCTTTCTTTCTTTCTTTCTTTCTTTCTTCTTGAAAGTGAATGTATAAAGCCTTTCCAATGTATAACTATTGGAAAATGCCCACCACTAAAGTTTTCTTTTTTAAAGCTACATATATTCTCCATTTTTGCCTTCTTATATATTTTCAACACTATTCTGTGCACTTTAAAAACTTAACATAAACGCAATGTGACTTTTCCCTTATGCTGGGTCCCGAGACTCAACTTCTTAAAAGCATCCTAATGGCATCTTGTGACTTCTATAAGTAGACATGAGTCTTTCAACCTCCACACCTACTTTTTCTGTTTTAATTATTATTGCTATTTGTCTTCGTGTTTGTCCTTGACAAGCGCTCTTAAGGATGGAGGGAGTCTACGACCCTATGTGACTGTAACTCTATTTGGCTTTGAGTTGTCTTCTTCATGTCTTGTTATATAGTTCATATTCACGGCTGAAACTTGACCACACTCTATCGCTGATTGTATGGTTTTCGTCTGGACACTGTACGCTGCTTGATAACTTGTGCTCCTCTTAACGCTACTCTGCTCTGGGCTGGAGAATGAAATCCTTAAGTCACCAGGACTTGCTGTCGCAGTGGCTTGACACCTGGGCCACCAAAGAACTCGATCTCCATCTTTTAGGAACACCTCTGCTGCACCTTGGAAAGCCAACCTTGAGTGCCCATGGCACTTACGCCCAGCTTTGCTTTGAAAGATATGTGTCTTGGTTTTTTTATTCTTCTTTCTTTCATTTTTTTTTTTTTTTAAACACACATAGTCAATAGGTCCAGTCTGCCCTCAAGGCCTTGCTGGGTTTTCTTCGTCATCCAATCACTTTCATTAAAAATGGCTGCAGCTGTAAGAACTCTTGTCTGATACATTTGCAACTATGCTCTCATTTGTCAGCCTGCCCTCTGACGCTCAGTTGTCAGACTCTAATGCAAAGGTGGATGACGACCGCCTTGGCGTGGCCGGGCTTAGTGGTGAGGAACCGATATCAGAAAAATGCCTTCAAGTATACTAATTTATTAATAAATATTAGGTGTTTGTTACTTGCGTGGTTTTCGTGTATTTACTACTTAACTTTCCCCCTTGCCTCTGGTCAGGTTCTAGCCCTGTTCATCTCTTGGGGAAGGATGTGTGGTCTGAAATCCTCTTCCTGTCCAATCTGTAAATTATGAATATTAGCAAAAGTCACTTTTGGAGAGGTACAGAGTACGGGGCTCTGATAAGAAAAGCCTTTCCTAGCCTTTTGAGTTAAACCTTAGCTTTTATTTTCCTCCAGGTCATTTGTTACCTGTAGGACAATCTGCACACATCCACAGGCTTCTAGTCAAAACCTCAGTGTCCCTGACAGACTCTTTCAGCGGGTTTTCTCAGCAGTAAGGCCGGTGTGGTCTTAAGTTGTTGGGATATCTCAAGCTCACTGCAGTTTCCCTTAGCTTGCGCCCCACCTCTACAGAATTGCAATGACCTAACGCTAGCAATTTTAACTTCCTCTTTTGGTGAGAACCTGGAAGTGGATACTGGGTGCACTGTGACACCCATGTCAGCAACCCGGGAGTGACTTCCTGTTTCACTCATCTCCATGTGGCAGCTTTCAAGAAGAACATCCCGGTTTCCCTTCCCTCTTGTTGGTGAAAGATAAGAACTCTGAGGCCAGGCAGTGGTGGTCCATGCCTTTAATCCATTGGAAAAGAGAGGCAGGAGGATCTCTGAGTTTGAGGCTGGCCTAGGAGTTCCAGGACAGCCAGGGCTACCTGTCTTAAAAAAAGAAAGAGAGGAAGGAAGGAAGGAAGGAAGGAAGGAAGGAAGGAAGGAAGGAGGAGGGAGGGAGGGAGGGAGGGAGGGAGGGAGGGAGGGAGGGAGGGAGGGAGGGAAGGAAGGAAGGAAGGAAGGAAGGAAGGATGAATTATGTCACACACAGCAGAGCAAGAATAAACAAGAATGCGTCAGTAATGATGGGGGAGGAAACAGATTTTGTCAGGTTTTCATTGTGTCAGAAGATTTAGGACTAAGACATACAATCCATTCATTAATTACTAGTATGTTAAGTTTATAGTTTATTAGTAATTTGGGAATGTTTTTATTAATAACCCAAATTTGTGGTTTTATATTTTACAAAGTGTAAAATACAAAGGTTTATTACTTTATTGAATCTTTATATTTATCTTATAAAATGGGTTCCTATTATTGTGCCCATTTTACAGATGAAAATAGGCTTGTAAAGCTAAGTATATGAGACAGTTTCTTAACACTAGGACAGAGTACCTGAAAGGGAAAAATCTCTTTAAGGGAGGAAAACTTTTATCTTCACTCGTGGTTTCCGAGGTTTTAAGTCCACAGTCAGCTGGCTCTGTTGCCTTCGGTTGATGGTAAGGCAGAAACATGATGAGAAGACATGACAGTGGAAGGTTGCTTACCTCCTATCATCCAGCAAGCAGAGAGATACAGGGAGAGTCTTGGGACACAGTAAGTCTTCAGTGGCACAGTCCAGTGACCTTCTTCTAGCCAGGAGCCCCTACCTTATAGTCTATGAACTCATCCATGGCCAAAAATACCTCCAGCTGAAGCCTAAACCTCCAATAGCTGAGGCTTTGTGGGAGACACTTAATATCCAAAGCATAACACCAAGGAATGTGCTTAAGACCTCACCGAGAAGTTTAAAAAATTAGGCTTGAATCCATGGTGTGTGTATTTTGGGGAGAAGGGTGAAGTGAGTGGCTGTCATCTAAGGCCGTTTACTCTCTTTAAGACCATTGGCCAGAAATCCATTGCCAGCTATAACACTGGGCAGAATCATGGCAGTGAAATTCATCTGGTTCATGAGTAAAGTTCAAATGCAAGTTAACGTAAGTGGTGCAAACAGGCACTCGAACTAAACATAAGCATTATATTGTGATTACATCATGGGTAGTGTTTCTAGAAGACAACGTACCATCAGCTACTTCAAGTCAAGTTGTGAGGGCACATACCTGGAACCCAGCACTCAGTTGCAGGCTGGAAGACCAAGGCCTTAGGATCAGCCTGGGGCGAGAACTCAGTCAGTAAACCATTTGCCACACAAGTCTGAGGACTTGAGTTTGGATACCTGGCACAGTAAAGTACCAGGCTCCACAATGGAGCACACCTACAATCTCAATGTTGGGCTGACAGAGACAAGAGGATCCCTGAGGCCTGCTGGCTGGCCAGCCTAGCTGAGTTGGCAAGCACCAGGTTCAGCCAAGTCACTCCATCTCAAAAACTAAGGTGTAAAATGGTTGAAGAAGTCATCCAATATCCAACTGTAGCCTCTACAAGGAGGAGGAGGAGGAGTTCAAAGATAGTTTGGGCTATATAGTAAGGCCCTGTCTCAAAACAGCAGTATAGCTATTGGGGCTAGAGCTCTTTTGGTAGAGTGCTTGCCTTATACACTTGAAGCCTTGAGGTATGATCAACAGCACTGCAGAAACTGGGTGTGTCTTTGCACGTCTCCAAATCCTATCACTCCAGAGGTGAAGGCAGTAAGGAAAAGAAATTCAAAGTCATCTTTGACTGTATAGCAAGTTGGAGACCAGTCTGGGACACACAAGATGCTGTAAAGAACAAACCAAAACAACTGAAAAAAACAAAAAAAAAAAACCAAAAACCAACAACATAAAATACTAAATGATGCAACTCTCTGATCAAAGCTAGTGATAACACCATTTGTACCACAGAAAGGTCTTCTCTGGTTCGGGCTTCTTCCTCTGAGGAGTAGAGACAGCTGAACGGGAAGGCTGCCAGTGTGAGGGTGGAGGACGGAGGAGGGTAACCAGAAGAATAAGATGTAGAAGCAACTGTTGGGAGATTCAAGCCGGAAGACTGTTGTACAGGCAGGAATTTGAAAGACTAAGGAGGAGACTGTTTTAGAGTTTGTGACCCCTGGGAAAAGACCACAGACTCAATCCAATTATAATGAAGAGATTTGTTGATCAGCTGCTAGCAGGATGAATAATCTCTGAGCCAACTTCGAGATCGCCATGCAGAAGGTATATGGCAAAGGACTTTAAAAGGGGAAAACCACACAAAGACCTTCAATATCTATGCAAGCAAGTAAAAACTGTTCAGCTGTGCCAAATTTTGTGGTTGAGGCAACTCAAAACAATCTGGGGGTATCTGCGTAAGCAAGTTGCAGAAACAAGAAAAAAAAAAAGTTAGTCATAACAAGTGTACATGGTATGGGGGGAGGGGGCAGTCACTGAGTCACAGTTACTGGGAATTTATCTTCCAGAGACTGGAGTTAGAGACAAATGACTGGTGGGTATGGAAATGGATGTCTAGCATAAAAACGGAGTTTCTTTAGCCTTAACAAGACTATTTCGTTTTCTTCAGAGAGTGATATAGTTCCTATGGGCTGCTTTAGACTGAACTCAATTAGATGGGGCTGCTTTTCAAGGACAGTTTGCTTCAAGGAGAGGAGCTGGGCGGGCATGCGTGGTTCTCCAACTTGCATGTCAATAAGTCACCCCGGAGTGAGCCGCCTGCTCTCTTTTAAAAGGCCAATTCCCACAATCTGATTGGAGAGATTTGTGGTGAAATTCAAAATGAAGCCCTTGAAGGTTTTTGGACCACACTTAGAAAACTATCTTTAGAGAATTTCCAGTGGGGGCAAAAACAGCTAAAGGGAGCTGGTTAGACCTGCGTCCTCTGAGGCCTCCTGTCTGCCCTTCTAATGTGCAAATGAAACACCTGGAGGTCCTGCTCCAAGGCAGACTCTCCAGTTTTCTGGGCAAAGGGCAGCCAGCATCCTGCGTTTCTGCCAAGCTCTTGGGTAATATGGACACTGTTGTTTTTTTGGTTTTGGGGGGTTTTTGTTTTTTGGGGTTTTTTTTCTCATGAAACTGGGTAGCCTGAGATGATGCCTTCCTTTCAGGAAAGGGGCACAACAAACATGGGAGTTGATTGCACCCATTTCACAAGAGGGAAGGAAACAAATTTTGATGAACTGAAGAAACATCCAGAACCAAGCAGATCTGGTTAAAACATATCACTGGTTGGGGCTGAGCTTGGTAAAAGTGCCTGCAGCAGAAGCGTGAGGACAGGAGTTCGGATCCCCGGCACCCACTTTAGAAAATAAGTCAGGCACAGCGGTGCATGCCTCATGCTCCCAGTGCTGGGGTGTCAGGGACAGCAGGATCCCAGGGGTTTGTTGGCTTGCCAGATCCAGGGTCCATGAGAGTCTGTGCCTAAACAATAAGATAGAAAGGTGATCAAGGAAGACATAGACCTTAAGGCCACACCTCCTCCAGCAGGATTATATAGCAGCAGCAACAATTACAGAAAGAAAGGAGACTCCTTGAAGCCCAACTATTTGGCATTTGTGCAGGGAGCTCTAGGGATGTAGCTTTCAAGGGTGGGCTTCTCCACGGTACAGTCGTGTTTAGGTTCCCCATACTTGTATCAGTAACCGCCATAAACTCAACCGGACTTGAGAAGCATCATTTCTTTGTTCTATTGTCAGTGTCCTATCTGAGGCAAACAGACATTTGCTATGTCTCACCAAGACAAGTCACACACAACACACAGTGAGGCTGCCTGGCAGAGGAAGCCTGTTTGCCTTATGGTGAACCAGAATAAAAGAGACAAGAAAGGCCAGAATCTCAGTATACCCTAGAAGAGTATTTCCCCCAGTTAATTGACTTCCCTCCACTAAGCTGAACCTATTAAAGTACATAATAAACTGGTCATAAAGATTAAACATATGCCCTTTGGGGCTCACTTCCAAACTATAGCACTGGGCTATGAATTGGTTACTTTCTTGCTGCTATGACAAAATACTATGACCAAAGGCAATCTAAGAAAAAAGGATTTGAGCTTCCGGTTCTGGTGGGAGAGTCCATAAAGACAGGAAAGGCATGGCGCAGGTAGCTGAAACACGAAGCTGAAAGATCACATCTTCAGCCTCAGTCAAGAAGCAGAGAAAGTGAACTGGAAGTGGGTGAGGCTGTCCGCTTTCAAAGTGGGGTGCCTCCTCCAGCAAGGTTGTGTTGTGGATGGCTCTGGTGCTGCCTGTAATTTGATGTTAATTCTGCTTTCCCAGGAGGGGCTGTCTGGAAGGAGGAATGAGTCACATACTCGGGTGACTTCTTGTGAACCTTCCCCAGTGAATAAAGGGACCAGTCACTGGGTGAGTAGTCAGGACTTCAGGGTTGGACAGGGAAGAGAGGAAGCAGGAGAGAGAGAGGGCCTTTTTGGACAGGGATAGCGAGAGGACAAGATGTAGCTACTAGTGTCTCCCGGTTTCAATGACGGATCAGCCAGGATTCGCCACTGGAGGATTTAGATTTAATATGGCTTACAAGATTAGGATTCTAGTTGTTGCACCCAGCGACTGAGTTACCATGGTTTCTGAACTAAGTTTGTGTCATGTTTTCCTTCACGAGGTGGTTCGACTGGGTTCCAGAGAGATAGAGGAATGGTGTCAAAGCATGGGTTTGCCAGGTGTGCACCACAAAAGGATGTGGGGGGTTTTGAAGTATGGGGCTGGCGTGGTAGCGACCCACCAGTGGGAACTTAGCAAGCTGGGTGGAGAGATTTTGGAGCTCAGGGTCAGAGAGTCTCCATGAGATAAAAGCAAGCCGGTCGTTGCCCACCAGTACACGGCTGGCCAGCCCGCAGAGGCAGAGAGAAGCTGAGTGTAGCGTGGGAACTTGAGGTTATTTATTTATTTATTTATTTTAAATACTTCCCACAACAAGGTTGTACCTTCCTCCTCATCAAACAGAGCTACCTAGGGACCAGGCGTTCAAATACTTGATCCTATCTTGGTTGCTTCTCTATTGTTGTGAAGTGGCACCCTAACCAAGACAGCTTATAAAAAGAACATTTAATTGATCAATTTATAAACAGTTTATAAGGGGCTGGAGAGGTGGCTTAGTGGTTAAGAGTACTGGCTGCTCTTCCAGAGGCTGTGAGTTCAATTCCCAGTACCCACATAACAGCTCACAGTAATGTATAATGGGATCTGATACCTTCTTTCGGCCTTCAGGCATTCATGAAGACAGAGCCTTCATATACATGAAATAAACTTTATGAACAGCTTATCGAAAAAAGTTAGAAAACATAATTTCAGAGTTAGTCCATGATTACTATGGTGGGAAGCATGGTAGTGGCAGGCAGGCACAGCCGTAGAGCAGTAGCTGAGAGCTTGCATCATGCCTGAAGCATGGAGACAGATAAAGTGTGAGAGTGGGCTTTTGAAAACAAAAAGCACACTCCCTGTTATGCTCCTTCTACAACAGGGCCACAATTCCTAATCCTTCCCCCAAACAGTTCCACCAATTAGGGAATCAAGAATTCAAACATGTGAAGCTATAGGATTCATGCTCATTCAAACCACCACAGAGCCTACAAGACTCTCATGCAAAGCACCACAATATAGCTAGATCTATATAAATCATACCTGACATGATGGCTGTAGCTTTGTAAGAAACGTTTTGGGAATCTTTCTAAGGAGCCAGGCTACTTGTAATCTGTCCCTTACAAGTAACCGTCTCCCCCAGGACTCTAGGCTCTTCCTGGAGATTAGGATTTCTCCCCAACAAACACAAACAAAAGTCCAAATGGAGAGGGGTCAAACTCAACATTTAAAAAAGTGAGTCACAGTCATTGTGTTGGGGCCCAAATATCTATTTCTTAGGACAAAAATCCCTCATATTTAATGTCTTCGGGAAGAGAAACATGAAAGATTTCTGGAGTTGCTGTACACACACACACACACACACACACCCGCACATGCATGCATGCACACACACACATGCGCACGCGCACGCACACACACGCGCACACGCACGTACATAATATATATAATATATATCCCTATATTATACATAAATATGCTTAAATATTATATATTTAAATATATATTTAATATTTAGAATGTATATGACATCACATGCAGTCCTCTAAGCCTCCATTGGAGATACACCTGTTGCGTGTTAGTTAGCATTCTCCTGCTCAATCACTCTTTGCCTCATCTACTGCATAACGTCAAATGGGAAATCCCCCAGGAAAGGAACATGGGACAGCAGCTTCATTTTCAAGATCACATGACAGTTATTTCCATAAGTATAGAAGAGTGGATTTCTCCTCTCATTTTGTCCTTTTGTTTGAATGCAGCACACCCATCCACAGAAACACAGTTGCATTCTTCCAGTCGGACAGCCTGAGACACCCGAACAGCTGGACTAGGTTCTGGACTAGGGACTAGATATGCAAAGAATTTGATGGAGCACTGTAGCTGCTGATGAGGAAAGAGAAGCTCTCTGTTCACTGCTCCATCTTGGACATCCAGAGCAGTGTATAGAACATGCACTCAAGCTATAGGTTGAATAACCAAGTGAATGCAAGCTTCTGACTTCCACAAGTTCACAGCACAGCAAGAGACACTAAGAGAGACATTCTTATAATAATGGTAAATGCTGAGGAATATGGACACAGTAATTAATTATATCCCAATATAATGGTTACATTCCATAGAAGTATTTGAAGAGCCAGCCACCAAATATAACTCAAGGGAAAGGAATACAAAGTTTTCTAGTGTAAGTCTAGAAAATTTTCAAAGAAAATCATGTCAAAAGTCAAGAGCTGACCAGGTGTAATCCCATCCACGTCAGAGCTTTGACCAAGACGAAAAGAAGTCTGAGGCCCTTTTGAACTTTAGACTCTAAAGCAGTGGTTCTCAACCTTCTTAGTGCAGTCATCCTTTAACACAGTTCCCCAGGTTGGGCTGACCCCCCAGCCATAAAATTACTTCGTTGCTAATTCATAAGTGTAATTTTGCTACTGTCATAAATCATAAAGTAAATATTGATATGCAATCCCCAAGGGGGTCGTGACCCACAGGTCGAGAACCATTTCTCTAAAGCGAAACACCTGTGGGCTGCATTACACAAGCAAGGATGTCCTAGCTTTTCTACTCTGGCTGTTCCCCTATTTCCAGGCTTATCATTAACTGTCATCAGGAGATACAAGACCCAGTCATGTGGCAGCTTTGCAGAAGACAAGCCATGCGCAGCCCCGTGTGGAACTCACTCCCTGAGAAAATGTTCAAAGGCTTTGGGTGTGCCCATTGCTCAGTCTTATTTTAAAGCCTATGCTATAGGGCACTATTTCCACTCCGTTGATGAGGAACTGAGACACGGATTGTGACTGCTCCAGCATTATACACCTAGTACAGGGTGGAACCAGGAAGGACATCTGCAGAACTGAGTGACTCAAGGTCATAAAATGGCAAATGACAAGTGAGGTGACTTGACTCTGGCCTGCCTGGAACCTTTTGTCTAGACTCAACCAAAACCCCTCTTAATGATTTTTTTTTAAGTATCTTTTTTTTTTTTTTAATGTCTATGTACATTGTACTGGCTGGTTTTGTGTGTCAAATTGACACAAGCTGGAGTTATCACAGAGAAAGGAGCCTCCCTTGAGGAAATGACTCCATGAGATCCAGCTGTAAGGCATTTTCTCAATTAGTGATCAAGAGTGGGAGGGCCCATTGTGGGTAGTAACATCCCTGGGCTGGTAGTCTTGGGTTCTATAAGAAGGCAAGTCGAGCAAGGCAGGGGAAGCAAGCCAGTAATATCCCTCCATGGCCTCTGCATCAGCTCCTGACCTGCTTGAGTTCCAGTCCTGACTTCCTTTGGTGATGACAGCAATGTGGAAGTGTAAGCTGAATACACCCTTTCCTGCCCAACTTGCTGCTTGGTCATGATGTTTGTGCAGGAACAGAAACCTTGACTAAGACATATGTGTGTGTTCCTGCATGAGTTTATATGTGCCATGTGTTTGCAGTAGCCTGTGGAGATCAGAAGAGAGCTTCTCAAGGGATCCTCTGGAGCTATGAGCTGTCTGTGGGTGCTGGAAACTGAACCCCTTGTTGTAAGAGCAACAAGCATTCTTAACTACCAGACAATGTCTCCAGACCTTCCTTAACCACTAGATATTTCTCCAGCCCTTCCCTATTGACATGCTTTAAAATGTAAAGTACATTTGTTATGTGTGTGTGTGCGCAAATGAATGTGCCACAAAAAGTATATGGAGATCATAGACAACATTGAAGAGTTGGCTCTTTCCCCAACCAAGGATCAAACCCAGGCTGTCAATGACTGGGCTTGCTGGCCACTTAGTTAAAAAAAAAAATTTTTGACATGGGGTATATCTTGCTATATAGCCAAGGAAGGCTAGCTATCCTAATGAGCTTCCGGACTCAACCTTCCCAGTGATATATTATAGACACACATCATCATATCTGACATTGATTGTTGGATTGTTTTTTAAATTTTGAAACAAGTTATGACACATTAAGTTCAACAATACCATAACGTTCATGTTTTCTTTTCATCCAGTTTCCCCCCCAAGTAAGTTAGCCTTAGACATAATCAAAACCAGGGGATTGACTTTATTATATTACCAAGCAAACACAGATGCTATGTGGTTCATACCACTAGTTTTTGCACACCCTTTTCTGATGTATTTTAAACCTTATCAGGTGTACTGATTCCTGTACCCACTACTACAATCAGGAAATAACACTACAGAATGTCCTCAAGGACAACTTGTTCACAACTGTCCCTTCCCTTTCACCACCAGACATGACAACTCTTCTACATAGTTGTCACTTATGAAATCTTACATAAATCAGACCTAGGGAGAATGTGCCATCCACACAAATGCCAGAACCAGAGTTTGGTTCCAGGAACCCATGAGAAAAAGCACGCTGTGGTGGCACACGCTTATAGTTCCAGCCCTGGGAGACAGAAACAGTGGACCACTGGGACTTGTAGCAGGCCGATACTACTTTTTCCTCACATTTAGCCCTACTTGGTGAGCTTAGGTCAATGATAGATTCTGTCTCAAGAAGTAAGGTGTGCCACATGTGAGGAAGGATGCTCAAGGTCTCCTCTGGTCTCCACATGCACACATGGACATGCTTATGCACACCCACACATAAACTTGCTCCCCCATTTGCTCACACATTCAGGAGTGTTTAGAAATGGGATCATATACCATGTAACCTCCAGAGACTTGTTTTTTCTCATTGATATGAATGTACCATAGTTTGTTTAGGCATCCTCACCTTAAAGGGCTCTTGACTCATTTTTAATTGAAGCTATTACATATAACATTGCTATGATCAGTTAAGAACAGTTTTGACTAGACATGGATTTTTATTTCATTGACAAATATCCAGGAGCAGGATTGCTGGGAGTATTAGTTATTTTATAACACCACACACACACACACACACACACACACACACACACACAAATTAACTTTTGGAATGGTTTATTTGGAGCTTATAAAGGAATGAGTCCATCACCGTCATGGTGGGGAAGCATTGCAGGAGACAGCCATGGTGGCTGGAATAGCATCTGAGAGCTCATGTCTTGAACAATAAACAGGAGCAGAGAGAACAAATTTGAAATGGCACAAATCTTCTTGAGGTCCCAAAGCCCATCCCCAGTCGTGTATTTCTTCCAGCAAGGTCACCGCCTAAGCCTCTCCATACACCCATCAATTGGGGACCAAGTATGTAACTCCCAGACCAAGGGAGACACCTTATTCAAACCACTACATTGGATAAGGGTAAGTTTAATTTATAATAGGCTGTTGTTCTAAGCTAAATGAGAAATGTCTCCTGTAGGCTCAGGCAATGTACACTTCGGTCCCCAATTGTGGGTGCTATTTGGGAAGGTTTGGGAGACATGGCCCTGCTATAGGAAGTATGTCACTGGGGGGAGGGCTTTCAGAATATATAACCTCACCCCACCTACCATTTGCTCTCTCTGTTGCTTGTCTGTGGTTAGAGATGTAGTCAGTCTCTTGGCTTCCTGCTCCTGACACCACGCCCGTCCCTTGCTGAAGGACTCTTATCCTTCTAGACCTAAATGTTAAAATAAATTATTTGTTCCACAAGTTGCTGTGTCATGATATTTTTGTCTCTGCAACTGGAAAGTAACAAATAAACCCCTCTTTTCCCCCAAGGTTATATAAGCAGTAAGGACTGCTGTGGAGACAGGATTCTCTCCAGTCCGTTGTGTTGTCTGCAAATCATGCAGAGAGCCCTTGGGATAACAGCCTTTATGACTCATCACCTATATTCAGGGTTTTTGAGTAATGCGTATTGTATTTGTATTGTCCAGTGTTCCTGTAAGTAACTCCTCGCCCATAATTCTGTAAATAATCCGGATAAACACATTGGTTTTTGAATGCGCACTTTGGTAGGACAGTTTCTTTGGTTTGTCATTGGTGCTCTATCTGGGTTGAGAGATATTTGTATGAAGTCTACCCTCATACAAAACTTAAAATAGTCCTTTCTCATTTCATTTCCATTGCTGTGATAAAACAACCTTGACCAAACACAACTTGGGGAAGGAAAGGGCTTGTTATGGCTTACAGTTCCAGGTTGTGGTCAGTTGATGAGAAGGCAAAGTAGGAATCAAGCATTGTCATATCACATGCATAGTAAAGACAGAGAGAAATGAATGGGTGCATGCTGCCTGCTTGCTGGATGGCTGCTTGTTTTTCTCCTGCAGTAAATAGTTTAGGACCTTCTGCATAGAGATGGTGCTGCCCACAGTGGGCTCAATCAACTATCAAGACAGTCTCCCACAGACATACTCACAGGCCAACTTGATCTAGACAATTTCTCAACTGAGGCTCTCTTCTCAGGTGATTTTGGGTTGTGATGAGTTGACATTTAAGGCTAACCATCACAATGTATAGTAGAACTTATTGTTCTTGTGTAACTGAAACTTAGTAACTCCCCATGATTCCTTAACTCTACCTGAAACGAGCTATCTTTATACACTTTGTTGCTACAAATTGACTACATGTTTTGATACCTCATATAAAATGACAGGCGTGGGCATTTGTCTTTCTATGACAGAGTTATTTTACTTAGCATGCCATTAAAGTTTATCTATGTTGTCATATATTACAGAAACGTATTCATAATGTTTAAAGCTGAATAATTTTCACTTGCATGTGTACAGACACACATACACACTTTCTTTGTTCATTTGTTATAAGGGATCATACAGGTTGTTTCCATGAGTTGGCTATTGTGAATAGAGCTACCATGAATATGGAGTGCAAATATCTGTTTTTTGAGATTTTTGACTGGTTCTTTTGGGTAAAATTCTTTTGAATACTAGATAACATAAGAGTTCAATTTTTAATTTTTAAAAAATATTTATTTTTATTTTGTGTGTACAGGTGCTTTGTTAGCATGCATGTGTACCACATATGTATAGTACCTACCTGCAGAGACCAGAAGAGGATATTAGATTCCCTAGGACTGGAGTTATAGGCCATTAGAGCTGCCTTAAGGGTGCTGGGAACCAAACGTGGGTCCTCTGGAAGAGCAGACAGTGCTCTTAACCATTGAGTCATCATCTTCTGGCTTCATAGTTTTGTTTTTTTTTTTTTTTAATTTTTGAGGACCTCCTATACTCTTCTGCCATGGCATATCTTTTTACATTCTGTCAGTCGTACAAAAAGCTTGGAGTTTCTCCATATCCTCACCAAAATTGGTTTATCATCTTTATCTTCATCATCATCATCATCAACAACAACAACTTTATTTTCATAATGGTAGTCCTGACAGATGTGAAGTAATATTTCATGTTGTTTTTGACGTTGCATCTTTCTGATGTCAGTGACTATATACTTGTGGCCCACTCATATGACTTCTTGTAGAAATACTTTCATAATTATTTTACCCCATTCCATCCTTTCCCCTCTGTTTTTGACAGTAATAAGGGTTGAACCCAGGTCTTCTCATACATGGCAGTCAAGAACCTTACCACTGAGCCGCACCAGCCAGCTCTATTCAATTCTTTAGCCTCTTTTAACATCAGGACAATCAATGCTTTTTTGTTGCGTTTGTGAAGTTTAGGGATTTTGTTACATTGTGGGAGTTCCTTATATACTTTGATAATCAACCCCTTAGTGGCTGAATGGTTTGTAATATTACCCCATTCCTCTTTTCTGTTAATACTTTGTTTCCTTATGTGATGCTATACTGGTCTGAATGAGAAGTATCCCCCCATAGGCTTGGGGACTTGAATACTCAGTCCCCAGTTAGTGGTGCAATGTGGGGAGGTTTGGATAGCACAAGCTTGCTGGAGAACATATATCACTGGGAGTAGACTTTGAGAATAGTTAGTTTCACATATGTCTAGTTCATACCTGCTGCTTTGTGCTTGTGGTCCGAGACGCGGCTCTCAGATTTCTGTTCCTTTCACCTTGCCTGACTGCTGCCGTGCCTCTCAGTGTGATGGACTCTTACACCTCTGGAATCGTGAGCCAAATAAAATCTTCTTTCTATACGTTGCCTTGGACTTGGTATTTTATCACAACAATAGAAACATAACTATACAGATGGGGTCCCCCTTGTCTACTTTTGTGTCTGTTGCCTGTGTGTTTGGTGATGTATTCATGAAATCGTAGCCAAGAACAAGAGCAAAGCTCTTTCCCCCTGTTTTCTTCTAGAGTTTTATCGTTTGGGGCGTTAACTTTAAGTCTCTAATTTATTTAAAATTTGCTTCTGAGCATAGCTCTTTTCTTGATGAGGCAGTGTTGGGGACTGAACTCACAGCCTGTACATCCCAGGTAGGTGCTATTTTATTTAATGTTTAGAGAAGCCCTAACTATGCTCCGATCCGACTCTCCTTCTTAGTCAAGGTTCTGGTGATGGATGCAGCTCCAGTTTGGTAGCCGAGAATGAAGTTTAACACAGTATCTTTTACATGGTGTCTTCAGGGAACTTCTTGTGAAATACGCAGTGTACCCCAAGAAAACCATCCATAGGCCAATATACTTGAAAAACAACTATGCCCCTGACTGCCTCTGCCAACCTGTGGCTGGTATTTTATTTATGTAATTGGAGGTAGGGGTGTGCACATCACAGCACATGTTAGAGGCCAGAGGCCAGCTTTGTGAGTCAGATCTCTCTTACCTTTACTTAGGCCCTCGGAAGTAAGCTCAAGGCTTAGGGCTTGTGTACAAGTATTTTATTTGCTGACGCATCTCACCAGCCTTCATTACCAACATTTTAATGTTCCCCAGATGTATATTAAAGGACCCAAAAAGTCTATAATGCAGTAACCTGTTTAACATCACTGACACAGACCTTATTAAATTTGCATGATAATGTAAAACATACTGATTAGTATATAATTTGATTTAAAAATATCTTAATTTGCTTGCTTTTATGAATGCAATTTGTTAAATTGCCTCATGGAACAGCTCTTTTCTTCAGAGGCAAATAAAAGAGACACTAAAATAGGTAATCCTGCTTCACCCAGGAAGAGCACCAGTCTTAGGAGTCCAGGACCTCCATCACTGTTGGGTAAGTCTTTACATTTAAGTCAAGTTCAGAGTAAGAGAATATCCCAGGAGCTGGGGAGGCTTTGAGGGTTCTGAGGTCCCAAAGGTCATGTGACAGACATGGTGGTTACTATTGTCAGGTCAGTTCTGGTTAGAAATCAGAGCCTGGAGATTGAGTAGATACCAATGAGAAGCAGTTAGAAGGTGATAACGAGGCACTGACCACCCAGCCAAGGCTTGGGCAGAGGTAGACATGAATATTTGCTTTTTCTTATATTCATCGGGCAATGAGCCTGGCTGAGCTGTGAAGCAGAGTCTGAAGGTCTGCATGGAACCACAGCTGGAGACCCATGGGGGAAGAGTCCAGGGCCATGTGTCTCAGGGATACAGCACTTAGAGGTTGCAAGGACCAATTTCAAGGTCTCACACTTTAAAAACCTAAAGTCCAAGCACAGTGAGAGCCCAGCCTGGGCCCAGAGAGCAGATGCAGATGGAGAGCATGCCAGTAGCCTATGTCAGACAGTCAAACCTGACTGGGTAAGACAAAAACTCCATAGTGAGAGACTGAGGGAAGGGAGAGGTTAAAGACGGGGAATCTAGGCTCTAAGTTCTCCCTGTAACAGCTCTCCCCTTGTAAGATTGGATCTAATCCCAGGATAAGGGACACAACTGGGCTTCCAGGTGAGAAAGAGTGGGGAGAAGAACCATTAAGCAAGATAATATAATTAGAACCCCAAACCAATGGACCATCTATCCATCCATCCATCCATCCATCCATCCATCCATCCACCACCCACCCAACTACCAACCAATCAACTAACCAACCAACTAACCAACCAACCATCAACTAACCAACAAACTAACAACCAACCAATCAACTAACCAACCAACTAACCAACCAACTAGCCGGGCGGTGGTGGCGCACGCCTTTAATCCCAGCACTTGGGAGGCAGAGACAGGCGGATTTCTGAGTTCGAGGCCAGCCTGGTCTACAGAGTGAGTTCCAGGACAGCCAGGGCTATACAGAGAAACCCTGTCTCGAAAAACCAAAAAAAAAAAAAAAAAACCTAACCAACCAACTAACTAGCCAACAAACCAACCAACCAAACAAACAAAACCAAAACCAAAAAACCAAAAACAAAACAACAACAACAACAAAAGTGGGCCACAAGGAGGAACACAGTTCTGTGAACCCCTGGCTCAAACAAGGGTATAGATAGAAATTAAATATTGTCTAGATGGAAGGGGATTTAGAGAAATTCCAGTGCTGTGTCTTGAATGAAGACTCTTGTTGATCCTTGAATCTAAGTCTCACAAGCCCAGATGAAGTTATGAATTTAAATCTTGTCAAAGGTGAAACTAGATCCAACAATCAAAAGTCTCCCTCCACCAGCCAAACGATCCATTTTAACCCGTGGATTAAAATTTAGTTTAATTTTAGGTCAGAAAAAAAAATTTAAGTGCTTTAGATATCCATGACATGAAGACTGGAGCATTATGTAAAAGGAAGGCACATTAGAGGTCATTTAGTGACATGTGTCACTTCAGAGCTTTCTATCACATAGTTCACAGCAATTCAAATTCATGACTCCTGAAACTAAAAACATTACTCATCAGCCTTTGAACTCTGAAATCAGTCAAATGTAACAAGTCCAGAGCAAAGTACAGGATTTTTAGTGGCTAAGCACAGGCAGTGAATAGACCAGATCGGTTGTAGTGAGTACACACACTGCCCCGACTCAGTGGGTATACTTGGCTTGTTTTGTGTCAATTTGACCCAAGCTGAAGTTATTTATCACAGAGAAAGGAGTCTCAGCTGAGGAAATGACTCCATGAGATCCAGCTGTAAGGCATTCTCAACTAGTGATCAAGGACGGATGGCCTTTGTGGGTGGTATCATCCCTGGGCTGGTAGTCTTGGGTTCTATAAGAAAGCAAGCTGAGCATGGCAGGGGAAGCAAGCCAGTAAGTAACATCCCTCCATGGCCTCTGCATCAGCCTCCTGACCTGCTTGAGTTCCGGTCCTGACTTCCTTTGGTGATGAACAGCAATGTGGAAGTGTAAGCTGAATAAACCCTTTCCTCCCCAACTTGGCTCTTGGTCATGGTGTTTTGTGCAGGAATAGAAACCCTGACTAAGACAGTGGGTATTCACTCAGCCTAGATTCCATTTTAGTTCCTACTGATCTGTCCTCAAGAGTCTCAGCTAAGTGATTTGACAGCCCTTGTGCTAGGACATGAAGCCTTCTAAATATATTTCCACAGGTGTGCTGCAAATCACTGTCAACCTGATGTAAACAATCCCTACAATAAAGTGAGTTATTTACACCAACACCTTCCCATGTTGTTGTACCGATGAAGCAAATAAGAATAATGTCTGGGTTCATTTCTGTTTTGAAAACATTTTCTGGGAAAGCAGGTGCTTGCAGACTAAACAGAAATGCATGCCATGGGTAATAAGTCTTAGATGCCTGGTCAGTTCTTTATGGAGGACAGATCTTTGGAGGATACTGTGATTCTGGTCATGAAAGAATATATTCTGGTAGGAGATGGTGTCTAAGATGAAAACACCTTGGAGAACCCAGGTGGTCCAGGAGTTTCTCATGGCTATTTCTTACAGGAAGAATTATTTTCTTCCAGCTCTGTCCAGTTCCCAAAGCCCAGTCAGTATTGAGACTGAAGTTATTTAAAACGACACTATCTGCCCCTCTATCCACTCCAATGTATTGAGCCAGCTAGATAGCACATTTTTTTCTGTTCCTCAATAACCCTAAATTTCTCTTACTTCTGTTGGAGATGTTTCCTTTGCCCCAGATGTCTTTCATCCACCAAGTGCTTCTGTCCCCTCCGGTACTGACTAATTCTTTCCTCCCTTTCACGACTCATCACACACCACCATGGTCTCTGGGATGACTTCTCTCAGTCCTCAGTCATCTACTGAGAGGTGCTCCCATCTCACCTCCGCATGGCAGGAGCTAAGAAAAGGAAGTTAGAACATTACTAGAGATTTATTTGGAAGGAAGGCAGGGCACTGAGATGGAACGATGAAGGGGTGTAAACCTTACGAAGTCACATGGAGTCCAGGGTTGTGTGTAGTAAGGGGAGAAAAATGATCTTGCTAACCAGGTGTTTCCAATGCAAGGAAGTTCATAAGACAAACCCAAGAGAGACCATTAATGCTGCCAGGTACAGGACAATATCTACAACAATGATGATACAGAATAAACTGGGGCCTGGAGAGATGGTTGAGTGGATAAAGTGTTTGCTAAGCAAACGGAAGAACTGGAAATGAGAACCTCAGCATCGTGCACATTCCGGATGAGCACGGCAGCCCACCAATAAATACCAATACTAAGTAGGCAGAGGCAGGGGGATCTCCAGGGCAAGGTGGCTTGCTGAACCAGTAAAATCAGAGAGCTCCAGATTCAGCTGGAGACCCTGCTTCAGTAAGTAAAATGAAGACAATAATCCAATGCCAGTCTCTCTTTCCCATGCCCATATTTGCTTGGGCATGCAGGAGTATCCACATACATACACATACATGCATACACACCCCACACACATACACATGTGGGAGAAAAAGGAAAAAGGAAAGAATAAAGTAGGTAAATATGACATTGAGAAACAATTGAAGTAGGGTGGAAGTGTTTTCTGTCCATCCCAGGAAACAGATGTTTTGCTTTTTCCTAAGTTCCACCGTTCATGAGGGAAAAGTTCAATTTATGTAAACTTTTCATTTCTTCTTCAGATATCCTCACCTTGAGATGATGTAGTTACTAGAGTTTTGTGCACAAATACCTCAGGGTTTAGAGTGGGGTGTCATTGGGCACAAGTGAAACAAATGTCATTGTGCACTGATTTTCGTAGGACCTGGGTGACAAGTGCACAGGATTTATGAGGTGCTTCTATTTTTAGGGAGACTTGACAATTATTCACAACAGAACTACAAAACAGTTCCTCGGGAACTATGAAGTCTTCTCAAGGGGAGGGCACTAAATATTAACCAAATGTATACACATGACATTAAGATGGAATGGCATATGCACTGTATAAGATACTCTGGGAAGGCACTGGGTATATGAGATGCTGAACACAGATTTTCCTAAGCTCTTGGCTTCAGCCAAATTCTGACTTTCCTGGTCTGTGACATTGTGCAGGGAAGATTTATTTGAGGGCAAGATGGTGAGGCGTCTCAATGGCCCCACAGCCTAGTGCTGTCTCTTCTCCTGTGATCAATGAAGGCCTCTTAGATACAACAGCCACCAAATCTGAGAGGTCCTACCATGGCCAAGGCCATATCCCCTTTCTTATGTTCAGAGATGAAAAACAAGAATAATCAAAATGGTTAACTCACAGGGTCCTTAGAAGAGTAAATGTGTTAAGGTTTAGTCCAGCGAGTTGTTAGTGTCCGCCATCTGTGTTTTACTGTCAGTGTTTACATTGGAGTGTTATAAGTCAATAGTTACTGGGTCTAGTTAGAAGAGCACTTGGGCATATGGATACACACACTATGATGGATAGGTAGTTTATAAACAGAGAGAAGACACGGTTTTCTGAATATAAGAAGGGGAGGGTACCAGAGCTAGGAAGGAGCAGAGAAAGTATTTGAGGATACAGTTGTGTATAATTTAGGCAGGGCATGTAGGGGAGGGAAGGGATGTGAACCAGGACTGGATGGATGATGGTGAGCCTGGCATGGGGCAGCAAAGTTGAGACTTGAAGCAGGAGGCCCTGTGGAGCCAGGGAGTGACCTGGTCCAGGGAGGGGTGAGATGAAAGCATACTTCAGGAGGATTAGGCTGGCACGAGATATAAAGTATCTTGGTTTTGGGCAGGTTCAGACCAAGGGCTGAGAAGTCCCTATGGAACTGGAAATTTCTAGGCTTCCTCCAGCCCCGGGCTCCAGCTGCACTTTTGCCAGGCTGGATGGGAATCCTGGAGTTTTCCAGGGGACCCAACAATTCATTTCTGTGTCTCCTATCACCACCACCTTTGTTTCTGTACTGTGGCCTTATGTAACACTTCCAGGTCGTGTTAGCCCAAGCAAGTTTTCAGAGGTTAAACTCTAAAAACTACGTGGCCTGGGTGGCCTCTCCTGAAGCAAAAAGAGAACTTTTTTTTCCCCTTTTGGCCAGGGATCCTCATCTACAAATGGCCCTAGCTGACCCTTTCTTCTCTTTGGTTCACATCACAATACCCCTTTCCTCTCTGTAGCCCTTTCCTGACCTGTTTAGGCACAGGTCTTACATAAACCTTCTCCACTCCCCTGTTTCTTCAAGTGGAACCTTGAAGAAAAAAATTTGTTACTAGGCCAAGAAGCAAGGTTTGGAAAGACACTATGTGCTGCCAAGCCCAGGAAGGCAAGTTAATGAGAAGGTGAGACTCTGTCCACCCACTTTCTTTCATTGGTGGAAATTTTAGGCAACAAACAGCTCCAGGCAGGTGTCTGTGCCCCACTCCCAGGCCGAACAGGAGCTGGGCCTGAGCTGCAGGTCCTACTCAGCCATCTCAGTGACTTCATCTCTGCATCATCTCCAGACTTCCAAGTCTAGTTGCACAGCAGTGATTCAGGGCCTTCCCTCTCTAAGTCCTTTTGAGCTCTAGCCTTCCAGGATGCCCTTCTAAGGGTCAGTGTGTTGGTCTGGTTGAGGCCTAGGTCTAACCAGAACTACTCAAAGAGGGAAGATAAAGAAAGAATTAGCTGTCCTAACAACAAGAGGACAAGTACTCACACACTCATGTACACTTACATGGAAGTAAGTGGAAGTGTGCGTGTGCGCGCACACACACACACACACACACCACACACACACACACACACACAGAGGCAAAACATGCTTGCACGTAAAAATAAAGCTTATAAAACAAAACAACACCAAGAAACAAGGAAACAAGAAAGACCTAGGGTGTTTATACATCTGCTGTGGGATTGGTGGTGGTGGTGGTTTTGTTTTGATTTGTTTTGCATGGTTTGAGACAGGGTCTCACTATGGAGCCCTGGCTGACCTAGAACTCATAAAGGATTGTCTGCCTCTGCCTCCCAGAGAGCTGGGATCAAAGGCGTGTGTCATCGTGCTCAGCTGCTGTGGATTTTACAGGTGGTCGATGGCCGGGATTTGGTTATGAGTTGACACTGCTGATGAACGCAGAGCGCCTTTGAGAACCGAGCATCAATGAGGGATTGCTTTGCTACTGAGGGGTTGGACATGGGTTTGCTAAGGACTAAAGTTTGCTTTCGTTGCCTCCGTTGTTCTGAGCATAATTGCTTGACTAGATAAAGGTGGTCTTTTACCACGTTCCCTGTGGACGTTTACAAGCTGAGATTGGCAGGTGCATTGAGGAGGCGGGCAAGGGAGGGAGCGACAACACAATGCTGTTTCACTACTGGTGCTAAGTTCTGTTCGTGTTTAATAAATGCGGTATTGAACCGGAAGAGAGGAGGACTGAAGTATACTGAAAACACCACACAGTCCCATAATTGTGGACTCCTACCGACCAAATCAGGAGTAGCATCTGGTCTCTGTTCTAACAACAGGGCGCTTGGGAGTCAGCGTCACTGGGGCTCCTTGACTTGTCTTTTCCCTTAAGTTCAGTGGTTCTTCATAACCTTTGCATCCATTGACTTCTGATAACACCAATGACCATGGGGCATCCATCTTACATATGAAGATCCCTGTGGGCATGAGTAGTTGTGCATTAACTGTAAGTACTATCAAAAGGCCATCATGTGGACAGCTTGTCTGGCAGAGATGATGACAGTCTAAGGCTGAAATGCTGAGACCCTTTAATATAGTTTATCATATTGTGGTGACCCCCCCCCCACCATGTTTTTGCGGCTTCATACCTGCGATTGTGCTACTATTATGAATCATAATGCAAATATGTGTGGTTTTGATAGTTTTAGGTGGCCCCTATGAAAGAGCTGTTTGACGCTCAAAGGGGTCGCGCCCCAGAGGTTGAACCAGTGTTCTAAAGTCATTTATGACCCCTCTTTGGCTATCAGGCTTTTGAAAGAATTTCCCTAGGAATCTCTAGCTGGGAGAAGAAATAGCCAAAGCCCCAGGGACATCCAGAGGAGGACCTTATCTTCTGTGAAGAATTTTGCAACTTATTAGATGACTTTGTAGAGACTGGGAGCTGAGAGGGTAGTGGGCAGAGGTCACACCTTGTCTGAACTGTTATTATACATATCTTTTCTGTTTTTATGTACCCTTATCTATGGAACTTGAAATCTGGTTTGGATGTAGTGGTCACTGTATTTCCTTTGTCCTTCTTTCCATGGTGGCCACTCTGAAGAAGTCTCCATTTTTCTGCCTCTCACTATTAATTTGGCTCTTTTAATTGGCTTCTTCAGGATAGGTAGCCAAACCTGGCTAGTTGGGGCATAGGTTGAAACCCTAATCTGGTAACGGTAACAGATGTCCTGAGTCTGGACCTGACAGCCATGCTCAGTAATGGAGAACAAGAAGCATATCCCATCATTCCTAAGGGGCTGAATCTCACCCCTGCTAAATAAGCAATAACTGATCAAACAAGGACTAACTGTCTGCTTCTTATGCTCCTCAGTATTCGGGGGCAGCCTCCTCTTTTTCAGTACCCTAAGTTCTCATTCTGACTTGAGCTTAGAGTTGTGTTTAGTCCAGACTCAACATGGTTTCCCTTAATTATTACTGTGTGCTTCTCCCTCTGAAGCTGAAGAAATAGCTGGTCCCTAGGTGCTTGTGGAGTAAGCAAAGAAGTCACATTACTGTATAAGTACAAAAACGTAGTCTGTTTTGCTGTTGTCCCGTGAATTTGAAGCCTTGGGTATTTTTACTTTTAAATGTATAGTTCATGTTTAGAGAAAGAAACTGAACAATGTATCAATTGCTTGGATACTTACTGTCAAGGTAGCCGAAATGAACATTTAGGCATAGGACTTCTGAATTTCTTTCTTTCATGAAGAAATGGAGCTTTACCCTTATTTTCACCTCTATTGTGAAAACTAGGACCCAGCTGGGCCAGCCCTGTGCTTGGTGTTTCAAATACATTGATGGGGGCTGGGGTAAAGTATTTGTTCTGCCAGTATGAGATTTTCTGTTTAGATCCCCAGAACAACATCTAAAAATATCTAGATGTGGCCGTGCCTGCCTGTAACCCCAGAAGGAAACAAGTGAATCTTTGGGGCTGTCTGATCAGCCACTTCAAGGAATCAATGAGATCCGTCATGAGTGAGAGAACCTGCCTCAGGAAGTAAAGGGAGAAGACTGGAGCAAAAGCTTAGTGGTGAAAAGCACTGGCTGGTTCTCCAGAGAACCTGAGGTCGATCTCAGCAGCAATCCACACGGTGGCTCACAACCCTCTGTAACTATAGTCCTAGGGGATGTGATGTGCTCTTCCAGCCTGCAAGGATACTGCATGCATGCGTGCACGTGGTGCACAGACACACATGCAAGTATATACCCATGCACAAATTAATGATGATGATGAAGATGTAGCTAGATGACAGATAGAGATAGATGATAGATAGATGTTAGATAGATAGATGATAGATGACTGATAGGTGATAAATGATAGATAGATGATAGAAATAGAGATAGGTAGAGATAAATAGAGATAGGATAGATAGATAGATAGATAGATAGATAGATAGACAGATAGATAGATAGAGTATAGTGAGATAGACAGATATGGGTGTGGTAGCACATCTGGGAGGCAGAGACAGGTAGACCTCTGTGAGTCTGAAGCCACCCTGAATTCCAAAGCAAATTCCAAGGCTACATAGAAGGACATCATCTTTAAAAATGTGTGTATAAAATAAAGCAGAAGCAAGACCCAGGACCTTTGTCCTCCACATACATGTACACCCTCTTACTCACATGTGCACACATATGACCATGGCCATACAGAATACAACACACACAAAGTCAAAGGCTATAAGGTCAATGAAATGGCTCAGTGGGTAAGGGCACTTGCTGCAAAGCTTGGTGACCTGAGGTTGAGCCTTGGAAATGAGAAAGCTGGCTCACACAGATTTTTCTTTGATCTCCATGTGCATGCAAGTATGTGTGCACATACACACATGCTTGTTCATGTGTGTGTATGATATGGTGGTGGGTGTGGATCTTTTTGACCATTGTCATCAATATCTTCAAATCAGTCATATCGGGTACTTAGAACTTGTCCCTTTCATATACTTCCTTAGAAATCCCTTGGTTCAATGTCACTTTTCTCATTTGGACTGGTTAACAAGTCCCTGGACTGTTCTCTAGAAAGACAGATGTGTGAATAATTAACTCAGCCTCATTAATCAGATGCAACTCCAGGTTCTAAGCTTCAAAGCTGAGTTACTTGCCCTTGAAGCATAAAATTGGTTTATAGATGGAGTATGCATTCATGTATGCTAAAGGAAGTTATCTGATTTATAGAACTGAGAATATGTGAAGTATATGAAAAGTAGTGAAAAAATTAAAAAGATAAAGATGATTTTTAGCAAATTCAAAGAGTTTAAAGTTTTACTGTAGATACTGTTTTTAATTTTTTCATTTATTATTATTATTGTGTTTGTGTGTGATTGTGTGTGTGTATGCATGTGTGGATCTGTTCATGTTCCACAGTATGTGTGTGGATGTCAGAGGGCAAGCTTTCGGGAGTTCATGTTTCGCTGTGTGCTCAGAGGCTCAAATTCAGATAGTCAGGTGAGCACAGAGAGCGTCTTTCCACACTGAGGGATTTGCAAGCCCAAGTGTCATATCAATACTATTAAAAGTCATTGTCTTCAAGGGCAAAGGTGATGTCATAAAAAGCTTGTGCTTAAGTCAGCCAGACAGAGAGCAGCCTGCAGAGTTCCGTCCAGCTGACACAGTGCTCGATGCACTTAGCCTGGAACTATGGCAGGCTCACAGATTACTAATACCCAGACAGTTCCCTGAACTCTGTAGCCAAGGAGACGGGTGCACACAGCTAAACAGACCACAAGCCAGCAAAGCAGATGCTGTGACAGTCACTTAAAGGACATGCTGTGAGTGAGACTAGGGAGCTGGGAGCAGGTGCCGACACAGCAAAATTCCTTGTGCTTACCAAATGGTCCATCCTCACTGTGGGACTGCAGGGACATGCAAGACACCATCCATGGTGGTCTTTGATTTGGTCACGAAGGATGAAGAGACTTCAACAGGAAGAGAAAATGGGGGTGAAGACGTAGGCGGTGGAGGGAAAGGAGAAAGTGAGCAGTCTAACCCGGGCTGAACAGATAACTGGAGCACATAGCGTCCTTCAGTCGATATTTTCATTGAGATTAGTCAACAGTTCAGTCTTCAGTGCCTCAGTCCCCACCCCCTACACACACACATCCCCCACCTATTTTTGAGGCATAGTCTCATGTGTTCCAGGCTAGCCTCAAACTCACCCCCTACACACACACATCCCCCACCTATTTTTGAGGCATAGTCTCATGTGTTCCAGGCTAGCCTCAAACTCACCATGTAGTTGAAGATGACCTTGAGCTTTGGATTCTCCTGTCTGGACTTTCCCAGTGCTGGGATGACAGGCGTGCACTACCATGGCTCAGGTGTGCTACACTGCCATGCCCGGCTTATGCTATTACTAGAGATGGAACCCATGGCTTTTGGTTTACTGGGCAAGCACAATCTGGACCACATCCCCAGTCCTGGTCCACTCTTGCCTCTTTCCTCCGTGATCTATCTAGTCTTGGTTCACACAACCTGCTCAGAGGGAGTGGTCACCAATGACTTCTCCATTGTTTACCTCGATGGACACTCCTTAGTCCCTTATTCCTTGGCCTCTTGCCAATGCCATTTGTCCTGTTAACCTCGATGTCAATGGCAACACTGACATTCTGGCCCATTGCAGTCTTCCTCTGTAACATCCTGTCCCTCACTGTTTTCTTTTATCTATGTTCAGTTGCCTTTTCTCTGTCAGTCCTTTCTTATCTTTAATCTTTATGACCCTGTCTCCTGCCATCTTAAGGACACGTCCTCTCCCACACCATGCCTGAGTGATTCCTATCCAACTTTCAGATCTCAGCTCAGTTATTACTCCCCTTAGGAACATTTTCCCCAAACTTTGCCTCTGTCCAGTTATGAGCCTAGAGATAAATACATGCCCGAGTACCCAGCTGTCTTCCTAGATTAGCACATGTCATTCTTCATTTTCTTTGTTTGCATAACCCAATTATAAATGTAGAAGTCATGTTTACCATAATATTTCCAGCACTTAGCACAGTGTCAGGCTAATCAATATCAAGTACTTAATAAATATTCAGTGAGTAAATCTGTTATTCAGGCAACATCAAGAAAGCTGGGTTGAATAAATAGGGTTATATAGGAGGAAACAAAAGAATAGGCTGGATGAAGAATCTTAGCTTTCCACTTAAAACATTTCAGGGTATTCTACAGGTAAAACTGCTATTCAAAGTTGTGGTCCAGTCTCCCTGTAGTAATATGCTTAGTAGTTAGCTGGTATACTGTAACTGATAAGACAGTTTCGTTAAGGGTTGACAGGGTAAAGATACACAACAATTGTACAAACAGCAAGACAGAAGGATTGAACAGGGGTGGTACCCAAGGAAATGTTGGGAGTTGATGGAGAGGCAAGGCCCCAAAGTAACTCAGTATCCTTTTATCATTCACTAGGAGAAAGGAGTGCCTAAGGAAAGCCAGAATTTAGAAGGAAGAGAGGCAGAGAGCTCATTTCCTGATATAGCTTGAACTGGCAGGATATTAGTCTATAGCTCAGGGGCTCTTTAAGCAGGAGGTGTGGACCTGATAGATATTTGGAAAGAGCTAGTAGATGAAGATGTGAAGGTTGTCAGGGAGAGTAGACAAAGGGAAGTGAGTGGAGAGCTAGCTCTGAGTATGAACTCACAACAACAACAACCACCCCTACATATACATGGAGGACCACATGGCCAAAGGACAAAGGAAACATTTTTTTTTTAAAACTAAATTAAAGAAATGATCATGTATTAATACTGTGCTTAAAATCTTCAGGATGTGAAAGGGACTTGGAAGTTGGCACAGAGCAGGAACAAAGAGAGAACATGCCACAGGTGGATTTAGTGGGTAGAAGGCAACCTAAGGATGATCAGAAAGCAACTGAAGTGGGGGAGGGTGGTGACATCTATGTTCGTCAGACACAGATGAGCAGGAACAAGGACTCTGGCATGCTTTGTGGGAGGGTTGGTTAGGTGGACGCTTGGTTAGGTAGAAAGTTAGATTTCCACGTGTCCAGGGAGTGGGAAGGAGAAGAATGTGTTCAGGGCAAAGATCCAACATGAAAATTTATGGCCAACAGAATGAGGGCTCTTAGCTACGGAGGAAACACTTAATCAGTCTGTAAATTTTCACTACGTCAAACTAACGTGACATGACAGCTGACGTCATCGGGACATGAGAGGACGGTTCCAAGCAGAGTTGATTGTATTTCCTCAATATAATTATTAACTAGTCACTGTTTTAGCTCATTCATGTTGAGAAGTCTGCCCTGCCCCGACCTTACTACCTGTCTGTATGGACACTTCTTTTTACAAAAAGAAGTATGCTCATGCCAAATAATAACATTGTCCGAATCATTAGTTTTTACTCTTTGTTTTCGTATGCTATGGGTTAAGTGTGGAGCTATTAAAAATACAAAACGTCTGGAATGGGCCCTGGCAACTGACTTGCTCCCAATCTTAGCTGACATTTTCTAGCTACAGGATTGGAAGACTTACTTAACCACTCTTGGGCCAAACCACATTATTGTATATTTCAGCCTATTCTGATTTTCTTTTCTCAGGCTTCTCAATGTGTACTTAATACTTGAACATTTTTCATTAACAAAAAGAAAGAAAAAAAAAACAAATCAAAAAACTTCCATAACATTTCCTATGTGAGCTGGGCGGTGGTGGCGCACGCCTTTAATCCCAGCACTTGGGAGGCAGAGGCAGGCAGATTTCTGAGTTCGAGGCCAGCCTGGTCTACCGAGTGAGTTCCAGGACAGCCAGGGCTACACAGAGAAACCCTGTCTCAAACAAAACAAAACATTTCCTATGTGTCAGCTACTGAAGGAACACAATGTTTAAGACCCAGGTTCCTCTCACGAGTCCCAAGCTTGCTTAGCAGGCAGTGACAGAAGGGCAAACTGACCATCAGTCTAGATAAACTTTGGAAAGCAACTGTGTCCATGGGAAGTCCTCCTTAGACACTGTGACCCTTGAGTTCAGCCTCAGAGAATGAATCCAAGTCGACTGTCGGCATGGAGGGTTGTGTTTTGACAGAGGGGACAGGCAAGGGACAAGAAGGCACTGAGGTTCAAGGACGCGGTGTATTCTAAGTGTCAGTTGCCAGTGGCTGAACACAGAGGAGGGAAAGAGATTAGAGATTCTGAGTGAGTGGTTGCTCTTGGGCACAGGACATAACTTTATATGTTTTCGATTTTACAGCTGTAAAGTGGAATTAAAACTGGTATGGCATATTGACCTCACATAGAGTATTCAAAACAGTGTCTAGGGCATGGTCGTGGTTATGGAAGCCTCTTGAAGGACTCAAGCAGGTAGAAATTAGGTCAGATTTGAGTCATAGGCAGAGGCATGTGGAGCATGGTTTGGAGAGGCATGGAAACGGGAGTGGAAAGACGACAGAAAGCAAATACGGTCAGTACTCAGGGGAGGGTACTGAGATTCAGGTGGAGGGGACGGTGGATGTCAGTCTTGACAGCCCATCAGATGAACATAGTATGAGAGTTAATTAATGCTCAGAGTTCTAGTTCAAACACATAGTTTTCTGTTTGTACCCTAACTACACACACCTACACACACACACACACACACACAAACACGCATGCACACACTCATGAAGAGAGAGAGGAGAGAGAGAGAGAGAGAGAGAGAGAGAGAGAGAGAGCAAGAGACAGGGAATAATGACTATGTCACAGGCTTTGGGGTCAGGGACAGGTGGGTCTAGGTACAAAATCCTAACTTTTATTGATTTTTGATATTTTCCTCTCCTCAAAAAGAAGCTGACAAACGTAGCCTGGCAGAACTGTGAGAACTGAACGGAGACCGAGTAGGAAACGTGTCCTGCATGGTGCTTGACTCTCAAACTGTAGATACTCAGGAAATGGGGAAACGGGGCTGGATCAGGTGGGGCCTGAGAATACTGAATTCCATGGAAGACCCCTGTTCACAAAATATCTCCCCAAACCCACAAAAGCATCACAAACTGTGTTCCTCCCAGTACCCACAGGGGCTACACCTAGAGCACAGGTGCTTCCCAGATGCTCTTATCTTTAGTGTCCTATTTCTAGGAACCCGGGACTCTCACTTTGTTTGAACTTTAGGGCGTTTAAGAATTCCCTGATAAGAAAGCCAGGTGGAAGTTCCGGGATGAACAAGAACTCCTACTCTGAAGAGAGGGACAGGTGCCCAGAAGACTAATGGCTCAATAGAAAACCTGTCTCTGTCTGCAGATAAGCCAGGTGACACATTAGCCTCCTCCGCAGCTGTCCCCTCTCCTCCGCTGAGGCCTATTGAGCAGCCAGATCTTGATTGACATTCTAAATCTCACTGTGAAATGTTCAAAGGATGCTCCCCGCTTAGCTGCTGAGACAGGGAAGACAAACAGTAGGCCTTATATGAATGGGTTGCCTGCTGCAGTTTAGAAACGTTCCGGGCTGTAACCTTCCCAAGGGAAGAAACTCACTTCCCAGGCTGCCAGTCTGGACCCAGCAACAAGCCTGTCTGTTAACTTGAACTTATGCTAACACACACCGAGTCCATTTCCAGTTTGCGCTTCAGGGCAAGTCCTTGACTGCACAAAGGGTGAGACAGTTGGGGAATTTGTGGATTGTCCAGTTAATCAGATAAAACCTGAGAGAGTCAGAAAGGCGACTTCTCGGAAGATATCATAGTTTAACTGCAAACAGCTGAAGCGCTGGCAGCTAATCCTCTCTTTCCTTCCACACCCCCGCCCCCGCCCCCTCTCCCGGCCCCCACCCTCGCCCCACCCCCTCTGAAGTCTGCCTTCTGTAAACCCACCTACTTCTCTCACTTGTCTCTGAAGCACAAAGGGAGTCTTCATCTGAATTCTAAGCAAGAAAAGATCTGACTCCTTCTAGCACGAAGGAGCTGGATTGTAACAGGGGACGAATTGATCGATTTCCCCCCTTCTTCTTCTCAATGTACACACTATGTAGCCAACCCGAGCCTGATCAACAACACTCAATTATAAAGGAGATTCAAACTGAGGCTCAGCTGAGCCCTACTAGATCTCCACAATGCACTCTGTCATCCCCTTCTTACATGTCATCACATTTAATTATATTAATCTTTGCCACAAGTAATGGAGGGGGTTATTACAAACCTTGGTCTAGCAACTGGGTTCAAGGTCGCTTAGCTAATATGTAACTCTAAATGTTACCAGTTTCTAAGCCAAGGATATGTCCTTTTCTCAGACCCATGTCCTTCTGCTGGCCTTCTAAAATGTTGGTTCTTTGCCTTTTGTTCTGTGGCTACCTCAGTGCCCCACCCCCACCCCCCTTCTGCCCTCCCGCCGCCACCACATTATCCTCATCACATTTACATTCCAGGTCTCCGTTCTTCTGGTCCTGCATACTTCCCTCAGCTAGAAAGTATATGCAGGACTTTTAAAGAGTTTTTTCATAGTACTGTATATGTATGTATGTATGTATGTATGTATGTATATATATATATATATATATATATATATATGCATGCAAATATATGTAAAGGATTTGTTCTGTTTTTGTTTTTTTCAAGACAGGGTTTCTCTGTTATAATAACTTTGGCTGTCCTGGAACTCACTATAGACCAGTCTGGCCTTGAACTTACAGACATCCTCCTGCCTCTACCTGTCCTACCAAAGTCCTGAGATTAAAGCATGCACCACCACACTCAGCTGTGTCGCGTCCGCCTCGGCCGGCAAGTAAGACGCGACACGGTAGGATCCTTCTCAGTCGGCTTTATTCCAGGAACGGCTCTGACATAGGGATGGGGAACTGGACGAGGGACCTGGACCGGGAAGGGAAGGGAAGGGCCTGGACCCAAGCAGCAGAAAGGAGCTGCTTATATAACTGCCCTAGGCGGGCTGGGTGATGTGTCCTCCCAGGATAGGTTAAGCTGCCAATACCTTATTAGCATAAGCCCGCCCCGAGGCCGACGCATGCTCAAAGGACTTGTTTACCAGTTTCTGAGCTGACCACTCTGGAAGCCAGCTGCTTACATTGTCAGGTGCTGGTCATAACCACGGCTGCCTACACAGCTGCTTTTATATTTTTATTAATTAAAAAAACATTGTGTGGTGTGTGTGCTGTTGTATTTTATAAAAGGGGTAGAAGGTCTGGAAAAGGGGTAGAGGCAGAGAAAGTGGGGGACTGAGAGAAGACGGAAAGAGAGAGAAGAGAGAGAGGAAGAGACGAAGAGAGGAAGAGGCCGGATGGGGACATGTTGGGAAGAGATAGAGAGAGGTGGGAAGGGAAGGAGAAAGAGAGAGAGGACAGAGAGAGACAGAAAGGCAGACAGACAAACAGACAGACACACACACACACACATACAGAGAGAGAGAGAGAGACACACACGGAGAAACAGAGACAGAGAGAAGCCAAGTCCTTTCCGGTTGGCTCATACCTCGAAAGTGGCAAGCTGTTGCTAGTAGCTGTTGGGTGAGCTAGAGAACTGCCAACAGTATTCGAACATGTTGATTGTGTGTGTGTGTGTGTGTGTGAGAGGAGAGAGAGAGAGGAGAGACAGAGAGAGAGAGAGAGAGAAGAGAGAGCGTCATGGCAAGCATGCAGAGCGAGATATTGTTCTATATGTTCTTTCCTCCTCTCTTAAGTCAGGTCTCTCACTGGCTTCATCTCATCCAGGCTGCTGACCACAAACTTTGGTCTCTGTCCTACAAGATGGCTTACAGGCATATGGTAACACTGCAGTGCTGGCTTTATGGGGATTTGAACTCTGGTCCCTGCTTGCACATTACTATTACTAAGTGCTATTACCTACTGAGTCATCGCCTCAGATTGTCTATTGTTTGTGTATTGTGTGCACAAACGTATGCAGAATATAACAAAGAAGAAAAGATTATTTTAGCATCTAATGATCCAGGCACAGTGGGGTGAGGTGATTAGCAAAATCATTCAGATCTGACATGTGTTTATTCTTGTCTTCTTATCTCAGCATGAGAAAGAACAGTAGCTTGCTTCACAGTCACGAAGCTTGACAACTCCCAGCTGGGTATGGTGACCCATGCCTGTACTCCTATCACTTAGGAGGCTGAAGCAGAAGGCTCCTGCAATAGAAGCTAGCCTGGGCTTTCTAGTAAATTCCAGGGTAAGCCTGGGTTGTGTATTGAGTTCTTGTGTTTTGAAAAACTCAGGTAGGAAGGGGTCCAGAGCGGTAGCTCAGTGGTTAAATGTACTTTCTCTAAAATCATGAAGATGGGAGTTCAAATCCCAGAACCCAGATAGCAAGCTGATATACTGTGAAAACCATGTAACCCCAACTCTGGGGGGAGGTAGAGACGGGAGGATTGCTGGAGTTAGTTGATCTCCAGCCCAGACAAGAAAATTTGAGCCTCAGTTCAGAATGAGATCCATCCTCAAAGGAAAAGACAGAAAGCGATAGAGGTTAGCAATGCCCTGCTAGCTTCTCAGTAGGCACACGCGCAGGTTTGTTTATGTGCACAGAGGATTGCATATATCATACTTTTTTGTTTGTTTGTTTGTTTTTGTTTTTTTGAGACACGGTTTTTCTGTATAGCCCTGGCTGTGCTGGAACCCTGTGGGCCAGACTGGCCTCAAACTTACAGAGGTCCGCCTCCCTCTGCCTCCAGAGTGCTGGCATTAAAGGAGTATGCCACCACCCTCTGGCAAAGATACCAGACTTTTACAAACACAGATGTACTCACACATTTTCAAATTGCATTTGCTTGTTTGTTTGTTTGTTTGTTTGGTGCACCTGGCGCAGAGCATCCTTCACATGGCATAAATGAAGATTTATTAGAATTGGTTATTGATCAAACTAACTCATAAAAAAAGAAAGTTGCCTTTCACCCGCTCAAACAAGGAGCAAAAATCCATCCTTCAAATAACTTTATAGAACCAGACATTTAGTTGTAAGAGTCATAGACGGCAGAGTCAAACGCCGAGATGCAGCTCTGACATGATTCAGCCGCAGGGATGCTGGGATGACCTGGTGTTCCAGCTCCCTGCCTGATCCTGCCTCCCTATTTCCAGAACAGTTTCAGGGATGGTTGCTGATTCCCGATGACACTGATTCGTCCAGCCTTTCAGACAGATCCAGTAAGAACTTCAGTTAAACCTGAGCATTCTGAGAATACAGGGACTGGATAACCAATGCCGAAGCTACCTTTCTTAAGTCTAACCAAGTTTTCTAATTTTCCTACCCCTCCCCACTCCCTAAAAAGATTCTTTGCCCCAATTCAGCAGGAAGCATTTGTGGAGAGTCATTGTCCTGATTCCTTGGGTTTGGGTGTCTGGTTATTATTATTTTATAAATTGTAGATATTTTAACATATTAAGGGGTAATTTGGAAATGGCCATAATTTTGGACAGGGAGGAAACTAAACAGAGAGGTTAGACTTGGGGGTTTCTGTCTTCTCTTTCCTTTTCTCCATCTTTTCTTTCTTAGGTAAAAGGAAAGGGGCTGATAAGAAAAGGGGGATAGAATAATGTTAGGAAATTAGATATATGGGATGGATTTCTTTTTTTTTTTTGGTTTTTCGAGACAGGGTTTCCCTGGCTGTCCCGGAACTCACTCTGGAAGACCAGGCTGGCCTCGAACTCAGAAATCCGCCTGCCTCTGCCTTCCAAGTGCTGGGATTAAAGGCGTGCGCCACCACCGCCTGGCCTTTTTTTTTTTTTTTTTTTTTTTTAAATTGAGGATGTATGTCTTTATCATAGAATTTTTATATGGGGAGAAAGGGCAAGTGTTTTAGTATGTCTTCCCAAACATATTTCTTACATGAAAAGTTGGTGTTACTACCACAAAATTATTCTTTCTACCTATGAAATTTTACATAGCATCATTTAAGCACCAAAGAAAAATTCTGTAAACAAACTTTTAACCAGTAAACTAATGGCAAATAATGGGATGGATTTCTCTTTCTTTTTTTTTTTTTTTTTTTTTTTTTTTTTTTTTTAGGAAGACAAAAGCGTTTTATTTTAAAACATTGAAAAAAACAAATGTCTGTTATATTGGAAACGTTAAATATGAAAACTGTTCTGTGGCGCACACTCCCAGAGAGCTAAATACTGTAAATTGTCCTATCATTTTCTCTAATATCAACACTTGATAAAGTTAGAGATATACCAACGGTCTGCTAATCATTATTCAAAGTCCTTATCTCGGGTTCAACTCATTTACACAAGTCAAAGTTCTGTCCAAGAGGTTCCAGTTGAATTTCAGAAATGTTAAGAAAAGTATCTTCCTTTTTTGCCTGTGAATATTTGCGTATGGCTGTACTGTTGGCTTATATCCACTACAGATACTGGTTCTAGGCCAGCCCAAGGGTCTTCAAGCATTGAAGGCTTAAAATAACTTTCCAACTCATTAGACATTCCTTTTTCTCTACCACGCCCTGATCCAAACGTTGTAGATGTCCTCGGAGAACCCTGGGGGTAGGTCTGCTGCTGCCCTGGGGAGTAGCCGAACTGATGCTGGGACCCCGCGGGGGACCTGGAGTAGGAGCTTGGGTAGCCGCCCGGGGATGGAGACCCGAAGCGCCCCCCTGCCCCCAGAAGCTGCCGCCATGCAGCGGAGAGTGGCTGCTCCCATACGGCCTAGACCAGAGCCCGCAGGGCGGAGTGTGGTGCGGACTCCCGTATCCATCCCGAGGGGAGGGCGGCCGCGCCACCCCCACCCCCCGCCCAGGGCACCCCAACCTCCTATACTCGGACTGGGGTACGGAGGAGTTGGGGTCGAAAATTCGGTCGATGCATAACAGGAAACAAAGCTGAAGAGCTCACCTGCCAAACACCTCACCGGAACCCCAGCGATCCATTCGGGATGGATTTCTAAATTTACTCTTAGACAAAACATTTTATAGTCATAATTACATTGGTAGAAATCTTTATATTTTGATGCAGAATTGAAGTTATATTTTGTTGCATTAGTACAGAATTTATATATTGATACAGATTTTCATTGATATAAATCTTTGTTTGTTTGTTTGTTTGTTTTGTTTTGGTTTTGGTTTTTCGAGACAGAGTTTCTCTGTGTAGACCTGGCTGTCCTGGAACTCACTCTGTAGACCAGACTGGCCTTGAACTCAGAAATCTGCCTGCCTCTGCCTCCCAAGCGCTGGGATTAAAGGCATGCGCTACCACTGCCTAGCAATATAAATCTTTGTATATTGATAAAACATTTAAAATTAATTTTGTTACTCTCATTTAAGAATACAAGGCTTAGACCCACTCCTTCTAATAGACAGCATTACATTCTGTTTAGGATGATTAAGTAATGCAAGTTAAGAGTCAGCTAGTAGGCCGGGCGGTGGTGGCGCACGCCTTTAATCCCAGCACTTGGGAGGCAGAGGCAGGCGAATTTCTGAGTTCGAGGCCAGCCTGGTCTCCAGAGTGAGTGGTTCCAGGACAGCCAAGGCTATACAGAGAAACCCTGTCTCAGAAAAACCAAAAAAAAAAAAAAAAAAAAAAAAAAAGAAAAGAAGTTTCTAAGGCATAATGATAAAAAAAAAAAAAAAAAAGATTAAAATAAGACAAAACAAAAACTAATACATCTGAATAGGACAAACCAAAAAGGCAGAAAGAAAAGAGCCCAGAAGAAGTCACAAGAAACAAATCCATCTGTTCACACATTGAGGAATTCCATATAAACACTAAAATGGGAACCATAATATATGTGCAAAGATCCTTTAGGGTAAAGAGAGAGAAGAAAACTGCATAAATAAGATAAAATAAAATAAATAATAAAGGAAAATCCTTGACACAACACTGTAAGACAGGGACCCTCCAAAGGATGCTGTTGAGTTCATTTTGTGTTGACCGGCTGGTTCTGGGCACATAACCTACCCTTAAGAGTAGTTTGTTTCCCCAGCAAGACTGTCTTGGAGGAAACTAAATTTCCATTTGAAAGTGGCTATCAATTGGAATTGCTTCTGGGTTAGGCCTAGGGGCTGGTCTACTTCTCCTCTCAGCTCTAGGATCCCATCTTGTACAGACCTGTGCGTGTCCATGTATGCTCCCTCAGTCTGAGTACATACCTGTGTCAATCATATTGAATTAGAGGGCCTTGTTTTCTTGGTGTTCTCCATCCCTTCTGGCTCTTAGACTCTTTTGCCTCCTTTACCCAGGGTTCCTGAGTCCAAAGGAAGGGATTTGATGGAGATATCCCATTTAGGGCTGAGTGTTTTAAGGTCTCTCGTTTTTTTGCACATTGTCTGCCTGTGGGTCTCTGTGTTCCCATCTGCTAAGAGAGGAAGCTTATTCTGATGATGGTTGACAAGGCACTGATCTGTGACTATGTCATTAGGAGCCATTTATTGTTACGTTTTTGTTTAAAAATAGGAATATTTGGATCTACCTAGGTCCCTGGACTAGCTAGTCTCAGGCACCCAAGCAGTCACCCAAGCAGTGTCAAGTATGGGTTTTATCTCATGGACAGGGCCCTAAATCAAATCAGATATTAGTTGGTTACTCCCATAAAATTTGTGATATCATTGTCCTAGTGTATTTTGCAGGCAGAGCATCTTTGTAGATCAAAGGGTTTGTGGCTGGGTTGGGGTTTACCCTTCTCCTTTGGTAGTATGCAGTGTACCTTCCTGTACCAAGGACTCCATGGATAGGGGTGAAGACGATGTAGGCACCAGCTCGATTTCTTCATGTTCAATGGATTGTGTGGGTGTTGTCTCCAGCAGTTGTTAAGGTCACTCTCATATCATCGGCAAATAAACGTACTTTTACTTCTTCCCTTCCAATTTGTATACCATCAATCTTCTTTAGTTTTATTGCTCTAGCTAAGACTTCAAGTACTATATTGAGAAGGTATGGAGAGTGTACAACCTTGTTTTGTTCCTGAATTTTAGTGGAATTGCTTTGGGTTTCTTCCCATTTAAGTTGATGTTGGCTGTGGTCTTGCTCTAAACTGCCTTTATTAAGTTGATATATAGCCCTTGTATCCCTAATCACTCCAGGCCTTTTATCATGAAGGAGTGTTGGATTTTGTCAGAGACCTTTTCTGCATCTAACATGTGGTTCTGTCCTTTAGTTTGTTAATATGATGCATTACATTTACTGATTTTCATATGTTGAACCATCCCTGCATCTCCGAGATGAAGCCTACTTGATCACAGTTGATTATCTTTTTGATGTGTTTTTAGATTCACTTGCAAGTATTTTATTGAGAATGTTTCCATCTATGTTCTGTATAAATCTAGAGAAATTTGTCTGTAGTTTTCTTTCCTTGTTGAGTCTTTATGTGGTTTGAGTATCAGGGTAATTGTGGCCTCATAAAACAAATTGGGCAGTGTCCCTTCTATTTTGTAGATTAATTTGAGGAGTATTTGCATTAACTCTTCTTTGAAAGTCTGATAGAATTCTGCACTAAAACCATGTGGCCCTGGGAGTTTTTTGGTTGGGAGATCTTTAATGACTGTTCTATAGGTCTCTTTAAATTGCTTATCTAATCTTGATTTAACTCCAACAAGTGGTATGTATAGAGAAATCTATGTGAGCTGGAGAGATGGCTCAGCAGTTAAGAGAAATTGCTGTTCTTCTGCAGGACCTGAGTTTGGTTCTTAGAACCCAGATTGGGTATCTGATAGCTGTCTGCAAACTGCAGTTCCAGGAGTTATGATACTCTGTTCTCGCCTTCTTGGACACTGTACATCACACACACACACACACACACAACACACACACACACACACACATTTGAAAGAAAGGTGAATACAAATTAAATGGTAGATAATGGTACATGTGCTTCAGTTTGAGTAAGTATGGTTAGTTTACTTGATGCAATAGAGTCACCTGGAAAGCGAGTCTCAGGTAAGGATCATCAGGTTGGCTAGCTTATGGGCAAGGCTCTGAGGGATTGTATTAGTTGAGTTAGTTGAGGTAAGAAGACCTATTCTGATTGTGGGTGGCATCACCTCGCGATCTCGGCCATGGATAGAATAAAAAAGAGAAAGTGAGCTGAGCCCAGCATGCATGCAATTAATTCTTGGCTCTCTGCTCTTGACTGTGGATATGAGGTGACTAGCTGTGTCAAGTTCCTGTGCCTCGACTGCCCAGGAGTGATGGCCCTAACCTAGATCTGTGAGTCACACAAATCCCCTTTCTCTTAAGTTGCTTTTTTTTCCGGGATGGGGTGGCAGGGGGTGAGACTGTGGTTTTTTGTGTCCTGGCTATCCTAGAACTTGTTCTGTTGACCAGGCTGGTCTTGAATTCAGAGATCTGCCTGCTTCTGCCTCCTAAGTCCTGAGAATAAAGGTGTGTACCACCACTGCCTGGCTCTTAAATTGCTTTTTATCATAGCAACAGGAAACAGAACTGAGTAACACTGAAATGAATCTAAATGTCAGGTATGGAAATGAGCAATGCTTAGGTGTGTACTAAATTGAGCACAGTAGAGGTGCCTAGAGTGGAAATGAAGAAGTATACTCTATGCTTCTTCAGTGTTGCTGCAGGTTTGAATAGTTCTATAATAATATGTTGGGAGGAAAGCAAACAGATGGATACCTTCAGGACAAGCAACTCCTCAAGCCAGGAAGGCTCAAGCACATTGGCTCCGGGTCCACAGTGCTCAGCATCTGTATTTTATGAAAAAGCTCCTGGATCTCTGCGAAGGCTGATAAGAAGCACTATGCTGCATAATACAATTACAGGAGAAGAAGATGAGGTGTTGGTGCAAAACTACAGCTCTCACCTCAAAGCAGGTAACAATTAGTTTATTCCAAAGCCAAATATGAGTTCCCGTGGCCTAGTAACCCAGATTTAGGTTACCTGGCATTCTGTGTTCGATGTGCTAAGATTTGATAACGTTTTTTATGGAAGCAGAAGACATTTATTATAAATCCAGGTACTTGTCAAATACATTGGTGGAGGCATCGGGTAGGTGGATGATGGCAAAGCAGGAACAACTTTACTTGAGGCTCAGATGCTGACAGTATTTCACAGCCAGTTGGTTGGCGGGGAAACTTAAGAGTTTGCAAGTTCCATGGAATTTACCTAACGGCACACGAAGGGCAATAAATGTCTATTTAGCATCCTAAAGATGCCAGACAATTTGGCTCTGGGCTCCAAACATCCTCAACATCCTAACCCCTCTACATCATTGATATTCTAATGAGTTCCATCATCCTTTCCAGGACTCAGGGAAAGGCAAGGTTCTTAGGAACTTTCCTTCACAGAGGTCTACGGTGCAAAAATAGCAGCAAAAAGATGTGTGGAGGTTGGGAAGCAGAAGCAGACCGTCCCCATGCACTTGAGGAATAGCTGTTACTTGAACACCACGCATCCAGGGCTGCAGAGGAAACGCGAAGACTCTGATCTGTGGTTACTAGACCTTGTTTGAAATCATGAGGTTGCAGCTATTTTGAACTCTGAACCATCTTGTAGAGGTGTGTGAACGAGGACTGAATTTCCTACCTATCTGTCTCTGGACAGATGTCCTGATGCTAACTCTGCTTTTTTTGTAATATAATTGTTTTCTTCTGTGAAGTGATAACGAATTTGACACAGCTTTAAGAATCCCGACTCTGATTCTGTCTCTGTCTTCTCTCTCTCTTCAGATTAGAGGTTTAGTAATTTAGGCACAGGGCTGCTACATGGCTCTTTGATAGCCTCAAGGCATGTGTGCTTAGTGTGATCCTTAGCACATTGAAGAAGGGAGGGAATGAGGGAGGGAGGGAGAGAGGGAGGAGAAATGGGATGTGGAGGATGTAGGAGGGAGGAGGAAAAGAGGAAGGAAGGAACTCAGTTACAGAACAAAGAGTTTTCAGGTTTATATACACATATAGATGATTGGAGATAGCCTAGCAGCCTCAGGACACATAAAGACCTTCTCTTGGCCACGGGCTGCTAAGGGTGTGTAGGAAGTCTGTAGAAGGAAGCCAGAAATCAGTAAGTCACAGACTGAACATTGAGCGAAAGACCACATCATTAGCCACTCAGGGCTGGTGTTTATTTGTCTTTCTCTTTTGTTTGTATAAATGGAAGTCCTCTCTAGGGTTTCTGTTTAATTAAAAAAAAAAAAAAAAAAGAGCATATTAAATATCAACAACGAAACTGGTTTAACCAGGAAACAGTGAACATGAAACCCATTCACAAAACGTTATGATCTGACTAGGGGAAAGAGAAATGTGCTACCCACACCGATCCTGACTGGGCATGTGCCTAAGCCGAGGTCACTGCTCGGGTCAGTCAGTACGAAGGGAAGGCAGCAAACAGACTTGGCCATATGGTTGGATCTAGGGCCAGCCTCATGTCTGGGTTTCTAACTGCAGAACATGACGGTGTATCTCAGATTAGGTTGTGAGTAGCAAGGTCTGCTGCTGTCCTCTGTATAGGGTTCAGGGCTCTTCTTGTACATCTCTGTGTTTATAACAAGAGATGCTTCTGGGTGGATGAATTACAAAAAAAGTGCCGCTTCTTTGGAGTGGCCCAGACTAGGGGAGAGGGTTCCTCCCTCTAGTATCTTTGTCAAGGATACACAGTATAACCTTCCATGGTGGTTAGCTTAACTACCATGGGTGTGTCCCCTGTTCACCAAGGAGGAAGACAAGCCTCAGAAGCCTGAGCCACTTATTTAAGACTATTTCCTAATATGGTCCTTTCTCAGGAGGCATGCCATTTCCGAGTCAGCCATTATACGTGATAAACAAGAGAGGTACCAGGGCCTGGGCTCCATGGATGTCTAAATGTTTCTCATCTGTTGTTGGGGATGGTGCAGCATGCCCTGGGCTGCCTGAGTCACTGCAGGAATGAGGAGGACTCACAGGGAGGAGGGACCAATTTCCTTCTTTGGTACAATCAGAGAGCTGCAAAGGTGAGATTTGAGCTGTGCAAAGAGTGGGCAGAGCTTAGATGTAGAAAATTTGAATCCCGACCTGGGGGTTTCTACCCCACCTTTGACCCTTTGGTTCCCAGATAAAAGACAAACATCAGCCTTTATATTTACAATAAACCAGCACTAGAGCTGGGCAGATACCTACCCTCTAGTTATTAGAATCTGCTTTCCCATTGATAACCCCGAATTATTACTTACTATGTTTCATCTGGGTTGCTCTTAACTCCAATTGGCCAGCCCTCAGGGCCACGTTTTTTATGACACCTAACCCATGGGGCTTTCTCCTGCTACCTCCTGTACCTTCTAGTTCTCCTTATGGTTCTCCTCTGACCAATGAGGTCACTCCAAACCCACCTACCTCTAATCCCTCCAGCAATTGGCTGTAGCCAATTTTATTTAACCAATAGCTTTAAAATCAAGGAACAAGGTTTGCACAACAAAAGCTTGTAAATGTGAGAAGTCCTTTGTAGGTCTAGACCTTTGGCTATAGAATTTAGCATTACAATATATAGCAATAGAATCAAATCTTAACACTTAGAAACCCAACAAAGGATAAAGATAACATGAGAGAGGAATTGGAGTAAGGGTCCCCTTGGGGACCCCATGATTACCTGTTTCCTATTAACCACAGGCCTTTGGGGATTCTGCAGACTTTCACTACTGCAACCCCAGCAGCAGCTGGAGGCACCCACCCCATACCCCCTGAGTGTGTACCCAAGCTTTGCAATTTGAAGTTCTATGAGACAATGTGAGTGGTGTGTTGGTAAGGACCCATGTACATTGTAGACATGGGATTCAATGAAGATTTTCTGTCCTGTTGACAAAAGTGTATCTAAAATGTTTGGGATTACATTAAAGCAGAAAGACCTTGAATTTATGAGTTGCTAGGTACCCTCCCAATTTAATTTATTTTTAATTAATTAATTAATTTTAAATTTTGTAATTGTGTGCAGGCTCCTGCAGTGCATGTGGAAGATCAAAGGGCAGAGTTATGGAGTCATTTCTCATATTCTACCTTTACATGGATCCCAGAGCTCATACTCGGGTTGATAGGAGTGTGAGGGAAGTGCTCTACCCACTGATCTATCCTGCTGACCTTTTAGCCATTTTAAACAGCTATGATATCATTTGGCATCTGAGGATCAGGAATTCAGGAGCTCCTTAGCTGAGTGGGTCTGGCCCCAGTCTCTCAAAAGGCAGCAAGCACATATTGGCCAAGGCTATGTCACTTGCTGTTGTTGAGAGACCAAATTCTTTGGGTTCAGATTCCATCTTAGAAAAACTTGACCTAAGTAAATTATCAGGCCGGTACCTAACTCCAGTGTCCAGGTTACCCCCATCAAAACCTGAGCCTAGCTCCAGTTTCCAGGCTACCCCTAACAAGACCTGCATCTCTAGTTTATTCTCTCCCTAACAAATTTAGTGTTTAGCACCAGTTTCCAGTTTAATCCCAACAAATCCGTACCTCCAGGTTACAAGCCCACCCGTGCCTAACAACCACCAATTAGGAGGAAAGCAGATGTTACGTTCTTCACTTGTCATTTCCTATAAAACTTAGTCCCATGAGTGTTCGAGGCTTTTTTTCCACCCGAACACTCCTGTGGGTCGGTGGTGAGTTAGGCCCAAGCTCGGGCTTGTGACTAAACACCCTGATGTGATTACATCAAATTCGGCTCCTTGGTGGTCTTTTGGAGTTCACGAACATTTCAGCACAACATTATTTAACTGGCATGGAGACTTGTGACAGGCATCTGTTCTTCAAATGGTGCATCTCGTGTAAGTGAGTGTCTCTAGGGCATGGCAGTTGGTTGCTTTCATAGAAGAGCAAACGGGCCGGGTGGTGGTGGCGCACGCCTGCCTTTAATCCCAGCACTTGGGAGGCAGAGGCAGCGGATTTCTGAGTTCGAGGCCAGCCTGGTCTACAGAGTGAGTTCCAGGACAGCCTGGGCTATCCAGAGAAATCCTGTCTTGAAAAACCAAAAAAAAAAAAAAAAAAAGAGCAAACGGATAAACAGGTTCTTTTGTGCCTTAGTCTCTGACAAACCATCACTTCGCTGTATCTTATTGGCCACTCTGAGCATCCTTGATTCAGTGCAAAAGAGGATATGCAACAAGTACATTCCAGAGGATGTGCACCAATGAGAAATATGGCCAAGGTCACTTTGAATTCATATTCTGGGAAGATTAGAGATTTTAAGCATAAGTTGGGCACATGCCTATAATCTCAACACTCAGAAGGCTGAGCAGATGGTTCACACTAGTCTGAGTTATCCGAGCCGGTTAAGGTCATTCTGGGCTACATGACACCCTATCTCACAACAACCAAATATACATGCATGCCAGAGATGATGTAGTGAACTAGAAAAATACTGAATAAAACAATTTAAAGGGTTATTTGATTTTTAAAGTTTATGTCTGTGTATATGTGTCTGAGTATATGCCACATTCATACAATACCCACAGAGGACAGCTATGGTGCCAGAACCCTAGAACTGGAGTTATAGCTATGAGCCACCATGTGGATGCTGGGAGCCAAATCCTGTTCCTCTGCAAGCGCAACACAAGCTCTTAGTCACTGAGTCATCTCTCTAGCCCTAATAGTTAATAAACACACACACACACACACACACACACACACACACACACACACACATTTAAATCTTTAAAAACTGTCTCCATTGTACTACCAGGAGAATAACAGATAAAACAAACATAGGAGGAATTGTGGATTGAGAGACTTATGCAATTGGCAGTTGTACTCCAATTCCCAATAGTTATTATTCGTTAACAATGCTTAAAGCCTTTTGCTAGGCTTGTTCCCCAGCTAACTTGTAACTTATTTAACCTGTTTAAATTATTCTATGTCTGCCACATGGCTGGTTCCCTCTCAGTTTCATACAGCCGACTTCCTCAGAGTGCAGGTGGTGAATCTCCCAGAGTTCCAATCTACCGGAACTCCCAGTTTCTACTTCCTGTCTTTTGCAAAGACACCACATGATAACTTTGGTTTTACTTCTTGACTTAGAAAACCTAAAGTGTTTATTATTTGGCCCTTTATTTTAAAAATGGCACTAAAGTAGACCATCAGCTTGTTATTGACAGGAGATGCTTCCACACAGTACTCAAGAAATTATCCCTCCAGACATTAGTGAGTGCTTAAGATGGAGGCTTCTCTAGGCACATCCCTCCACCACCCAGTGACAGGGAAGCTCGGTCAGTTTCTCTCGTACGGCTACAAACAAGGCACCACAGCTAGCAAGCCGGAGATAACATGTGAAGGATATAGGGGCCAGAGCAGAGACCCTTCCAGAAACTGCCTCAAATCTCAATGGATATTTCTCAGCGATAGTTTACATCAGGCATTTCTTAATTCCCTTTCCTCAGGCAAGAAGATAAAAACCTTTCCTGTTTCTACAGTAGCTCTGATGGCCAGGGCAAGTCAGGAATTATGAGCAGAGGCTGGGTTTACATGGGCTTGTAGCCACATTCACCTCAGCGTGAGTTACAAAAACCTGGCTGACAATCTGTTTGGAAATGTGACCCAGCATGGGGAGTGCTCCAGTCTAGAAACAAACAGAAGTCCTGTTGAAGGAACCACTGCTAAGACTTCCAGGCAGAGACTGCTAACAGTGCCAACGACTCCCAGGCAGACACTTGCTTTGACCAGCACTGAGTAAAATAAGAAAGAATCACAACACACTTGAGGAAAAAAGACATCGTGAGAAAGAATCAGTCAGAGAGCAGCAGATTCTGAATGGACGTTGACCAGCACTTCAGATAGTGGGTGACTGATTATGAAATTAACCTAAGCCATTACATTTTTTTTTGCATTTATATGACTTATTTATTTTTATTATTTTTATGTGTGTGCCACAGTGTACTTGTAGAGATCAGAAGACACCTTTAGGGAGAGCATGCTCCTCTTCAGCTATGTGGAACTTAAGGATCGAACACAGGTTATCTGGTTTGGCAGCAAGCCCCTTGAGTGGCGAAGCCATCTCATCGGCCCAAAATTAAACGTTTTCATATGCTGAACATGGAAAAGACAGTACCAACTGAATTACTAAAGAACGAGAGCTAGGGAATGCCTATTTGTTAACCAAACAGAACCCTTACAAATAAAAACAAAAATATTACATTAAAACCTTTCTGCCTAAGATGCATATCCCAGGCTGACTTCAAATTTCAGATCCCTCTGCCTCCGTCTCCTGCATGCCAGGATAACAAGCCATATACTACCATGTTCAGCTAAAAAATATGCATATCTTTTAGCAAAATTAAATATGTATTTGTTTATTGTGTTTGTGCAATATGGTGGGGTATGAACGCTTGGGGGGGTGTGCACATCACAGTACATGTGTGAAGTCAGAGAAGAGCTTCCGGGAGTCAGTCTTCTTGTCCACTAACCATGTGGGTCCTGTGACCAATCTCAGGCCATCAGGCATGGCAGCAGACACCTGGGTCATCTCAGCACATGATGTCTTTGGTTTTGCCTCTTCATTTAGAAAGCTTAAAGTGGTTATTATCTGGCCCTTTTTTAAAAAAAATAATGTCGGCCGGGCGGTGGTGGACACGCCTTTAATCCCAGCACTTGGGAGGCAGAGGCAGGTGGATTTCTGAGTTCGAGCCAGCTGGTCTACAGAGTGAGTTCCAGACAGCCGGTCTACACAGAAAAACCCTGTCTCGAAAACAACAAAAAAAAAAAAAAAAAAAAAAAAAAAAAAAAAAGTCAATATTAGTTGCAGAAATACTTGCATAGAAGCTCCCAATTTGCCTAGGGTTGAAATATAGGAAAGAGGCATATATCAAACTACCCTTGTGCAGCAGAATGAACTGAATAAAAGAAACTGGGGCAAAGAAAGCTCAGTTAGATGCAGTTTTGGGCTTGGTTAAAAAAAGGGGGGGCAGGGGGCATTTATGTATTATGTATAGTTAACTGAGTACCTGAAATAGCCCAAATTTGCTTCTAAGCACTGAGGGCTTAATGGTTGATTATAAGGAGCCTGGGGAGGAAAATTGGTCTGAGCAGGTAGTTACTACTCAATCATGAATGGAGTTCTGCAAACAGAGAAAATTAAGAGGAACAGAGAAAGAATTCTTTTTGAATAATAGCTCTTTGCCACGTGTCCCCAGGTGCTCTGATCCCCAAATATATCCAAGCTGCTTTGTCACCCAGTCTGTGCCAGAATGGCTTGCACAATGCTTCTGAGCACCAAGTACTAATGCATTCTTCGGAGAGCAGCAGGGGAGAGTTGGAGCTGGTGGCAGCAGTACAAGCCAATTAGGGGAGTGATTTGGAGAAAGGAAGGCAAGAGGCACCCAGAGCCTTGGGGCTCTTGTTTGAAAAAAAACGGAAGACACACCTGGCTTTTTCCAATTCTCCCTGAGGTATGTGCTCAGCTCTCCTCAGCTGCTCTCCTGACTGAGTCAGCCAGGATTGAGTTGTGAAATGATGGGCTGGGTGATGAGTCAGCAACTTCTGAGTGTCTATAGTATGCATGTCTTTGTGCATTTATCAAGGCCCTCAAATCACCCTCACAGAACAGATATTGGCCCCTTGTTTTGCAAATAGGAAAACTGAGGCCCAGAGAGAGGTATTAGGACTACAAAGGGAGATGTCACCCTTAAACCCTATTCTTTCTTTGTCTCCAAAATTCTAGTCAAGAACCACAGGGTGTGTGGGTGGGCTCAGCCCAGCTCTCCTGCTAAGAACGAGAAGGACTTATGACTTCCCCTGGGCTCCACATTCCTCTGTGAGAATTTATAGGATCAACTCATGAGGCCCAGACCTTCCTGAGAATCAGCAGGCAGTTAATGGTAGCTGAGGGAGGGAAGAGACATTTTCTTTAGTTGGGTGACTGACCACTGTTAGTGGCTCCTGCTCCTATAAATAACCCCTCACCTCTGCAAAACCACTTCTTAAGACCCCTAAACTAAACTCACCAGGTGACACACTTGGGGGGGCAAGAAAAAAGAAGGGGCCTGTTGAGAGAAGGGAGGGGATCAGGAGTGGAGGGGGACAAGAAAGGGGAGCAATGGATAAATATGATGATATACATTGTATACAGGTATGGAAATGTCATGATAAGCCCATTATTATATATAATAGAAAAAAGCTTTTACAAAAATAGAACAGGAAGAAAAGCTGAGAAGAAGCCCTACTGCACAGACTCAGAATCACAAATGGGTAAAATAACAACAGCAAAAAAATCTTTCTCAGAACGTCGCTATGGAGATAGCCACGTGCTGCTGCGTAAGTGGAGACCTCAGGTTTTTCTATTTGGCAAAACACACTGAGTAGCTACAGTCAGGGGTAGCCAGGAGACCCTAACCCTGATGCCAGAAAGCCCATGCAGAGCTGAGAACAGAAGGAAGGTTCTGAGGAGCACAGAGTGGATGTAGGTGACAACTTCAGAAGAACAACAGCAGGCTGGAGGCCAGTATATGGAGACATAGGTCATTCTGGACCTCCGGCTACTTTGCCAGCAGGAAAATGTTGTGAAGATACCTGAGATGGGTACGGCAAAGTGAGAAGAGCGTTGTATGGTTGGTTGTGTGGGCTGACTTGATCGGGCTACAGAGTGCTCAGGTATTTGGATGCAACGGTGCCTTTTGATGTGTGCTACCGTGAACTGGCAGATAGAGTGACGTGTATATCGCTCTCCCAGGCACGGATGGACCTCATCCAACTCAATGGATGCCTGTGTTGTACAAAATGGCAGAGGTAGGGAATGTCTTCTCTCTGCCTATTTTTGAGTTTTGAACATGAATGCTCCTGTCTTTGGAGTAAGATATAGGCCGGACCTTGCCTGTGTTAGACCTTCCTGCTTCTTGGATGAGGATTTGGACTAGAACTTATCAGCTGTTCTGGGTTTGTAGTTCTGATCCACACAGGTCACCACGCTCCTCGGCCTCCGTAACACTGTGAGCCAATTAGTTATAGGAACTCCTGGAGTTGGAGATATGGTTCAGAAGTGAAGAATGCTTCCTGCTCTCTCAGAGGACTGGAATTCCGCTCCCAGCATATCCATCACGTAACTTACAAGCACCTATACCTCCAGCTCCAAGAGATCAAGCGCCTCTTCTTGTCTCTGTGGGTACCCAGACATGTGCATAAACATACCCAGATATACACATAAATAAAAAATAAAATAACACGAATCTTAAAAAGAAGAATCAATTGCTCCTCATGCCCTCCCTTCTTCTCAACTAGGCCCCCTCTCTTTTTCATGCCCCCTGTGTGTGTTACCCAGTGAGTTTAATTTAGGGGTCTTACAGAAGCAGTTTTGCAGAGGTGAGGGGTTATTTATAGGAGCAGGAGCCACTTACCTGTGGCTAGTCACCCAACTAAAGAAAATGTCTCTTCTCTCCCTCAGCTACCATCCTCCAATTCTCTTGACTCTCTTTCTCTGGAGCAACTGGCTTGCCACAATACAGGCATCTTCTTGCTGCCTTCTCTATACGCCGGGCTAAACAGGGAAGTTATGGGTGGAGGCAACCTTCAGACAGACCAAGCAGGAGGAAGGAGAGACTCATGACTTTCAAAGACAATGCAAATGTTGGCAGTTTGGGGATGTGACAGATGAAGGCGGTGGTCTCAGGGCCAAATCTGTATGCATGCGTCCAGGTGTTGCCACACCACCGGCACTGTTCACTCAGTAGCATCCAGCCACGCTTACTTTAATGCTCTGGTACTACAGAGCTGGAATTTTTAGAAGTTTGAGCAAGGGGTAATATATTTTGACATTGCACTGGTCCCTGCAGATCGAGTCTAGTCCGTGGTGATGAGCTTGCAGGGCTATGTCCCTTAGAGAAACGGTGACTAGGGTGGGAAGTGACATTTACAACTGTTGCCATATCAAGGCTAGAGAGTTGCTCCGACAAATAGCCCCATGTTCTAGTATTGGCCTCGGAGTTCAGGATCTCTCTCTCTCTCTTTTTTTCTCTCTTGAAATGATTCTGTAAAAGAAAGTGTTGATTATATAAACTGAAGAAGTTTCCCTGTGAAGTAAGCGCCAGCCCATACCAGGCCCTAGGCTAAGTTTCACTCGCCGTTTCGAACACAAACCTTTGTCCCTAGATCTGACTAAGAGGTTAAGCAATGTGAATACAGTGGCCAGGCCCTTCCTGTCCCGTGAAGAGAGAAGAGGTCCCCGAGGCAGCAGACGTGAGTCAAGTGCCTTGTGGTAGAGGAAGCCACTCGAGTAGACCTGTGGAGAGGCTCTGACACTGTACTTATGGCTGTTGGGCTGAGCTTGATTAGACTAAGCACCAAACGCAGAGCTATGCACAGGTCTGATTTTTCCTCCAGGGAGAATTTCAAGATGGGTGCTCATGAATCTTCACTCCTCCATGAGTATCTGTGGGCAGTATTAATGGTTGACCGGAAAAGAGATGTTTTCTTCAGTGGTGTAGCCACTGATAAGTTGCCCATGTTTTTGTAAATAGCCCCTCACTCAGGCTCCTGAGCTTAATTCACTGGGACACATGACAACACACACACACACAGAGACACACAGGAGGGAGAGAGAGAGAGAGAGAGAGAGAGAGAGAGAGAGAGAGAGAGAGAGAATAATAACAAAATTAAAAATTTAAAAATCATCTAGTCTTTGTTTAGTAAGGATAGTGTATTTGGTGGTATACATAAAATTGGTGGCAAAAAGCCAAGCCAATTAGTAGAGGAGACAGAGGGGTCCACAGTAAGCGCTATCTGAGGTTTTGTGAAAGTATCAAGACCCTGTAGTTACAGGCAGCCTCAACACAATGTATGGCAAGTCACTGATGTTAGTGTCACCCAGGCACACAACCAGGTCAGGTGGGAATTGCTGGCTATGTGAGGACAGGCGGAGTGAAAACTCACACTCAAATGGCATCTTAACAAGTCTCAGGTATGCCAGTGCTAGATAGTTTGTTTCAAACAAACAAACAAACAAACATGATTTGGACCAATGGCAATGGGCAGGAAGGCTTTGGGCTTCAGATAACAAAGTTCAAAGGATCGGCTGCTCTAGCCACTGCTGAAATGTCCAGTCTTCTCATCTAACCGGAAGTCTGCAGGAAGTGCTTCCCAAGTCCACGCAGCACTTCCATGGCGTAAGCAGCTCAGAGTCTCTGAACTTGCCGTTTGTTTCACTGCTTCCTCTTAGACCTGAGTTGGGAGCCACAGCTTTGGGTGACAGAGTCTCATATGTCAGCTTCTCGAGGCAAGGGAGGATTGTCTCCACACACGCTCTAACAGGAAGAGCCATCGCTGCCATGACAACCTGCCTGCGATCATCTCCACTTAGTAGATAGATCCACAGATGAGTCACTGGCTGAAGAATATAGACACCATGATTGGCTTACACTATAGTTTCATGGTTTCCTTTGCCCCCATTTGCAATCCAGAGGGACTATTAAAGCTAAGTCAAAAGGAAAACTATTCATTTTTTTTTTTTTTTAAAGAAAGAAATATGAGGGCTGGGGAGATGGCTCAGGGGTCACTGTGTGTTGTACAAACATGAAGGCCAGAGTATGATCCCGGCAACAAGGTAAAAGAACTGGACGTGGCAAGGCCTGTAGTCTTGGCACTGGGAGGTAGAGACAGAAGGATTCTGGGCTTTGCTGGTCAATCAGCATATCCAAACTAGAGAGGTCCAGGTATTGTGAGAAATCCTTTCTTAAAAAAAACATATGGCAGAGAGTGATTAAAGGAAGTCATACAGTGCTAATCTCATGTACACACACATAAGCATGCATGCATATTCCCTCATGCGCGCGACACACACACACAAGATCATAAAGAGAATAGAGAAAAGTAGAAAGAAAAAGAGTCTATTATCCTTGTATTAGTGAAAACCTTCACTAAGGGGTAAAAGCTTTTGTACACCACAGTCTCAGCACTTGGGTGTAGTGGCGTGCAGAGGGAGAAGCTACCTAAGAGTTTGAGCAGTCTTAGTTACATAATGAATTTCACACTAGCCACGGCTACACAGCGGGATCCTATATAAATAAACAAATAAATAAGAAAGCAAGCAAAAACCTAGAATGGAAGGAAGGCTTCTGGGCCATGAAAATAACATTCACCATTTTTTTTTAATTATTTATTTTTACGTATATGAGTACATTGCAGCTGTCTTTAGACACTTATCAGAAGAGTGCATTGGATCCCATTACAGATGATTGTGAGCCACCATGTGGTTGCCAGGAATTGAACTCAGGACCTCTGGAAGAGCAGTCCGTGCTCTTAACAGCTGAGCCATCTTTCCAGCCCAACATTCACCGTTGATGAACTTTATTATGTTCATTTTTCAACACGATCTCTACTCCTCAATGTTGCCGCCATTTTCCTGTCATCCAGTAAACCTTTTGGTTTAAACCAAAAGCTTTCCTTACTTCCTTTCTTTTTTTTTTTTCTTTCTTTTTTTTTCTTTTTTCTTTTTTTTTTTTTTTTCTTTTTCGAGACAGGGTTTCTCTGTGTAGTCCGGGCTGTCCTGGAACTCACTCGGTAGACCAGGCTGGCCTCGAACTCAGAAATCCGCCTGCCTCTGCCTCCCAAGTGCTGGGATTAAAGGCGTGCGCCACCACCGCCCGGCTCCTTACTTCCTTTCATGATGCTTTTCACTAATGTTATTTTCTCTCATCTCCTCCACTTGCAATCAATAATCTTGGAAGAAAACATGTCTGTATAGAAAGGACTTTCTACCACTGTAGGCTCTTAGATGAGGGCTCTCGCCTCAGTCACAGGCGTCTTTCTCTCTGTAAAGTGAGCTAGGTAAATTAGACACATCCTAAGGTCACATACCCTTGGTTCTGAAATTCGATGGTTCTAAAACCTCAGGGACAAGCACATGACCCTTCTCCAACCTCTGGTATCAGATTCTGTCCCTACTCTTCTTATTCATTATCTGCTCTGTCCCCTACTTAACCCAGATGTGTTTGTGCAGTCTCTGAATGAGCAAACCAGGGTTTTGTTTGTTTGTTTTTGTTTTTTTGGGGGGATTTTTTTTTTTTTTTGATGCTATTGTGAGATGCCCCTGAATATTCTCTATGTGCTTTCAAAGAAAACTCTGGACAGGACAGCCAGACTTCCCATGTTGCCAGCTTGTCCCAGGCCTTAGAAGTCGCCTAGTTTCATTGACTTCTTCGAGGTGGAGATAAAGACAGAAAGCCTCTAATTAATGGTGCATGTGTTCAGTGTGGTGACCACTCCATCTTTATTTCTAACTATGCTAAGTCCTTGCTGCATCGGAAGGAGCATGTGCTTTTGCTCCCCAAGCAGTGAGGCTTAGTGTGTGTGTGTGTGGGGTGTGTGTGTGTGATGCTGACGAGTGAAGGTAGTTTCTAGCAATATTCTGAAAGTGATAGATAAGAAATCAATAGTAAAATCCATGGCAGAACCCATCTTTGGTGAATGGGGTAGCTACAGAAGGTGGGGGGAAAACATTTCTGGATACTTCAGGGAGCAGAAGAATAAGACCAGTCTACAGGACTGGCTGTTCCGAACACCTTTTTATACCTTCACGCCTTTTGTGTCACTAGCAGAATAGCATGCGTGGGGCAGCTTCTAATGAACAAACGCTTGTGATTCTGGAGGCTGAATCCAGGACAGAGATACTGACATCTAGAGGGCCCTTCTTGCTGTGTCTAATATTGTAGAGCAGAAGGGCAAATGGCGAGAGAAAATTAAAGGGGTCCACACTCAGTTTTCCTTAGGAACCCACTCCTGCAGTGGTTATCTTGAATCCCTTCACCCTGTTCTTTCAGCTGAATCATTTTTTTTCATCAGGTTCTGCCTCCCAACACTGTTGCATAGGGAGGACTTCCAACACATGCTTATGGGAGTGTGTTATCGCCATAGGAGTTGGAGCTTTCAAGGAGCCAGTGTAAGGGAAGGTGTAGATATACTTAAGAGGCAACAGACTTAGTTAATGAAGCCAGAACTCTAAGGGGAGGCGTGATGATCCATTAAAGGGAACACAAAGGACTCCGCACTGGGTGACGTTCAGAACTCTTCTGTGCTGTAACAGCCTTGCACAAGCAGTAACGCTGATACCCTGCTCCCACAGTGACAGGAAAGGACTTGGGACCGGTATGAAAGATGGGGGACTTGACTAGATCCAGAACTCACTACCTTGACTTTTCACTGTTAGAGGTGGCATAAGGTAAAAAGCTACAGTAAAAATGTCTATTAGGGGTTGGAGAGATGGCTCAGCTGTCAAGACTGCCTGCTGTTCTTCCAGAGGACCCAAGCTCAGTTCCCAGCACCCCCACATCAGGCAGCTTGCCACAACCGCCCATCAATACCTTCTTCCAACTTCTGAGGATACCTGCATTATTGCCTCTCTCTCTCTCTCTCTCTCTCTCTCTCTCTCTCTCTCTCTCTCTCTCTCTCTCTCTCTAATCTGTAAAAATCATATTAAGAAAATATTTGGGCTTCAAATCAAAATGGAAGATACAGGAGTATAGAGATATATTTATTTAGCAAAGGAACCAAGGACACTTGATTTCTGTGCCAGACAGTCACACTTTCCTCAAAGAGCTCCCAAGAAGAAACAATAAAAATAAATACAGCTCTCACTTTGCACTAGACACTGTTAGGAGCACTTTAAATCCATTAGCTTATTTTGGTCTTACAACAGACGCCATGGCAAGAGAAAAGCTCTATCATTCACTTGGGAATTGAAGTTGATTTCATGGCAGTCTGTGGGACAGAGAGAGGAAAATGGACTGGTCCTTACAAACCATGGACCCAGAAAAGTTACACCTGGAGACAAGCATGAGAAGAGATACAAAGTAGCCGGGCTAACTGGCTGGGTTCATTCATTTATTCAGTCTGCATTTATTGAGATGCATTAGAGGGTAAGTCTGTGCTCAACATAGTGACAAGCTGTTTTAAATGATGCTTATGCTTCACCTCCCTCCAGTATTATTATCTCAGCCTCATCATTTGAACACTTGGTACTGACAGGCTTTGTTTTTTGACCTTGTTCATATTTTTAAAGGATTTTTTTTTTTTAAATGTTGCTTGTGTGATGTAATTGTCTCACATGAGTGCCAGGCCACTGGAGCCAGAAGAGAGTGTACATATTTTGGAAGTAGCGTTACAGATGTTTGTCCTATGTGGGTGCTAGAAACCAAATCCAGGGTCTTCTGCAAGAGCAGCAGGTGCTCTTGACTGATGAACTACCTCTGTGGCACCCATGTAATTATTTTGATAAATGTCTACCCAAGCCTTCATTTATAGTGCTGTAATCATGCCTAGAGATGTGCACTAGTAGATGTGTACAATAGTGTGGAAAACAGCATGTTTCACGATGACTTAAAAGCTCAAGGTCATTCAGCCTTGCACGGAATGGGCAAACCATTGGGACGTTCATACCATACAGTGTTGGATAGCAGAGGAAATGGGTGAATTATCATTATAAACAGTAATACGAATGAAGGGCTGGAGAAATGGCTCAGTGGTTAAAGACATTTACTGCTTACAGGAGACCCAAGTTTGGAACCCAGCACCATATCAGGCAGTTCACAACTGCCTGCTGTTCTAGCTCCAGGAGGGAATCCAATGCCTCTGGCCTCTGAGAGCACCAACGTATACCACCATATGCATATATGCGTAATTTTAAATAAAAATAAGTTTTGAAAATAATTCAAAATAACAGGATGAATAAAGACTAAACGACGACAACAACATCAGCAACAAATGGAACTTCTAGGAGAACATGGGCTCTGCAATGTATTTTTTCCTAAGGTCCAGTTGCCAAAGCAAGTATATAGGTATTTGTAGTCTAAGCAGTTTGTTGATTTAAGTAAAAGTTCATCAGCTTTCTATGCATGCTAAAGTTGATACTTTTAAAGCAAGAAAATGAAACAGGAGAAAATTCAAGGTGGAAGATGTCTCCATGGAGGAGAACAGGGAAGTGAAGTGGTTGACCGCGTTGTCACTGCGCTGGGTGGTAGAGACATAGACACTCATTAGAAAAACAATTAAACTCGAGGGAATAGGTGGAATGGAAAAGTCGGGTGTGGGTGAGCCCCAGGCCATTTCATGAGCTGGGACTTGGGAGAATGTTCTCATTCTGGCACCAGCTGAGCTCCTAGTGAGATAAGAGACCTACTAAGCTCTAGATTTATTCCGAATTAACAAGTAAGCAGACCTTCTCCCTGTGAGCTGCCCAGGTGGGACCTGGGAACCATGCTCAGATCTCCTGGAAGAGCAGCAGGTGCTCTTGACTACTGAGCCACCTCTCCAGTCCCCAGATATGGAACTTTGATCTCCATTTTCCCCCTTATGTACACAATATTCTCCTAGTCCTTAAAGGTGTAATTTCCATAGTCTACTCAGTGTATCAGGCCATGGTCATACTGAATAAAAGATTTCTTCACTGAAGCATCCTATACATCAAAAGAAGATCAATTTTAAACGACACCCGAGCTTACTCAGGTGTCTGCTAATTTGTTGAATTTTTCCTTGATAATCTCTTTAATTATTAACTAGCCCAAAGCAGGTGGACTTGAGCATTACAGAGTACCTGGTCAAGTTAGTTTAAGGTCATTCAGTTTAAGTTATTAGAGGATTATTACCCTTTTTTTTTTTTTTTTTCTTCAGCCAGGTGTATGGTCTCATAAATGTATACAATTAGTGTTCTTTAAATTAAGGTTATGGTTTGAATGTGAAGTATCCCCTAGAAGCTCACATACTTGATGACTTGGCCCCCAGCTGATAGTGCTCTTCCAGGAGGTTGTACAGACACGGAACCTCACTCACAGGTGGTGGGGCACAGGGATGAAACTTGAGGGTTAGGGACGGCCTGATTCCGTCCTGGTTGCTTCGGTTTCCTGATCCAGGCAGATGAGAGCATGCTGCCTCACACTCCCACTGGCATCACAGGCTGGTTCTGTTTCCATGTCTTTCCCATGGATACAGATGGACCTTTCCCTCTGAACCATGTGCAAACCCTCCGTGACTCAAGTGGGTCATGTCAGGTGTTTGTTTGCTGTCATGAGAAAAGTGACATCCAGGTAGGCTCCCTTCTCCCGTCCCACAGGTGCCCCACAGTCAGTTTCTGTTGGTCTAAGTCTCACCATCAACTGCTGCTGAATATATAATTGATAAACTTTGCCGCTCACACTTTCCAAGAAAAGAATAAGATGTTAAATGTACGAGGGCATGCTGTAGCCCTCAGATAGCCACGATGTAATTAGCATCCCTGTGTGCAACTGAGATCTTTCTTAGACATGTTTGTCACTGACTCCTCTTTCCAGGGATCTTACAAGTGTTCCCACCCCAGCCCTGTACTATTTGTTCTTTTGTAACTTTTTAGAAATTTCATTTATCTATACATGTTTGCAACGCGTTGATCATATCTATTCCTAACCCCACCTTCCCGCTTATCCCAGACTCTCCCCCACCATAACCCTTTGAAACGTCAGTCTTCTTCCTCTTTTGCTCTTTATAACCTAACTGAGTCAGTTTTGTCCATATGGGCACAGGTATAGGACCATCCACCAGAGCATGGGCAACCTGTAAGAGGCCACATTTCTGAAGAAAATCTCCCTTTCCCCCAAGTGGACTATCAACGGCTAATAACTCTCAGTTATGGATGGGGTGCCTTCCATTCGTCCATGGAGCATTGTCATTGACTGGCTGAATCAGAATGCAGGCAGCCACGGCTGCGTGTGGAGTTCATAAGGGGTGAATTGTGTATTGTGTTAAGGCCTGGTTCTTCCTCCCAGCCCCATGCTCCCAGAAATAAAACTCAGACTCAAATATATTTACAAATACCTTAGCCACATAGCTAGGCTCTTCTGGACTAGATATCACTTCAAAAAACCATTGATTCTACCCTATTCTATTCTGCCATGTGGCTGTGACCTGTGCTCAGGTACCATGATCTGTCTTGTCACATTTTTCAGCAACTCTCCCCACCTCCTTCTCTCCCAAAATTCTTTCTCCTCCCACATCTCACCTTCTTTTTTCTGCCTAAGCCATAGGCCATAGGCTTTTAGTTGACAGGTGATGCATCTATACAGTACACAAGATGTTCTGTTTATTGCCTCATATACCAGAAGACACTGATGTCACAACAGTCCCTTCCCACCCTGACCTCCAGCCCTTATGACATTTAGCCCTCTCTTTCACAGTGTTCCCTGGGATAGGTGGGTTGTATGTATTTATGTCCTGTTTGGATAACACCCCATGGTCAATCCACATTTGTTCTTGAGTGGAAAAAAAAGCATGAAATAAAACAAAAGGCGTCAGCTAGACTTTAGCCTGATTTAGGAGACTACATAGGAGAAAGCAAAAATGTCCTCGAAAATTCATTGCAAACGAAGAGCACCCCCCACCCCTGTTTCTGTTCATTACAATTGACCCAACTATTACATGCAAATGTTACCCTAGGGAAATAATCATCTACTCATATGGGTGCCTATGTCTCCAAAGCGTTCTTGGCAGTCGTGTGGGGGATGTTTAGATTTTTTTATTTTTTTTTACAGTTTTTGTCAGCTGTAGTCATTTTTTTCCTTCTGTGTCGAGCATTGTAGGCAGTGCAGCAATGTCCAGGACAGGTTTTCTCTCCTAGAACTAACATCATCAGAAGAAAGCATGACAAGCAACACATGGTCACCTATACGGAGGTATGTACGCAGCCCGATCTGATCTCACCCAGCAAGCTAGCTCCTTTAAGAAGAAGTTGAAGAGTGCTCAGATGTCCCCGCCTCCCTCCCCCCCAAGATGGCTTTCCAGCTTACAAGAAACACAATCGCTGGCCGGTGGAGGGACAGACATCTGCTGCACTTACTTTGTGCCCGCCTCTCACTCTGACCCAATTTTACAGCCCCCCTGCAGCTGTCTCCTGCATACTTTCCCACGTGAAGTTATTTATCTTTCTTAACAGTCAACTCGATTTATTTCCAAAAGAATGCTCCCCCCACCCCCAGCTCTGCTGGTAATCTATTCCTGCACTAAATTGCCATTGTAATCAAAATTCCTAAAATAGCTTCTGTTTTCCTTCTGCAGCTGCAATCACCTCTGTGGAAACCCTTCCGAAGGCTCTTCACTGCCTTGCAGTGTCAATCCACATTGCTGGAAACCCCACCCCATCCGGCTCTCTCCGCCTTCCCAGACTCCTTTTGCGACCTTGTGTCACCCCAACTGAACCACTTTCCTGGCAAAGCTCCAACCAACATGGTTCCTCTTCTGGAACTACCTACCTCCTCCTCAACTCCTATGTGGTGATTTTTTTCTTCCCCTGGTCCTTTCTTAACTCCTCTTATACACCGCACGGGAGATATTTTGTTTTTATTTAGGTACCTATGTGTTTCATGTCCAGCTTCTTTCCACGCTGTACGTTCTGTATCACATTGTCTATGCCTTGCACAATGTCTGGCACACAACAGGAAATTACTGGATTTTTAAGCTGATCTCTAGCTGGAGTTGAAGGTTGATGATAAGTTTTCTCAGGTATTACCTACAACCGTGGCTTCATTGGTTTTCTGATTCTTGAGATACTCTTGTTCACATGCAGTAACAATAGCCAATATAACAGGGCTAGAGAAATGGTGGTTAAGAGTGCCTACTGCTCTTAAACAGGGTCTGCACTTCAGTTCTGTAATGGCTAATTTTGTTAACACACTACATCTGGAATAAAAAAAAAAACACAACCAACCAAACAAAAAAACCTCAAGTTGCTGGGCCCTTCTGTGAGGCAGTTTTTTAAAAATCAGATTATTTGAAGCAGGAAGACACATCCTAAATCTGGGCCCCACTTTCTGATGGCAGCCCAGATAAAATGACACAGAAGGAGGAAACTTTGCTTATTTGCCAGCTTGCCCCTCTCTGCCTGGCAGCTATCCTGTTGCCAAGGCATCCTTTCACTATTCAGAATTCCAACGAAGACAGAAAACCATCTTCTCTCCAGGAATCCTCCAGGACTCCAGAGCCAGGTGAGGACTGCTGAGACACCCAGCTATCAGTCTTGGCTTTTCCATCATAAGACTGCCATTGTTGAGCTACCTGGACCATATCCCGTAAGTCAGCCTAATAAATACATAAATACACACACGCATTCATTCTATCAGTTCTGTTCGTTCAGAGAAGACTGACTAAATCAGGTTCCCAGCACCTATGATGGACAATTCAGAATGATCTGTAAATTCAGCTCTGGGTGTGCTACTTGCTTCTTCTGATCTCTGCAGGCACTGTTCTCATGTGCACACACAATAAATAATAATAATAATTCATATGCATACACATTTTTATTAGTTGGCAACAGACTACATAAACTATAATACCATTTCACAACCAGAAAATTGACATAGACTATACTAATCATATTCAGGTTTCATTTTTATTTCTTGTGCTTAGAAACACGTTTTTAGTCATTCATCGATTGATTGCCATACTAGAAACTAAACCTACACATGCTAAGCAAGCGCTCTCCCACTGAGATGTATTCCCAGTCTTCTGTTTACTTTTGACTTAAGTTGCCCAGGGTAGCCTTGAACCCAATCTATAACACAGACATACTTCAAACTTGCAATCCTTCTGCCTCTGCCACTTGTGTAGTTGAGATTTTAGGCCTGGGCCACCCTCTCTGTAACTTTATTATGTGGAGAGACTCATGAACCTCTCTATGAAATATACTTGGGAAGAAAAAAACCTCTCAGTTAAGGCATCATATATGGGGATGTGTGCGTGACATTCGCTTGATTGACAAATGAGACAACACGTCCAGTTTACTATGGACGGCAACTTCCCTAGACAGATGGTCTTGGGTTGTATAAGAAAGCTAGCTGAGCTAGGAGCAAGCCACTAAGTAGCATTCCTCTGTGCTTTCTGCTTTCAGCTCCTGCTTTCAATCTGTATCCTCTAAGATGAAACCAACCCTTTCCTCTACAAATTGCATTTAGTGATGGTGTTTATCATAGAAACAGAAAATTAAGATATGCCATCATGGTCAAATGTAGACTAACTAGTCCCATCAAGGGCCTCTTGTGACACCTTTTATAAACCAACCACCACCTGTCCCTCCTCTCCACCTGTGACCAGCAATAATATGTCTCCAAATTTATACTTTGACTGATTTTAAGAATGTCGCATACATTTTATCAAACACCACACAGAAGATTGAAATTCCTTCTAGCAGATTCTCCTGATATCCACCTAACTGTTGCTTAAATCAACACTTTTCTCCTTCTTATCTGTGAGTAGTATTTCTGAATGTGAATCCGGCACAGTTTGTCCAATTATTCACTTGTTGTGCGATGCTTGGATTATGTCTAGTTATTGAAAATCAATGTATGTGGAAACGTATATAGATTTTGTGCATTTTCTCTTGGATAAATGCCTTAAGAAAATATTTTCTAGGTCATATGGCAAGCATATGTTTGATTTCCTAAAGAAATCACTGCACTGTTTTTAGACTGGTTGTCCCTTTTTACAGTCTCAGTAGCAGCGTATGAGTCTGATATCCTTGCCAACGTTTGTTGATGTCTTGATGTCCTTCAAAATTTTAAAAGCCATTCTGATAGTAGTGTAGGATCTCTATATTATTTATATGTGTGAGTATGTGCATGTGTGTGTGTATATATTTGAGGTGTGTGTGTGTGTGTGTGTGTGTGTGTGTGTGTGTGAATGACCCTGGGAAGCCATCCTAACCCTTGGAGCTGGAATTGCAGGCAATTGTGAACCACATGACATGGGAAGTGAACTCATGATCCCTCAGCTCCTTAGTGTGTCACTCTGTAGGCTTAGTTTGTGTCTCTATGATGGCTTATGGCTTTGAAACTCTTTTGTACACTTCTTTGCCATCTTTTCTAGCCTATTTAGTGGCAGATTAGTCTTTTCTAATTTTCCTAGTCTAACTTTTTTAACCACTGAGTTTTGAGTGTTCTTTATATCTTAGATACTGCCAACCTCCCTCTCGTTTAGATTAGCAGAAGGTCTTTGGCGCTAAATGATGTTTTCAGTCATTTAGCAACCAAGAAAGGAAAGGTTGAGTCTGCCCCCACTCAAGTTCTTGCAGTCTTTACCACGACCCACTTCAGTGTCTTCCCAACTCACCAAGCTTCATTCATTTAGCATGTATAGTCTCCCAAACCAAACACTCTCCTCTGGGTATGCATACTTTTAGCTGGGAATTGTCTAAAGTTTGTCTTCTAAAGTGTCTTGCCTGTGTTAGTCATTGTATTGTCCTATATAGTCAAGAGGGGTGGGGTAGGGGTGGGACACAAACCTAAGTCTCCCTTTAGCACTAAAGAATTCTCTTCCCACAGATGCCCAGAGTCTTCTTAAATTGTCACTTCTCTTTAAAACTATTTAAAGAAGGTCATCTAGTTCAAACTCAAGTCTCCCTTGACAGATTAGAATATAGCTGATGAGTAGTTATCATGAAAGAAACCAGTCACAGGGCTGGGGAGAGGGTGAGTGGGTAAAGTGCTTGATAAATAAAGTCTAGGGCACAAATTCATGTTCCCAGCAACCACGTGAAGTCAAACATGGCATCTTGTTTCTGTAAAGCTGAGGTGTGAAGGGATGGAGAAAAGAGAATCCCAGGGATTTCTAGCTGAAATGAGTTCCAGGTTTAGTAGAAACAATATATAAAAAAAAAAAATAAAGTGGAAAGAAATTGAGGAAGACACTGTGATAGCATCCTCTGCCCTGTACATGCACATGTGTAGGTAAGCACACACCAACACACCAACACACACACACACAACACACACCAAACCAGTTCTTCATAGCTCTAAGTGGACTCCATTTGCCGAGAAATCAACTGAAGCTTAATTGTCTTCTACAGGGATTGCAAGAGCAATGCACAGTGACTTTTCTGCCACGGCTGTCTCAGACTCTGTTTTCTAATCACCCAGCCTGTGAAAACTGGTGCCATCCATGGTTTGAATAGCCTGATGGAATTGGGAGCCAGCTCAGTTTCTCAGTCAGCACTGAGGGGCTCCACCTGCCACCAGATAGCAGAGTACTGATTATGTCTTGAACCAGAAACGACTAGAAAAGCAAGTTATAGACAAGAACAGCCCAGTGGATATCATAAGAAATATGGAGGAAAATGACCCTAACCATAAAGAAATTACAGGGTTGATTTTATGTGTGATTAAATTATTAGCTAGACAATAAAAGGATATGAGTGATTAATTGAAGACTAATAGCTCAGTGTAAAAGTCAGGGGGCCCCTCTGGTAGCTTATAAAGATGCTCTTGGCTTTTACAACCAGAGGGATGAGAAATTGTGACCCATGCCTTAAAAGTAAGAATATCGGAAGTACAATGAGGGGTAAGACCTGAAGTGACACTATGTCATAATCATAGGGCCAATGTCCTTGCCTTGGTTAGGAAATAATGGGACTTGACATATATGACAGGACTAGATTATGGCAAAAACAATAAAATTGAATTGGATTGAATGGAAACAATTGTATTGGATCCTAAGATTTTTTTAATCTATGCCATTCTAAGCTTCCAGGAAGAACATACTCCTTCCTATTAAACACCAGTGCTCTTCCGAAGTATCAAGACTGTATTAGTTACCTCTCTGTGGCTGTGAAAAAAACACCATGATCAAGACAATTTGTAGAAGGAAGGATTTTCTGGATTTATAATTCCAGAGGGATAGAGTTCATGGCAAAAAAAAAAAAAAAAATGGCTGGAGGTATGTATGAGAGCTGAACAGGAAGCTCAAAGGCAAATGGCAAACATGAAGCAGAGAGAGCAAACTGGAAGTTGGGTAAGCTATACATGCTCAAGGCCTGTTCTCAGTGATGCACTTCCTCCAGCAAAGTTATACCCCACCCCCATACAATTCTACCAATAGGGTGCCAAGTGTTCAAATGCCTATGGGGGACATTTTACAAACTACCACAAAGACCACAGAGTGCTCCACTAGTTAGGAAAATATGTCTCCTATACCACAATCTCACCTGGTCACCAGGCTAAACCCTAAGGATATATCACAACTTGGCAGAGGACTGAGCTTGGTGTGATAATGGAAGAAGGCATAGGCCAAAAGGAACATCAGGACCTAGCCATTACTGTAAGTGGGACTGGATTGTGTAAATCTTGCCTCAAGGGTGGCAGGATTCTAAGTTAGATGGTGGACGATCTGTTTCTTGAGGCAGATTCTCCTTGGATACAGGAGTTCACATCCTATCAAGACAGGATAAAGTCATGGATGTCATGAATATGATACTAGATGATTTAGAGCCTCTGTGGGGAATGGAAACAGCCTACCCCAAAGTAAAAATGGAAATGCTTATTGTCATTGCTATGGAAGCTTTCTAGGCAATAAAAGACAGTGGGAGATGACATACGGCCAGAAGTCTTACTTAATAACCGCTGTTATGATGCTATTACTCAAACCATTAAGATAGGACCGATAAGATGAATGCCGGCATAATTAAGAAGTTCAGTAGTAAATAGCTCCTGAAGTCATTTCTGATTAGAGACATCATTGTGGAGATTGCCAGTGGATTGTGACAAAAATAAGAAGATCCCAAATTAACAGCCGCAGGAGTTCCATTTAAAACCTAGATGCCAGGTGATGGAATTTACCAAAAGGAAGGTCAAGTGCAAAAGAATGATCAGGAGAACTGACTTAAAGATAACTATGGCAATTGTTAACACAACTTCATAGCAGTAGGGAGAAAAGAATGGAAAGCAACAGTAAAAACCATTCCACACACCAGGGCAAAAGGAATCAAGAGTGGTGACTGAGATGTCAGAGGCAAGGTTTCTTGACAGTGTGTTCTATCACTCAGGTTCAGAACTAGCTCAGTTTTCAAATATAGAACCCAACGATGAAGTGATCCTGGAAAAAAAGATTTCTTCAAAACCATGGTGACTTAATAGGTAATGATTCCCTGACACTTGTCTGAAGCAATCTACAATCATGAACTCAGTTCACTATATGCTGTGGAAACATTTGGTTCCAAATGTGTCAAGTTCACTGGAGTCAAGGTCAACCTGACACAGAGTTGTGCACAGATTCAAAGTATCAACACGAACCCTCTGCCACAGCAGGAGCATATGACACCTGGCCGTGCATGGACAGTTTCAGGATTACAATGTTTCCACAGAGTTCAGAGACTCAATCACTGACCCTTTCTCCTGTCCCAGAATATAAAATTGAAGAAGTGCATTTGGTAGTGTGACCCGATCTGCGGTCTTGGTTATTCGTGGGTTGTCAAGGTGGACCGTCACCTGAAAAATAACACGGGCGGGAGAGAAAACGGAGACCCTGCAGCAGGAAGTTTTGTCAAGGTCTTCCTTTAGTGGCGAAGCAGTTTACAGATATACTCCCAGGCAAGGGAGGAGGGGAAACAAGGAAAGGGGCGGGGTCCCTTGCCCAGGGCCATCCCACCGTAGTCGCAACCAGCCTCTAGGAAATGCCAGACGTTCTTTAAGTTCTTGAGACCTGAGAACATCTTTTCTCAACCTGGTACTGACTAGGCCTCCCAAAACAGCAGGCAATTTCCTGAGCCTGGCTCTCCCAGAACAGCAGGCAGCCTCCTGGGCTTGGCTCCCGACAGTAGTGGACCCAGCTTGGGTTCCTTGAGCTGTGGATGAAAGTTAATGAAGGAGAGGAAGAATGGACAGAAGCATCTGAAACTGCACGGCAGTGCTGGGAATACACATTCTACCACATCCAGCTGTGCATGGGATCTGGGGTTCCAAACTCAGGTCCCCAAGCTTATACAGCGGGTGCTTTACGCCGTGAGCCATCTCCCCATCCTGAAATCTTTCTTAAAGAGCTGTCACTGCTGTGAGCCCCATCTTCCATAAAGTTCTTGCTATAGCCCAGCGGATGAGAAGTGCCTTGCTCAAGGTCACAGGCTCTCCTCCATAGCACTTACAATTCAAAGACAAGAGAGGGGAGTCACTGAAGAATATGGGTATCTTATTGATTGCTGTGTCTTCTAAAGAAAGACAGCACATTGCCCATGGCAGTTCAGAATGCTTTCCTGTTTGTTAGAGCTGGAATCTGGTCAAGAATGATTGGCTAGGGCCTGGAAAGATAGCCCAGCAGTTAAGAGCATTTCTTATTCTTGAAGAGGACCCAGTTAGGTTCTCATGCCAGTTCTAGGGGATCTGATGCCCTCTCTGACATTCTTGGGCATCAGACACAGACATGGCGCACAGATAGACATGCAGGCAAAACATTCATACACAGAAAATAAAATGTATAAATCTAAGGGGAAAAAAAGGCTACGATTTTTATTTTAAAAGAAAGGAACAAATATGTAAAAGTTGTAAGAACTATAACGCAGGGAGGAGCCAGCCTGGTGGGGGAATCCTCCAGTCTTGGAAGCCTGCTTGGGGAAGGGGAAGGTTGAAGTTAAGGAATTGAATGAGCAGAAGAAAGACCATATCAGCATTCCGAACAACGCCCTTCTCCCTTGACATGTGACCCCAACTATCAAGCATCTTCACTGAATACCGGCTTGTTTTGCTTGCTCACGTTTCATCTGTGATCATATATTTTTCATCAAAAGTGCATTTGAAGTGGAAACTCACTTTAAAACCCCTCTGTTTTTCTTTCTTTTAAAACAAAAAAGATTTGTTTTTATTTTTAGTTAGGTGTCTTTGTGAGTAGTTGCCATGTATATGTGGGCCCCAAGAGACCAGAAGAGAGCATCAGATCTCTTGGAGCTGGAAATGTAGGCACTTGTGGGCTGACCAATGTGGGTGCTGAGAACTAAACTCCAGTCCTCTGCAAGAGCAGCAAATACTCTAAATGGCTGAGCCATCTCTTGCCTCTAATATTTGTTTTCTATGACAGCCAGCATGATGCTGGTGTTGATAACATACACATTTGCTAATCAATTGATATTTAACTCAGGCAGTGAGTAGAACTAGTAATTGGGGAGGGGACAGTTCAAGACGGGGTTTCTGTGTGTACCCTTGGTTGTCCTGGAACTCACTCTAAAGACAAGGCTGGCCTCCGGCTTGGAGATCTACCTGCCTCTGCCTTGCAAGTGCTGGGATTAAAGGTATGCACCACCACTGCCCAGCCAATTAGACCTCAGGTGTGTGGCAAAAGTAGGTACCCACTCTACCTCCTTGGTTTAACTGCAGTGCCAGGAATTGGACCTAGGACCTCAAGAAAGCTAGCCAAATACTGCACTGAAAATGCCAATACCTAAGCACAGCCTCCTCTCAGACTCACACATGTAATTTGAAAGCATTCTTGTTTTCGGTGTTCGGTGGTATATGTCTGAAATCTCAGCACTTAGCGGGTAGAGGCAGGAGAATGAGGAACTCAGGGACAGCTCTGTTTATATACTGAGCTCCAGGACGGTCCCAGCGACACGCAACCCTTTCTAAAAGAGAAAGCAATAAAAATAAACAAGCAAAAAGTTCCTGGTTTATGGAAGTGGTGGTACTGTTTGGGGAATTTGAGGGATCGAAATCTGGAATTCCCTGGGTTTTTTCGGTCTTAGATTTTTAAGTTATAGTGCATTTTTAAACGTTGATGAAGGCTTCATAAAAGCAAGAAGACCCCTTATAAGTGAGAAACAGTTTATAAGGCCCCAGAAACCAGGAGCCTGTTTTCCTTCCCCATTGTAGGTTTTTATTTTGAGAGAGGGGCCTACCATGGGAATGGTGATAATTTTTCTTCAATCCTCCTAATTGGTCTAGTAATGATCCAAGGACTGATTGATGTATAACTGCATCAGCCTGCAAGCTGATGAATTGTGTGTCTGGGACCAGTCAACAGACAGCCCACATCTAGGACATGTCAGAAAAAAACAGACAAACTCTGTTTTCTGGTTGAAGGAAGGAATCAGAAAGTGGATGCAGATATAGCCATGCCTTGTAGACATTGTATCTATCCGTGGCAATTTCACCATTCTGTCTACCTGGCAGAAGGAATGACCGACTCCTGGGAGGTCTCAACTGATACTTCCCGGAGTACAGTCCACTCAAAGCTTGCCTCCCTGAGCATGGCTGGACCTAAGATGGACGCTGTCTTTATTTCACTCTGCATCTTAAGACCAACCTGGGATGAATGTTGTTTGCCTGAGGAATCTCTCAGGTTGTATCTCAGTAAACAAGATTAGAATGAAGGTCAAGGAACGGAGAAAGGGGTAAACGTGTTTACTGGGAAGGCATGGGGATTGAGTTTACATCCCCAGAACCCACGTAAAGCTAGACAGAACAGGAACCACCTGTAGTACCAGCATTCCTTCAGAGAGACGAGAGATGGAAACAGACTTTCTGGAAGCTTGTGGGTAGACAGCCTGGCATACCCAGAGAACAGGAAACACGTTTCTACAAAGTTGACATTGAGAACTGGCACTCAAGGTCCTCCAGCCTCTCCATGTACTAGGACATGAGCATGCCTGTATACACACATATGTGTGAGTACACACACACAGTCACACATATAAGCATACATATACATTGTCTAAGTTAGGCTTTTACTTTAGGACCAAGGCAACTCTTATAAGGACAACATTTAATTGGGGCTGGCTTACAGGTTCAGAGATTCAGTCCATTATCGTCAAGGAAGAAAGCATGGCAGCATCCAGCAGGCATGGTGCAGGAAGAGCTGAGGGTGCTACATCTTCATCTGAAGGCTGGTAGGAGAAGACCGACTTCAAGGCAGCTAGGACTAGGGTATTAAAGCCCACTCCCACAGTGACACACCTACTCCAGCAAGGCCACACCTCCTAATAGTGCCACTCCCTAGCCCAAGCATATACAAACACACACGCACACACACACACAAACATGCACATGCCTGCTCACCCATGCACACACCCATAAACATATAAAATATATTAGGACTATATATTTATATAATATATTTATATGTTAAATTATATATAAACATATAAAGTATATTAATGAGTCGACTATCCGTGAATCTCCAGGCATGTAATCTACGGAAATCATTTTTATGGATGATTAAGTGAAACACACCAGCTCAGGAAAAAGAATGGCCTCTTTCATTCTCTGAAGACCCCAAAGTAAAATATTAACAGTCTGGCTCTGAAAACACAATATTAATTTGTCTATATTTTGATCCTTTTGGGTACTACAAGAATACCTTCTTTGGTATTCATCAGTTTTATCTTACCAGGAAAAGATCTTTGAAATAAAAAAATTCTGGATTTAAATAATACTTTTATTAGATATTTTCTTCATTTTATTGTTTTGAGATTGAGTCCCATGTTATAGCCCAAGCTCTCCCGGAACTCTCTATGTAGCCAAGTCTGCTAAGTACTATGCGTAAGTACCTCTAAGTACACTCTGATTAGGATTTTATGCTTATGACTTCGATTACTCCCTTTGTTAGTTTAAATTTCTTACTTATAAAAGCAAAATACTAAGTCAGGTGTGGTGGTTTATACCAGGGATCCTAACACTTATGGGGCAGAGGCAGGATGACCAGGAGTTCAAGGCCAGCTTTGGTCAGTGAGTTGGAGGCTGGGCAGATCCTCATGAGACCCTGTAAAAACAGAACTGAAACGGAAGAGATGCTGTAGGGCTATCGTGAGGAATAAGTAAACATTTAGATCATCCAGCACACAGCACCCCTATCCCCAGCCCTGGGTGGAATGTTACTTGTTTCTTTTCTACTTCTTTCTGGTTTTTATAAAAGTATTTATTTGGACTGGAGCGATGGCTCAGCGGTTAAGAGTCTTTGCTGCTCTTTCAGAAGACCAGATTTGGATTCCCAGAACCCATATGGTGGCTCATAACTGTCTGTAACTCCAGTTCTTGAGTACCTGGCACAATCTCCCGGCATCTGAGGCATTGGGCATGCAAATATGTAGACAGACAGACATGCAGGCAAAACCCCATATACATAAAGGAACAAAAAGGATTAAAAGTGTGTGTGTTCTTGTGTGTGTGTGTGTGTGTATGGGAGTGTGCATGTGTGTGTTGGTGTGCATGTCCCATGTGGAACGTAGAGGTCAACAGCAACTTTGGGTGTAGTTTCTGCCCCACTGCATACCCCAGCATTTGGTTCTCCTGTCTCTGCCTCTCCTCTTTATAGGAACGCATCATCACATCCAGCTTTTCACAGGGGTTCTGGGACTGAACTCGGACTTGTATGTGAAGAGCTTTTAGCTGCTGAGCGGTCTCCCTGACCCCACTTCTTTCTTATGGATGCTGTTAAAAAGGAACCCCTTACATTAATGATGGCTGACATGCTGACCAGCAATGTGAAACACTACGGTTCTTTCTGCTGCTGACCCCAGCTGCTCCACTTCCCAGGCAATGTCCCAGCTCACCCTAGGGAAGATTCCAGAGAGAGAATCTTCAAATCCAAAGAACCTGGAGATTTGATGAACTCTGGAGGTGACACAGAGCCTCTAAATCTCCCTGGCACTTAGAGAGAGGAAGGAGAGGGGAGTGGATGTAGATGAGGTGAACCCAGCACGTCTCTCATTCTCTGCCAGGGAAGACCCATGCCTGTGATCAGAAATGGTAGGATTAGAACAAAGCTCTTAGTTGATAATTGGGAAATTATTGTGATCTTCATTTGGAAGACCATGGGGTGATCTGTCAGTCTGTCCTCAGTGTTACTGGAGGTAGCCTTTTTCTTTCTCCATTGTGAGGTTGATGGCCCTAGGGCAGACCCTGAGAAAAGGTCTGAGGACACAGACCCAGGAAGAGTGTGGTAATAACGTTGTATTTGATATTAAGAAGGCTGGAGTCATACTTAGCCCTAAATGAGACAACTCTATCGTTCTCTCCAATGCTCAGGGAAGAGGAGACAGAAAGAATGTAAAGGCCATTCTGAACTTGACATAGTTGTTATCTCCAAGTGGTTACTTGAACAAGAGCTGCAGGCAATTGGGCTGTCAACAAATGTGTGGGAAGGTCCCCTGAGGTCCTGCCCTTCCTGCAGGACTATTGGAAGGTAATGTTTGCCAAGGGAGTAGGTCTTATCCTTTGCAGTGGTGTAGAGGCTGACAAGTTGCCCAGGAAAAAAGCCTCCCCCCCCCACTTGCCTAAACTTAGACTGAGTAAGTCACATACAAAAGAAGACATGAAAGGAGGAGGGGCTCTTCATTAAGACAAAGAGTTTCAAGTGGAGAGAGGGAAGGATAAGACTACTAAAATTCATTATATACATGTATGAAACTGCCAAAGAAGAAAGCAATGAAAAAGCAGCAGCTGCTGCCACCAGGAGTGAGTCAGAGGTGGCCTGCAAGCATGCAAGAACCTGGCCCTCATCAACAGAAAAGGTGGAGACCAAACACCTGGCAGCAATGTTCTCTTCCTGCCACTAAGTGACTTTTACAGTTTGCATGTGATTTGGGAGACTGTTAGTCCCGGGATACACTTGAAAAAAACAAAAAAACCAAAAAGCTCCCAACATTTTGAACCAAATTTAAAGCAAGCTTTATTGAATATTAGATACTGACCAAGAGATGGACTTTAGTTGGGATCACTTCATGGGACTTCCCACTTGAGAATGGCCTTGAACCAAGCGTTGTAGGGCTTATAAGGGCAACCTATGGCCACTGTCCTTTCCCATGATGCTTTGTATTTCCAAGAACTACAATTCCCAGCATTGCAGGAAGTTACCTGGTTCCTGGTAGGTAGGGTTTACAGGTTAGTTGGGGCATACAAGACAAATACCAAATATTATCTACGATGCTATTACTCTTTTTTTCTATTTTATTTTCAACTCATATGTTTGTATGTGCATGAGAGAGCAAGTGCCCACAGAGGTTAGAAGGAGGTGTTGGGTATCCTGGAGATAGAGTTACAGGTGATTATGAGCTATCATGTAGGTGCTAGGGATCAAACCTCAGTCCTCTGGAAGAGCAGTCAGTGAACCATATCTCCAGTCCTATCAACCTGTTGGGATTTGAAAAAAAAAAAAAAAGCTTTTATTTTTCATTTTAAGTGTGTGTGTGTGTGTGTGTGTGTGTGTGTGTGTGTGTGTGTGTATACACATGGTGCAGTACTGAAAGAGACCAGAAGAGGGCACTTGATCCCCCAGAGCTGGAGTTACAGGCAGATGTACCTGTTGAAAACTAAACTCAGCTCTCCTAGAAAAGTATGAACTGTGGACTATGGAGTCATCTAAGCAGTCCTCACCTTAGCGCCCACCCAAGTCTTTGTATCCTGTCTTTCTGTAACCATTGAGGTATAATTCACAAGTCACACATGCTCACAGAAGCCTTCTTACCAAAAAAACATTCATTTAGAATCCTGGCTGTTTTCTGTAACTAGCACCTGCTGAAAAAAATGAAGAGAGAAAAAAACAGAAAATACAAAACAAAAAAAAAAAAACAAGCCAGCATCAAGAACCTTGTTTATACACAAAAGCCAAGAAAAACAAAACTAGACCCCCCCAGCCCTGACTATTCATCAAGATAAGAAAGAGAAACACCCAATTCCTACCTGTGGTGATTGCTTTGGTGAAAAATAAAAGCATTTTTCCTCTCAGTACTTTTTTCTTTTCTTTCTTCTTTTTTTTTGTGACCAAATGAATAATGAAGTGATTGGGCATTTGCTAGTGGGCATGCCCCTGGAGGGAGCCAAGAAACAAAACATGTTTCCTATGGGTATAACCCAGTCTTTTCAGCTTTTCCCTCGTCACAGGATCTGAGGTGATTGAGGGCTTTTGCTTCCCACTTACCTGCTTCCTTCCCAGACTGATTCTCTGAACTTCCCAGGGCTCTACTGGAAAATTCAAATGTCAGCTTCGCTCTGCCTTCGGATTTTCATCCAAAGGAAAGAACGGTTCTGTGGTTGTTGCCAGCACAGCCCTCAGATCCGGGCTCGACCTGGCAGAAAGTTGACATTTGACCCTTGTCTAGAGCATAGACAAGGCAGCAGTATGTCCTCACTTTGGCCATTCTCATGGCAGAAGCCTCCTTCAGGACACAGCAAAGTAGGTCACAGATGGGCATTTTCAGGGGGAAACAATTTTATTTGAGGTCTTGGCAGGGAGATGAGAGAAGGAGGCCTACCACCTTCTGTAACAAAAGGCATTTCCCATCCTAGACACACCCTTAGGACCAGATGTGCACCCCCATTCCGGTCAATCCAGCTGCGCTGACTAGCAACCCTAATGCCCGCTACTTCCAGGCACCCCACAGCCTGCGCCTCATTTCCACGATTTCCTCTGCCGACCACAGGGAAAGCCTCACTACCAAGCTCCTTCAAACACAGTTCCTGTTACTAATTTTGCCCCAAAGGGCACCACAGTGATTGACTTAATGCTTCCCCAGGATGACTCTCTCTGTCTGGGGTCAGGGTGGGGCTGGATGGATTTTCTTTATTAAGGATGCTGGGAACCCTCTTTTGAACTTTGAAGTCTCGCCTTAGTTTTTTGTTTTGTTTTTTTAATTTTATTTTTTATTTTTAATAACTACAAAGGGACAGGAAGTCTCTTTTTACTCCTCTGAGGCTTGCCGTTCTCCAGGGGCATGGAAAATGTACATGCTGTTAGCCCCTCAAGCCTGGGGTCGGAGCGCTGCTGGGTTGTTTTTAATATCCCAGCAAAAAACATCTGCGTGCAGAACAGCAGCTGGTCTGCTGCTGCCAACTGCACGTTCACAGTACCAATGTAAGCACTTTCCTTAGAGGTTAAAACCCCCCAAGGCGCTGTTTACATTTGGAGAAGATATGCTCCAAAAATAGTAAGTGGGGGTTTAAAGTCTCTTCATCAGATGTTCTGTAGCACACTGACCCGGTCGCTGGTTCTTAGAATCGGGGCTCACTGGCCGGTTGCTGTGCCTTGAGCCTACAGTTACCGACCCCTTCAGTAAGCTGGTGAAGGGCTCGAGAATCTGTATTTATAATAAATCCCCAGGTAGGGCGTGGCCGCTGCTGATTTAAGCCCCCACACAATGAACCACTGATCTGGTGTGGTTTTCCCCAGTCTGTTGTTGGCTGCAGGGTGTAATACAGATACGGGGTTTATTACCACGGAGATGAGGGTCCCACAGCTTGTCGCAATTTCTTATTACCTGTGACTGAGCAAGCTACTGAGCCTTGCTGGTCTCTGTTCCCTCCCTTTGTTGACAATCATTTCTATGGAGTGATTTATATCAGGGTCCTATCATCATGTTTCTGTGGAGGGCGCATGCTTATAAAACGTTGGCTTCTCTCTCTCTCTCTCTCTCTCTCTCTCTCTCTCTCTCTCTCTCTCTCTCTCTCTCTCTCTCTCCAATCTTTTTTCTTGTTATTTAAAGAGTCAGTTTAGGGGCCGACAAGATGGCTTAGTGGGTGGAAGGGCTTGCCACCAACCCTGATGGTGGGAGCACAATCCTTGGGACCCACGACGTAGATGGAGAGAACAGACTCTCTGATCTGCACACATTTAAATTGACACATGAGCCCTTCCTCCTCAAATCAAGTTACACACACACGCACACACACACACACACACACACACACACACAGACATACACCATACACCGTACACATTTTTGGACCAGGTTAGACAATGCTGGGGAAAGATAGCAGATTTATGCATCTCTCTCTGGACTGAGTTGGTGACTGTGGGTAGGGATGGCCCTGGCTACTGGAACCTCTCAGAGCACAGTGGGCCACTGTGAATTGCGGCTCTCAGACTCCTGGTACGATCCCACAGTCTAGCACATGGGAGCTAAAAGTCCAAAGAGCAACAGTATTGTCTCTGATGAGGACTTGGATGCAGGTGACATTGTGGTAGGGATTTGTGGATCCTGATGTGTGTTTGTTCCGTCAGTCTGTCTGCCTCTTGGGCTCTGGTTTTGTTTTTTGTTGTTGTTGATTTTTTTTTTTAACCTTCCATCAGATAAGCTCCTGTCCTGTTTCTTCAGATCCCAACCTGTTTTCCCTTTCCTTGGGGATGCATTGAAATATGTGTCTGGATCTGGATGTTAAAAAATTGTACGGAGTTCTGCACAAGTCTTTATAGTTTCATTTGATTATAATTCAATTAATGTAAGTATCCTGCCTGAATGATAAGACCCGTGAAGGCAAATTCCATGCTTAATCTCTTCCTCATACCTGTGTAGTATGCATTTATTGTCATTGAGTATCCTTGGATGGCTTCCTTAAATTTTGACTTTGCGTGAGACATTCAAAGACTATCCTATAAAAGTGTGCAAGTCGTAAGTGTGTGAGATTAATAAATAGTAGGTACAAATGAACCACATTTTCTTTATCCAGTCTTCAATCGAGGGACATCTGGATTGTTTCCAGTTTCTTGCTATTATGAATAAAGCTGCTATGAACATGGCTGAACAAGTGTCCCTGTGGTAGGGTACGTATTCAGGAGTGGTATAGCTGGGTCTTGAGGTAGAACTATTCCCCATTTTCTAAGAAGTCATCAAATTGATTTCCAGAGTGGTTGTACAAGTTTGCACCTGCAATGGAGGAGTGTTCCCCTTGCTCCACACCCTTGCCAACATTTGCTAACTCTTGAGTGTTTGATCTTAGTCATTCTGATGGGTATAAGGTGGAATCTCAGAGTCCTTTTATTTGAATTTGCCAGATGACTAAGGATGTTGAACATTTCTTTAAGTGTCCCTCTGACTACTCTGTTGAGAATTCTGTTTAGTTCTGTATCCGCCCCCCCCCTTTTTTTTTTTGGTTTTTTGAGACAGGGTTTCTCTGTATAGTCCTGGTTGTTCTGGAACTCACTCTGTAGACCATGCTGGCCTCGAACTCAGAAATCCGCCTGCCTCTGCCTCCCAAGTGCTGGGACTAAAGGCGTGCGCCACCACTGCCCAGCATTTTTTTTTTTTTTAAATCTTTAAATGCATTTCTTTATTTTATTTATATGATGAGTACACTGTAGCCCTCTTCAGACACACCAGAAGAGGGCATCACATCCCATCACAGATGGTTGTGAGCCACTAAGTGGTTGCTAGGAGTTGAACTCAGGACCTCTGGAAGAGTAGTCAGTGCTTTTAACTCCTGAGCCATCTCCGCTGTACCCCATAAATCGGGTTATTTGTTTTCTTGGTGTTTAACTACTTAGTTCTATATATATTAGTCCTCTGTCAGATGTAGGATTGGTCAGATCTTTTCCCATTCTGTAGACTGCTGTTTTGCCCTATTAATGATGTCCTTTGCATTATAGAAGGTTTTCAGTTTTATCATGTCCGATTTATTAATTGTTGATCTTAGTGCCTGAGACATTTGTGTTCTGTTCAGAAAGTTCTCTCCTGTACCAGCGTATTTAAGGCTATTCCCCACTTTCTTTTCTATTATATTTAGTGTATCCTGTTTTATGTTGAGGTCTTTGATCCACTTGAACTTGAGTTTTGTGCAGGATGATAAATATGGATTTATTCTCAGCCTTTCTCACACAGACATCCAGTTAGACCAGTACCATTTTTTGAAGATGATTTCTTTTTTCCATTATATGGTTTTGGTTTCTTTGTAAAAAGAAATCAAGTGTCCATATGTGTGTGGGTTTAATTTCTGGGTCTTTGATTCAATTCCATTGCTCAACTATTAAAAACGAGGACATCGTGAAATTTTCAGGCAAATAGATGGAACTAGAAAATATCATCCTGAATGAGAACCTCCAAATTTCTAAATGGATATCAGCCATAAATATGCACACAGGATACCCATGCAATAATTCACAAACCCAAAGATGCTAAATAAGAGGAAGGCTCAGGGAGGATGCTTAAACCTCACTCAGAAAGTGTCTTAATCAGGGTTTCTATTCCTGCACAAAGCATCATGACCAAGAAGCAACTTGGGGAGGAAAGGGTTTATTCACTTAATCTTCCACACTTGCTGTTCATCACCAAAGGAAGTCAGGACTAGAACTCAAGCAGGTCAGGAAGCAGGAGCTGATGTAGAGCCATGGAGGGATGTTACTTACTGGCTTGCTCAGGCTTCCACTTCTTATATAAACTCAGGACCACCAGCCCAGGATGGCACCACCACAATGAGCCCTCCCACCTTGATCCTAATTGAGAAACTGCCTTACAGCAGGATCTCATGGAGGCATTTTCTTAAGGGAGGCTCCTTTCTCTGTGATAACTCCAGCTTGTGTCAATTGACACGCAAAACCAGCCAGTACAGGAGGGGAAACGAAATAGTCATTGGAAGAGGATGGAGGGAAGGAACTCGAGGAGAAGGGGGGTGGGAGGGAAATGGAGGGTTGGGCATCAGGTGTAGGGAGAGAAAGAGAGAGGGGATTGGGAGAGTGAATGAAAATTTGTGGCAGGTGGGGGTGGGGTAGGGAGGCTGCCACATCATTTCTAAGATGTACCAGAGACCTGGAATGGGGGAGGCTCCAGGGACACTATGGGGATGACTCTAGCTGAGATTCCCTGCATTGGGGGATATGAACCCTGAAGGGGTCACTTCCCGTAGCCAGGCAGGACTCCCAATAAGGGATAAGGATACCAACCTGCCACAAAACCTTGGACCAAAATTTGTCCTGCCTGCAAGGAATACAGGGACAAAGATGGATCAGAGACCAAGGGAATGGCCAACTAATGACCCGCCCAACTTGAGACCCACACCATAGGTAGGAACCAATCCTTGAGAATTAATATACTCTGTTCTGCTTGCAGACAAGAGCCTGGCATAACTGTCCTCTGAGAGGCTCCACCGAGCAGCTGACCGAAACAGATATAGAGACTCATAGCCGAACATTAGACGGAGCTTGGAAAATCTTCTGGAAGAGTTGAGGGAAAAATTGAGGGACTCCAAGGGGTTAGGGACTCCACAAGAAGAATCGACTAACCTGGACTCTTGAAAGCTTCCAGAGACTGTACCACTAACCAAAGAGCAAGCATGAGCTGGAACTAGGGCCCCTGCATTTATGTAGCAGATCTTCATGAGAATCCCCCAACAACTGGAACAGGGACTGTCCTTGATTTTGTTGCCTGCCTGTGGATCCTGTTCCCCTAACTAGGCTGCCTTGTCTGGCCTCAGTGGAAGAGGATGTGCCCAGCCCTGCAGTGACTTGATGTGCCAGGGTGGGTTGGCACCCAAGGTCCCCCACTTCTCAGAGGAGAAGGGATGAGAGAGGAGCTATGTGTGTGGGAAGACGGTACTTGGAAGAGAAGAGGAATGTAAATTAGATGTAAAGTGAATTAATTAATTAGCTAATTTATTAATTAATGGGAAGAAGTAGGGGTTGCTATGAGAGAGCCATCTACATTAGGTTTTCTGGAATTGTAACAAAAATACTTGAGAGAAATGAAATTATTTTATTATAGTTTTGGAGATAAAAGTCCAAATAACAATAGTATTATCTGTGGTAAAGACTGTTGTAAGTGACATTGTGATAAAAATTTGTTGATTCCTATGTGTGTAAATGGTAGTGTGTGTGTATGCATGTATTGGGTGTCTATGTTGAGATGGATGTGGATGTGCTGTGTATTATGTATGTGTGATATGTGTGCTGTGTATGTGGTGGTTATGGTGGGCTATGTGTGAGAGAAGAGAGAAATAAAGATAGGGAAAGGAAGTCAGGCCGATCTATAGGAAAAACAGTAATGATTCTCTTATTATATTTGCTCTTGCATTGTATACAGCACTGCGGCGTAAAGTGCCTGTGATTGGACTGAAAATTCATTCCAGATGGTAGCCTTTCAGCTCAGTCTTCTGGCCTTATTAGATCATGAGTGACTATATCATACATTAACGACTTGGTTCTTGTTAGGGGTTGGGCCTAAGAAAGCTGCCAAGCACAAACAGCCCTCTGGAGCCTGGCATGAAGTTCTCCGCAGGGGTTCCTTAGTGTTTTTGGAATAAGGTAATTTATTATAGCTTTCTATGGATCCCGTGGAAGCCTGAGAAGATATGTGGTTCTCCTCAGACTTCACAGCCTGCTCACTTCACTCACTCTGGCAGGCTGTATAGCTCTGGGGGGGGGGGGGCTCCACTTCTCTGCCTCAGCCACACAGGCTCGGGCCCATCCTGCTTTGACTCATGAAGCAGAATGGAAGTGACATGTAGAGCTTTCAGAAAGAAGTTTGAAGAGCCAGCATGTTACCATTCATGCCCCTTCTCCTTGGTTTTCCCAAGGATCATGACAGAGCCACAGGCCATTCAGTGCTGATATTTGTTTTCATGGTGTAACTAAATCTGTCCTAAGAGCAACACTGCCTTTTATGACGATAAGAAGTAACGGAGGCAGGATTTCAATCCAGACATGCTTGGTGCAGGGTCTGCTACTCCCTAGCTTCACCCAGCTTAATCAAGATGAGAAAACAACTGGCTGAGTTTGTTGAGGGCATTCATGTAAGTCAGGCACTTGGGAGCAGAGCAGGAGGATAAGGAGTTGAAGGTCAGTCTTGGGTTGTATGTGTTTGTGTGTTGTGTGTGTGTGTGTGTGTGTGTGTGTGTGTGTGTGTGTGTGTTGAGAGAGGAGAGAGAAAAGAGAGAGAGAGAGAGAGAGAGAGAGAGGGCGCTCCATGGGACCAGACTCCTATTGCAAACACTTGACAATTCTGCTTGATGCTTTACAAATTGTTTCAGAGGCCTGGGAAAGATAGGAAAGCTTTCTGATTATTTTTAGAAAGCCAACGTAACATTGTACCAAAATCTTATAAAGATGGCGTCGAAAAGAAGAAAACCAACATCCGATCTCATTGAAGGAGTAACAAATCCTAAATTATTAAAACAATAACGTAATTCAGCAAAACATTAAAATTACCAAGTGCAATCTCCTTTTGACCATCGCCAGCCAGCGCCTTACCCCACACACATTATGACTGTGTACCACATTAAAACAGGACAAAGGGGAAAAGACAAGGCAAGTCTGTGAAGGCATTTTCTTGGTTTAATAACTGATGTGGTAGGTCCAGCCCACTGAGTGTGTGGTCCTGGCTTGTAGGGTTAAGGCTTGTACGGAGAGCAAACCAGAGAGCGGCATTCCTCCGTGGCCTCTGCTCCATTTCCTGCTTTGAGTTTTTAGCCTGAATTGCCTGCATGAAAAACCGTTTGCTGTAAGGTGAAAAAACAAAAGCCAAGAAAACAAAACAAAAAAAAACCCTCAAACACCCTTTCCTCCTCAAGTCGCTTTTAGTCGTGGTGTTTATCACAGGAGCTGAAAGCCACGTAGGACGCGACATTTAGTGGAGCTCATAACGCAGTCCGACGCTAATAGAGGGCTACTTTCTTTGCCAAAGAACAATGAATACTGTATTTCAAAAGTTGGGGTTTGCTTGTGGGGTACAAAGAACCTTAAGTCAAGATTCCCCAGGCTTAGCACCGCTCTCAATACACGGGTGCCAGGCAGATAGACAGCTGCAGATAGCACGAAATCATGACTTAATAGAAGTCAAGGTCCCCAGGCTCAGCGCGGCTCTGATACTCGAGTGCCAAGCACAGCTGCAGATAGTGCAAAAGTATGACTTAAAAGATACATGCTTTAAGGACAAAAACTGAGAAAATAAATCGTAAAAGTATTAAAATAGCAAGAAGTCTCGCATATGTATCAAGCTTCACAAACAAGGGACAGACACACAGTCACACAGATACACAGACACACAGACACACAGACACGAAAGACAGGATTAAGATATTAAGCACTGAATTTGTTCCTCGTGCTGAGGAACAGTTTGTAGTCCAGGCTGTCCTCCAACTCATGCTACTCCTGACTCAGTTTCCCCAAGTGCCGGGGTTTCAGGCACACTGTCACCTTGTCCCACTGAAATAGTAGTTCCTGAGATGGTGGCTATTTAGTGAAGGACAGTAAGACTTCAGCTATGGAGATGAGGAAGGTGAATGTGTGGCTACCCAGCTTGCTGCCTTCAAACAGCTCTCAGTATTAATGCTATGAAATGTCTCCCACTGGCCAAATGTGTTTGGTCTCCAGTTGGAGGCTTGTTCAAGGTCCCCAATTCTACCCTCATTACTACAGTAGAAATTTTAATGATAATAATAACAATGACAATAGATATCCTTGTTAGTGGATTTATCCACATAAATGCACTAGACAAAGTCCGACTATTTTTTTATTATTATTATTATTAATTATTCTTTTAGGTATAGAGTTAGTGATCACTCATTCCTACACTTTCCTATTGCTAAGGAAAAATTTTAAAATGGGAAAATTACCATCGTCTCACATTGAAATATATACACAAAGATCTTAAAACCACCAGTCAGTGAGTAAGCCAGTTTTAGGGACAAAGAAATAGACACTAAGGAAGAGCAAAGCACATTTGTTAATGGATGAATAGCTGGTCACTCGGGCCATGGAGAGACTGAATCACTCAACACAATTCCTTTACATATTTACAAAGGATATTGGTTCATTTCTATTATTATTGGGTATCTACAACTTCCCAGGTCACAAGTTGCTAAGAGTAACCAATTATTCTTAAAGCTCAATTTGTTGAAAAAAAAAAAAACCTGATAGTATTAACATCCATCCCCAGAGTAGCTCAGCGTTACTGAGAGTTTAAAGAGAGAAAAACAGAGGTGGTTAAGCTTAGCCAGAGGCACTAGCTCTTTTTTAAAAATGTGTGTGTGTGTGGGTATGTGTGTGCATCTCTCTCTTTCTCTCTTTCTCTCTTGTGTATGTTTGTGTGTGTATGTGTGTGCATCTCTCTCTCTCTCTGTATGTTTGTGTGTGTCTGTGTGTATGTATGTGCATCTCTGTCTGTGTCTATCTCCCTCTTCTCCTCCCTCCTTCCCTCCCTCCCTCTCCCCCTCACCCCCCTCTGTGTGTGTGTCTGTGTATGTGTGTGTGTAAGTGTGCAAGCACGTGCCATGACACATACGTGGAAACCAGAGGACAACTTGCAGGAGTTAGTTCTGTTCGCAACCATGTGGGTTCTGGAAATTAGAGTCAAGCCACGAGGCTTGGTGTCAATGCCTTTGCCTGTGGGGGCGTTTCAACCCATAGAAACGGATTCTTCTACCACAGACATTTACAAGATACAAAAGCTAAGGACATTGCTTACTGCATTTAAAACGATCTAGACCCAAAAACTTGGCGTACTGTGGGATTTTCTTCTACCGTCTTATCCCTTTCGTCTGGCCTTTGGGATCTTTTTCTGAAGACATAAAGTTGGTAGAGAAGCCTACTGTGTGGACAGGAATGTCTCTTAAATACATCATCCTTTTTGAGTAGTAGTAATTGAGAACAAAGAGAATTGTCCTAAGGTTATTTGATAAGGTTTGGTTGTAACAAAGCACCAAAACTGGGCCAGGGAGGTAGCTCGTCAGGTAATGCACTTGGTATGGCATCCGGAATGCCCAAGTTGAATCTCTGGAGTCCACAGAAAGAGCAGGATGCGGAAAGCCAGGTGCAGTGACAGGAGTCTGTAAGTTGGGCATTTCTGGGGTGAGATAGGAGGCAAAGATGGGAGAACAGTCTGAAGCTTAAGGGCTAGTTATAGGGTATGTGGTACAACAACAGAAACCAGGGAGACTCTGCCTCAAAGTGGGGTGGGAACTGACCTACACAAGTATGTTTGAGCAAATACCGCGCACGCACACACACACACACACACACACACACACACACATTATTAAAGCTGATAACAGGTATTAGACTAAGTAGAAGGAAAAAGAGATGATTGTAGTTAACAAAATCCAATTCCCAATTTACTACCTACATCCCCTATCTGCAGTGTGCTAACTTTAAGAAAGATGAAAGTCCTCCACCCAGAGTGTATATGAAATATGTGTCTGTTCCTCCCAATAGTGGTTTCCTAAAAGGAACTGGACTTAGAAGATATTCTGTTTTCCTCCCCTAAAGTATTCAGAAGACTTCCTTTGCGTTATTGTTTTTAAGTCTGGTTTTCATGTAACCCAAGTTGACCTCAAATTTCAGATCCCACTTCCTCTACTTCCTGAGAGCTATGATTACAGATGTGCACCACCATGTCTGGTTTACATGGTACTGGGGATGGAACCCAGGACTTCATGGTGCTAGGCAAGTAATCTACCAACTGAGGCCGATCCCCAGCTGTCAGATAACATTGTGTGCTGCTATTCCTTCTGCCAAAGAGAGTTTATAGTATAGACTTCCAGATCAAGCTGAACAAAGAGTTCTGGGGATATGTCCTTTTGTTTCCTGGTGTGGGTATAGATGTTACAGGACGGTAGGATGTAGTCAGAGGAAGGGACTCAACTTCTCTGAAGGTCTCACTATGCATCAAACTTGCTGCTATGGCTCTTATCCTGTGGCATAAGGACACACCCTGCCACCCAATTTTACAGCCAGACCCCAAATCATTGTAATGAGAGCGTGCATGGCAACTAGCCTTTGACTCCTGAGTTGCTCTGGTTTTGTTACAGCTGAACTGTTTATCTGTGAAACCCCTTTTTAAAAATTTATTTATTTTATATGAGTTCACTGTAGTTATCTTTAGACACACCAGAAGAGGGCATCAGATCCCATTACAGATGGTTGTAAGCCACCATGTGGTTGCTGGGAATTGAACTCAGGACCTCTGAAGAACAGCCAGTGCTCTTAACCACTGAGCCATCTTTCCAGTCCCCCAGTGAAATCCTTGTGTATATATCTTTCTGTTCGATCATTTGTCTTCTAGTCTTGTGGTCCATATCTCCTAGCAAGCCACTTTTGGAGTTCTTTCTTAGCCCCACTCCCAGGTTCTTGCTTTGGATTATCTTCAATATTCAGTACCCTCTCAGGACATCTGTGAATCTCCTAGAAATTTTTTCTCTCTTGTCTGATCTCTAATGATGTGTACACTTGACTTACTAGTCATTTGGGGTTCACGTCTTGCTCTCTCTTTCATGAAGTTCAATTCATATTTAACATCCTAAGTAGGTGGTTGTAGGGATGGGTTTTGAGCCCCTTTGGAAGTCTCTGCTGCAAGCACAGATCTTTCACAGTAGATATTTAATCAACTCTTGTTAAATCCATGCATGAATGAAACTCTTCCCATGTATTTCCCAATCTTCTCTCTACACAATTGAAAGGAAAATAACAGAATCTAAATTCTTCACAATTCCTGCAAAGGAGGACTTCTACTAAGTACAAAATTTCCAAGACTTGAATTTGTAATCAATGTCTGATGTAACCCAACATTCCCAGAATCATCACTTGGGTTTTCCACAGGGGTATTCATTCCTCTTTTATACAAATGTATGGGAGGGGGAGGGGGATTACAGAATAGGAAGAAATGAAATATATTTGTTAGGTTTTTTTGTTACTGTGATGAAAACACCATGATCAAGGCAACTGATAGAAGAAGAAGTTTATGTGGCGTTATGGTTCCCGAGGATTAGAGTCCACAGCTTGGAATGGAGGCTGCAGGCAATAGAAGCAGAAACTGAGGGCTCACGTCTTCATCTGCAAGCAGGAAACAGAGAGCATGTGGAGGAGTGTAAGGCATTAAACCTCAAAGCCATCCCCCAGGCCACACCTCCTATACCTCCCCAAACAGCGCCACCTACTGGGGACCATATATCAAACATCCCTGTCTGCAGAAGACATAGGCGTTCAAACGACCATAGAGAACTATTTTATTCTGTACTCTGTTCTTCTGAGGAGACTGACAAGTACCACTGTTTTTACTCCCACACACAGTAGGACTGCTACAAACAATATGCCCATACTCACTACCTGCTTTCCCTGTTCGTGTCCGTCCATACCTCATAGAACTTTCTTCATCCTGCCTGCACATTTCACTGCTGTCCCTTGCTGTGGAGTGGGGCTCTGTGGGGCTGGATGTGTGTGAAGGTCTCATTGTGAAGCAGGCTCGGTACTGTGTCTTCTCTGAGTTACAGAGAGCCTTTCTTGTCCTACTTCCCATCAGTTTCAGGAGTCACTGTATGGAGTCCAATCTGGTAACTCTGGTTTCTTCTTTCCAGAATATTCTGAGTCGCGCAGCCTCAAGCCGGCTTTGCCTTTCCTCTACATGCCTGCAGTGATGACTGGCTGGCTGCAGATTCTCCGGGTGTTTTCCCACAGCAGCTTCTCTTGGGGTGACTCCATCAAACCCAGGTCAGCTTCTGTAATCGAGACGATCCACTTAATTAACTGTAATGAGGTGCCCATCATTTCCAATAAATTTCTTTCCAAAACATCACTTCCAGAACACACAGCTTCCTATCAGCGAAAAACTGTTTTTTTTTTTTTTTTTTTTTTCTGTCTATTTAGTTCCAGGAACTGAATTTACTCAGAGACGTCATTGCCCAACCTCATGTCTAAATGTTTTAAACTAAATCTTTTCAATCTGGTACTATGGGCTGCAGAACCTAGCCCCAGTTTCCCTCATAGAGAATGGAAGATGCCAGTGCAATCAGCTTGTCTGGGCTCCACTGAGCAACTTGCGCTTGAAGATCTCAAACCATTCATCAAAGCCCACCATCTTCTCTTTTGTAAAGACCTGCAACGCTGCTGGAATAATGTGTCAGTGAAATGATCTTTAGCTCTCTGACTTATAGAAGACGAAAAAGGAAACCACAAGTTTCATATTGACTCTGTGGGGAGGATACATCTTTAAGAAATTATGAGAGAGAATAGTTTCATTTAGAAAGAATTTAAGTGTTTTTCTTTTTTTTCTTTTTGGACATGTCACGGTTTAATATTAGTTATCCAATTTTCTTTGTGTTACTCTCAGAATTCTTCCTGAGAAGTTAGCTTTAATCTTCTGCTTTGTTTCAAAGCCTGCACTAGATTAAACCTCTTTCTCCTCTCTCTCTCTCTCTCTCTCTCTCTCTCTCTCTCTCTCTCTCTCTCTCTCTTTCCTTTTGTTTCATTCAGGAATGACTAACTAGCAGAAATTAAATTTACAAATTAAACCTCTCTGCATAGATTTTTCTCAAGCCCCTAGACCTGTGGGTAATATCCATGGCCTCTCCTACAGAGCCTTTGACTCCCAGTGGGTTGTGCAGAGGGGTGAAATGTTTTTAAAGCCACATCTGCTTGAAGAGCAAGTTGACATTAGAAGTTGCTCTTTGGTTGGTTCCTTTAGGGAAAAACTGTAGAGTTCCAAAGTTCAGGGTCTTGGAAGGAGGATGAGGAATGTTCCCAGACAGAGAAGAAAGTTATACGAGAGAGAGAGAGAGAGAGAGAGAGAGAGAGAGAGAGAGAGAGAGAACTGCTGAGGACTGTAGAACTGAAGTCTACATAGCTCCAATAACGTGCCTGAAGGCCTTCATTTCATCTTCGTTTATTATTTTTGTTTGTGTTTATATGATGTATATAGGGTATGTGCATTTATGTGTGTGAATGTACACTTATGTGTATGAATTTAAGTGCTCATGTTTTACTCCACATATAAAGAGGTCAGAGGACAGCCTTGAGTATTGTTTATTGCCTTTCACCTCCCCCCACTTCCCGACCCCTCCTGCATACATCACACTCAGGACCTTCTGGGAATTCTCCTGTTCCTGCCTACCCTATCACTTTAGGAGACTGGTGACATAGACATGCCATGACTGGCTTTGGATGGGATGCAGAGACGTGAGCCCAGGACCTGATGTCTATGTGGCAAGTGCTTTACCCACTTAACTATGACCCTAGCCCATTGCACTTTCAAGAGATACCTACAAATCTGATTTTGCTCCCCTGCTCTACTCTACAACGTGCCCTCCTCTTGTTGTAGGCACTGAAAGATGTGATTAGGGGCCATCCAGTTTGTTCTGAATGTCAGCTTATGGCTCCTTCTTAGGAAGCATTCCAAGCCAACGTCACTCAATACAATGGTTCATTGTTTTCTGGCTTCTGTTTCTTTCTTTCCTTCCTTCTTTCTTTTCTTTCTTCCTTCCTTTATTTCCTTTTTCTTTCTGACATCTTTTGTATATTGAGAATGCTGATTTTATTATTATTATTATTATCATCATCATTATTATTTGGGAACTGAGTACTTGCAGGAATGTGTTTCCCAACTCTTCTGAGTTTATTCTCCAGATCTTTGCATTAAGTTAGGCAGGCTCCTTTAGGGACAGACACCTATGACTTACTGGAGGGGAAGGGCTGTGGTGCCATTAAAAGATGGTTAATGAACATTCAAAGTTAGTGTTTCTCTTTGTTTCGGCTGATGATCTTTGGAGAATCTTAGGAGAAGGCAGCCAAGACCATTGAATCCATCTGACCTAGGTAACCTGGAGTAAACTGGGCTTATTAGAATTTGAACTGAAGGCCTCAGAGGTTAGGGAATTGCTCTTGGAGATGACTTAGGTTCAGTTGCCAGCACCCACATAGGCAGATCACAACTGCAGATAACTCCAGTTCCAGGGGCCCTGTCACTTTTTTCTGGTCTCCCAGGTTGCTGCATGCACATTGTGCACATACAGACAAGACACACACACACACACACACACACACACACACACACACATACATACAAATAAAAATGAATTAAAATTAGTTTTCCTCTTTGGACATTTTCTCTGTCACCTTTAACTCTGTATGCTCACAAATATCCCTACCCCTCTACGTATTGCCTATATAAATATGTATAGGCCCCTTCCCTTGTTTGAGGAGATCATGTCTGTGATTGTCCCCGGTAGTCTCCTTTCTTGCTGCAAGGAGCAGATCCATTCTTTGATTTGCCTCTTGTGCTCACTGGTTTCTTATTCGCCAAGAGACTTGGTTTGATTCAGGTACAGAGTCATCTGTATCCCTCAGGGTCAGCCTGCTGTCTCTCTCAGTTATTGGTCTAAGAAAACAAGGTCTTCCCACCCTTTTGACCAGCAGATATGAGTAAAAGAAATAAAAGTTGATGTTTTATGTTCTCTAGGGATTCAAATTAAATGTTTGCCTGATTCATGAAATATTTTAAGAAGCAGGTTGGTTCTGCGCCCCCCTAAAGCAAACTTTATCTAAGAAGAATGCTTTCAAGGATGGTCATGAGGCCGACAGTGCCTCACATTCCTACTGCTTCTTCGGGCAAATCCTTTAATTTTTCATCTCACTTCGCCATCTGGGAGATGAGTTAGCTCAATGTTATGTTTGGCATTTAAATGTGAGTTAAGGCTCAGGTAAGACTATTGATATGCACAAGAATCCAATACCAGGAAAGGAGATGAAATCGGTACCCAAACTTTTGTTTCAGGACTCTGAGCCCTGGTCTCTACTGTCTGGAACACAGTTCAATCAGAAACTGAGTCAAAAGGTATCCCACTGCCTGGCAGTCTAAGGCAATTAAACTATCACAAGGCCATGGGGTAAAGACACTATCACTAAGGTCTGGGATAAATAAACATGAACAGGTAGATAAAGCGTGGGAATCAATCTCTAAAGGAGGTGCTGAAATCTCTCCTCAGTGGAAAGTTTACCTGAAGGAACAGGTTTGAAGTTATTCCTGAAAGCATACTAAAACTAGACGACAGTTTGGCAATCCGGATCAAAGACTTTAACAAGACATGAGCCACAGTAGTTTCCAGCAAATCACTAAGTGACTCTAAAGTTATTTTCCTTGTCTGTAAATAATAGAGTCGGGGAAGGATTAAATAGTGCTTTGTTAGCCGGGCGGTGGTGGCGCACGCCTTTAATCCCAGCACTTGGGAGGCAGAGGCAGGGGATTTCTGAGTTTGAGCCAGCCTGGTCTACGAGTGAGTTCCAGGACAGCCAGGGCTACACAGAGAAACCCTGTCTCAAAATACCAAAAAAAAAAAAAAAAAAAATCATAGTGAAAAGTTGGAACCAACTTGATGTCCAGCAAGAGGGAATTGCAGAAAAGGGTTTCCTGGTATTTCTAGATGCTAGATCATTAGATAGCCACATAAAAGAATAAAAGGAAATAAATATATTATTGCCCATCAAGAAGGTCATGGATTTGTTGGTTTTTTTGAAGACAGGGTTTCTCTATATAGCCCTGGATCTGTAGACGAGGCTGGCCTCAAACTCAAAGATCCATCTGCCTCTGCCTCTTGAGTGCTGGTAGGCTTTCCACCACCCTGCCTGGCTATAAATTTTTAAAATATATTTTCTATTAATTCTTTACGAATTTCATACATATGCACAGTGTATTTTGACCATATTCATCCCTAACCCTCTTCCCAATCCCTTTCAGATCCTCTGCCACCATATTTCCATCTCTTACCAATTTTGCATACTATTTAATTCATATATATGTGTGTGTTATATATATATGTGTGTGTGTGTGTTGTGTATATGTATATATATATATACATATATATTATATATATAGTAAAATGTGTTGAGTCCAATTTGTACTGTCCATGTACGGTGTGGAGCCATGCATTGTAGTCTGGTTGCTTTGCCAAGGGCCACTCTTAAGCAAAATGGTGTCTCCCTGATCCTAAAGTCCCTCTACTGTTAACAGCGCCTCAGCTAGGGCTGGAGACTGGGGAGCCCCTGGCCCCTCTAAGCAGGGATGCTAACTTGGTCTTGGGCAGCCACTGTGAGCTCCTGAGTCAGTGCTGGGGGAGGAATGTGATGTAACGCCCCTTTTGTAGCTGAGGATTCCACAAATACTCATTCTCTGCACTGGCCTGTGAGTTTTTACCTTTCAGAAACACTTATAAAATACTAAATCCTTACTTTTAAGTTTGTGCTTTTTTTGTTGTTGTTAAACACAGACAGACATCTTTATGTGTTTAATATATATTAATATAAGATATAGGGAAAGCTTTAAAACCCTGGAAATGGATTTGCAGCGCTATGTCAACAGAACTGACCTTTCAAGGAGAATTGGGTATGGTTTTTAAATTTTCTTTTTTTTTTTTTAGTTCTTTTCATTTAAACTATTCCAATAACAGAGGCAAGCATCATGTAAAGTAAAATTGTGCTTATTTTTTAACTTTCTGGCTTTCTTGTCTCCTATTCTTCCCTTCAGTTTGTCAGCTCTGTGCTACAGGGCACCATAGGCAGACCCACCCAACTCGTTAAATAGTTGACTCACAGCATTTTTTTGAGTGTTGACTGTGGCCGAGGTCCTGGTCCTAAGCACTTGATGTACAGATAAGCCAGATGAACAACAATGACCTTTAAAAGCTTAAATGTTGGGACTGGAGAAATGGCTTGGTGGTTAAGAGCACTGGGTACTCTTGAAGAAGACCCAGATTTGACTCCTAGCACCCACTCAATAGCTTATAACCATCTGTAGCTCCAGTCCTGGGAGGTCTGACACCCTCATCTGGCCTCTGTAGGCATCAGGCACACATGTAGTACATATACATATATGCAAGTAAAATACATGCACATAAAATATAGTTGTTTTTGAAAGCTTAAATTTGAAGCTAGGCATAGTGGTCTTGGCATTCCAGTGTCTGAAGCAGGAGGTGGATGAGATTGAGTTCAGCCTGGGCTACGGAATAAGATCCTCTTCTGATTAAATCCAAATTATGCGTTTAGTGACGTGAACAGCACAATCACAAGAGAAGGAGAGTAGACCCAAATTTCTAAAGGAGCTACTCTGTCTTAACAGCACTCAGTCCATCTTGTGAGAGTCCCTGCAGACTGCCCTCCAGCGTCACATCACGGACTTCCATAGAGGCTGCATAGCTGACAAAGTTCACAGTCTACTCAGAGGTAACCTGCTGTGTCAATATTGGTAATTTGCACTTCACGGTGAGTCACTTCCAGAGAGCAGGTTATCTACCCTGGAAGGGAAAAGGGGCTGGGAGTGAAAGGGAGCTGAAGAAGACAGAGGTGGAGGCATCAGGTTTCAACAGCTTCCAGCCTCCACAAAGCAAAGAGCTGGGATGTACGCTGGGGTGGACTGGAGCCCAGAACGCTCAAGTGGAGGGTAAGCAGAAAGCAGGCTCACCCTTCTCCTGTTTTTCCAGGTGGTTCTAGCTGGCTCTTCTAGGTCTGGAAACAAATGTTACCTTCCATCCTCTCTGTTTTCTCTCCTCCCCTGGCTTCCGTTTCTATAGCTCAGAAGTAAACACATTTTCATGTGATCTCTGTCTAAAGCTGGATCCTCCCCACACCCCACCCCACTTCACTATCCCCACCTCCAACCCCGCTGACAATTGGGGAAGTTCTCTGAATTGTGACACCTCCATAGCATGTGACATTTCCTTATGTTATTCCTATATAACATTCACTTTTTCATTGTGCTAGAGAACTCCATCTGTCTTATGAGGGTAGATGATCATTAAGATCTGGTCTCTATCTATGGGTCTTGATATGGCTTAAAAACATGAAGAAGACAAATAAATAAATAAATAAATAAATAAATAAATAAATAAATAAAACCCAATAACTATTTGGCTGGAGAGATCAACTGTTGATCATTAAGAACACTAACTGTTCTTCCAGAGGATTCTATTCTGGGTTCTATTCCACAGCTACAAGGCAGCTAATGATCGTCTGTAACTCCGTTTCCAGGCGATCCACTGACATGTTACAGCCTCTGTGAGCACTAGACACATGCAGAACACAGACATGTGTATAGGCAAACACCCATACAGATTAAATAATAAAGTGCGAAATTTAAAAAGGCGCTGTTCATTGTTCATGGAGGGACAGTCTGGGTGCAGTAAGTGTTTGTTAGCTGAACTGAGTGGATGAATAAGCAGCAGCAGACTTTGCACCATGTAATTTCCTTCAGCCATCCACACAGATTGTGGGAACAGGCAAACCAGATCTCCAGGCATTGGGCTGTCCCTCTCTCTGGGCCATAGGCCTTGGACAGAAGTGATGTCCTGGATCTGAAAGAACTTGAGACATTGGAATGGTGTTTAATTAAATAAGAACAGAGGTTCAACTTGGTGATTGGGCTGGCGGACCAAGCTGATGTGGTGGTAATTGTCTAATCCTCTTATGGATACAAAAGAATAGATTTCCCGAGGGAAGGGGACAACCAGGAGAAGGAGAATATGCATAGATAATAAAAAAATGTTCCAGATATTAACATTAAGTACTTACCAGTAAATTGAAGTCCATGTTTTACAGCATACTCCACAAAGCCGTTTCTCCCTACCTCCCAGTCTTTGAAGGCTTCTAAAGTATATCTGGGAGACAGTGTTGAGCCTCTAGTGTGTCTATTTATGGACTACTGGATTACACAAGAGCTGCCATTATAATTTTCTCACTTCCTATCTCCTAAATAAACTTCACCCACTGTGTGGGTTCTCTAATCCCTTCCTCATCCTTGCTGTATCCACCATCCTTTCTAGTTTCCCTAGCAACTATGCACCCCTGAAGGCAGGGCAGAAGGCTAGAAAGGAGCACCAATAAACTGAACAAGTGAGTGATGGCTCGGTGGACTACAGAGTGGTTAGCCCTCATGTTTCTTTTTTGAGTATTCCTTATTGTTGTCTCTTCTAGTGCTCCAGGTTGTGTGGTTCTCACAGCTATCCACACTATCCAGACAGAATATCCACACATTATTAAAAGCTAGCCCAAAGAGAGAGCAGAGAGCTAAGACTAACTATTCCTAAACCAGGAGATTTGCCCTACATTATTTTTTAGGTAATTTGCTTATTTATGTTGTTATTATCATTGTTTATTTCCTGTTTTTTTTAAGAGTTCCAACAATACCAGGCACGATTCAGAGAGAAAGTGGCAAATGTCATCATTTAAAAAGGCTGGGTTTAACATTTCCCACAGCACTCTGTGGTCTCCAGTTCCCCAGTCAGAGAGAGCACTTTCTTCTTTCTACTGTTTTCTAATTCTGCAGATTGGTTTTTTCTTTTTCTTTTTTTTTTTTTTCCCTTTCTGGAGCTTTTATTGTTGTTTAGCTTCTTATCAAGAAAGAATAAGTTATACGCTATACATCTCTGGAGTGCTCTGTGGGGATTCTCTTGTTTTGCTTTTGAGACAATGCTTGGCTATTTAGAGAAGGCTAACTTTGAACTCACAGAGACCCACCTGCTTCTCTCAGCTGTTAGCACTGAAGATATATGCACCCACATACCTGGACTTGTGTACTGACTTTTTGGATAATTACAGAAAAGAACATGAAAAAAGAAAGAAATTTTCTTTCTTCAGCCATTCATTCAGTAGTTTGTGGTGTCCAGCACTGACCTGGGCTTTCTTTTGGAATACTTGAGCAGAGAGACAAGAGAGTACTGCATACTTTCTAGCTGGGCTCTTCACAGACAAGTGTACATTTCAATATTTATTTGGCCAGTTGCAAATCTCACTGTTGATTTTGTGATTAAAAACAAAAAAAAGACAGAACCCTGGAAGTTATTTGTAAAACGATTATTCCCTGTGTTTATCGGACTTACCTTATCATCTGTGTTTAAAGATTGGTGGGGACACTCTGAGCTATTTGTCCTTGGCCAGAACCCCAACTCTGAAAGCAGGGCTTTAGCTAGCCGGTTTTCCTCCTTTACCTTCTGCCAAGTGCTTGGCCCTCTAGAGATTAATTTGTACCTTTTGTCCCCACATATTAAATACAAATAAAGAGAAGAACATGTCTTCTTGAGGCATTGGAAACTATTAAGGATATCTCAAGCAATCTGGACAACTCTACGCCCTGGTCACACAGTGGCTTCTTAATATGTAGCATTGTTCACTCAACAAAAATGGAGGTGTGACCCACTTCAGCCTCTGAATCTTGAGGTGGAGACTCTGAGATAGTTGCCAATATTTTGTAAAACTGCTTCCTAACAACTCCTTCCCCCTCTCCCTCCCTCCCCGCTCTGTGTGTGTGTGTATGCATGCATGTGTGCACATCCACACATATGGGTGTAGTACCCCCACTAGCCAAAAGATGGCATCAGATCTCCCTGGAGCCAGAATTATAGATGGTTGTGAGCTACCATGTTGCTGCTGAGAACCAAATCCAGTTCTGGAAGAACAATACTCACTCTTAATTGCTCAGTCGTCTCTACAAACCAGCTGGTTTTTGTTTGGTTGGCTTGGTTTGTCTTCTCTTAGACAGGGTCTCTGACTGGGACTGAGACTTACTGAGTAGGGTAGGCTATCTGGCCAGCAGGCCTCAGGAATGCAAGCATTTACTTCAACATCTGATTTCCTCTTTCTTCTTTCCTTCCTTCCTTCTTCTCTCCTTCCCTCCCTTCCCCCCTCTTTCTTTCTTGCCATTGCAGGCATGATAAAGTAGAGATGAGAATGACTGGAGTCAGTTTCTGCTTTGTCCTTCGACAAGGGTTCTTTCCAGTCAACCCTACTTTGCTCACAGAATTCTTTTTTTTTTTTTTTTATGTTTTTTGAGACAGGGTTTCTCTGTGTAGCCCTGGCTGTCCTGGAACTCACTCTGTAGCCCAGGCTGGCCTCAAACTCAGAAATCCGCCTGCTTCTGCCTCCCAAGTGCTGGGATTAAAGGCGTGCGCCACCACGACCCGGCGCTCACAGAATTCTTATCCCACTGAAAGGAGTAGACATTTTCCTACATGCAGAGAGCTGTACAGTGGTAGTTGATCCCATTGTATGCACAGAGAATGAGAGAGGGTAACTTGTTATCCACATCCTACATAAAAATAGTTCCAGTGATCTTCAAAGCGTTTGTCACTCACCCAGAAAACGTACAAATCCTTACTTACAGAGCCTTGGAAAGGAAGGCAGAAATATCCAGAGAGGAATTCCAATCACCTGTCCCACTCAGTAGCAATCCCAGAGGGAAGCTTTTTCTCTCCTCAGCCATGAGCTAGGCATTTGGATTTTTATATTGTGTTTTGTTTTGTGTTCTACCTACTACACTTAGGTGTGAGCTTGAATGAATCTCTCAGTTCCCTTCCTACAATACAAGACTTTCCCAAACAAGGCGGGCACACCAAACTCATGATGGCAGTGCCTCTTCAGGTGCTGCCTAGTCTTCTCCTTCAAATGTCCCCAAGCCTCTGAGGCACCACTTTGCCATTCAGGTGGTTCTCAGGAGGTCTACCTAATGCTGGTTTCCACCAAGCTCCTACTTGACCCTATTCAGTATTGTGCTACATTTGACTCTTTTTTTTTTTTTTTTCCTACACAGGTCATTGTGAGGAGCTTGAGAAGCTTCCCCTGCGTGACTGTGGAGTTCTCCTGTTCACATTTGTGCCTTTTGGAAAGGTGCTTCAGCTGCTGGACCTTAGGCAAGAGTTTGGCTTCAGAACGCTGCGGTTGACTCTCTCAGTTGTCTCCTGCCTGTATTTTTTTTTTTTGCCAAATCTCCTGGGGCAACTTGTCCTCAATTTTTTTTTTTTTTTTTTTTTTTTTTTTTTAATTCCCTCAACTTGTAGGAATTTCAGGTCTCAGTTTCAATTTAAAATTGAAAGAATCTCAAGTTTCGGTTTAAACTCAAAATTTAACGGCCCCAGGACACATCCCTGGGAGGAGCACATTCCAAAGACTTACACACACATTCCAGGGGAAGGGCCCAAGATAAGAGGTAATCAGGAAGCTGGGCCCTTAATGTAATAAACCTGGGCAAACTGAAGCCACTTAGCTAACACTGATGGTTATAAAGATAATAGTGCAAATCTGAAGTCACCTAGAAACTGGGCCTGGGAACCACTGTTGAGGTCAGCCTTTGTGGTTATTGTTTAAGAGGTGATTGTAAAACTGCCCTCCTGAACTCTGTGGAAATGGTATAAAAACTGCTCTTAGCCTTGGCTCAGGGTTCCTCTTGCCTGGGTGCGGGGGACCCCCAGTGCACTGGTTATCAATTTATTGCATCGAATCCACTGTGCACGAGTGCTTCTGCGGGAGTGTGTCCCCCAGTTTGGATATTAGAGTCCAACAAACTCTTTCTTTATTCTTTGTTCCATTTTCATTATTTTTTTTCTTATTAGTTAAGAGAACCCAAAGAATTGACTCACTTATTTATTAATTTTCTCAAATATTTCTCTGGGACAAAAGTAAAACTAGGTCATGCCCTTAAGAGAGAGATGGTTCTTAGAGGTGCTGTCACCTTCCTATTGTCTTGACTGGTATGCTCAGAAAGTTTGAACTATGACCCTAGGACACAGTTGATTTTGGCTCCAGTGTTTACTCATGAACCAATCTATTTGTCATTGGCCCAGCTTTCAGATTCCACAACCCTCCTAGTTTCCCTAACATAAAAACATAAGCATTATAACTATTTATGAAGTACCATACTGTGTTCCAATAATATTTACGTAGTTTGAGCAGAGTTGTGCCCTTAATCTTCTTAGTACCTGTCTTAGGGTTTTACTGCTGTGATCAGACAACATGACCAAGGCAACTCTTAGAAAAACAATATAGTTGGGGCTGGCTTACAGGTTCAGAGTTTCAGTCCAGTATCAAAGTGGGAGCATGATAGCATCCAGGCAGGCATAGTACAGGCAGAGCTGAGAGTTCTACATCTTTATCTGAAGGCTGCTATCAGAATATGGACTTCCAGGCAGCTAGGATGAGGGTCTTAAAGCCCACACCCACAATGACACACCCACTCCACCAAGGCCACACCTACCCCATCAAGGCCACACCCACTCCACTAAGGCCACACCTACTCCACCAAAGCCACACCTACTCCAATAGGGCCATACCTTCTAATAGTGCCACTCCCTGGGCCAAGCATATACATCACAGTACCTTAATTAGAAAAGTGGGAACTGTCCCTCTTTCAGCTGTTTTGGTTGTCTTGACTGCTATAACAAAACATCACAGACACGATCATTTACAAAGAATAGAAATGGACACTGAGGATTCCAAGATTACCTCAGTGGTATCAGTGAAGGAGAAAGAAACTCATGCATGTTAAGTGTGAGGATCTACCAAACCAGATATTAATGGGGAAATTTTAACCTCAAAGGCATTGCAGCCAGATTTCAGAGGCTACAACTGAATTATAAGCATGTCAGCATAAAAAGAGGGTGCCCTGCTTGGCCTTAATATAGTGCTGGCATCCTACCCCCCTTCCTGCTACTGCCATTCTTAGGAGGAATCAAACATGAGCAACAGCCACACGATACCACTGGAGAGGGGCCGGTGTGGCAGGCACTCTGCACTCCTGAACATGACAGCCTGCACGGCTCCCATCTGTGGAGAATTCACGTAAGGCTCAATTTCTTCACAGCCTGATGGAGAACTATAACCCAGGAAAAGGTGACTGGTACATGTGAAAATAGAGACAAGGAAGGAAGGAATTCAACAGGAGATAATCATATTGAGGGAATTATACCAGTCTGAGACAGAGAGCATTTTTTCTCTTACTTGTAGTTCTAGATTTTATAGAAACACATAAAATTGTGTATGTATATACAACACAAAAGTAAAATCCTAGAGGTATGCTTCACCGAGGTGAGATGCAGAGATTCAGAGATCCAGAGATGCAGAGGACCACCAGACTTCGATTCCAAACATTTGGTGGCCACCAATCTCCTGGAACTCAGCTCTAAGGAGTGCTGATAAAGTTTCTGGCTTCCAAGGTTACATGGACACACACACACATACACACACACAACCTCACAGACCTATGGAGAACCTTTATGACCCTGTATGTCTGCTAGAGTCAACACAACCTTCAGCAATTCACCAGCTGAACTTTAGGTTCACCCTTCTCCAAGCTCAATGACAACTTGTTAAGACTGTTCAGTTACCCAGCTGCCTACTTCTATGCCATGGAGGCTTCTGTCCCAGTAGATTGCGATTGTCTTCCCCTTATCTGTCTCTTTCTCCTCCCTTTGTGCATGAGTGCATGTGTGAGATGTGGGTGTAGACACAAATGAATGTATGGGGGTACACATATCTATGGATGTATGCACATAGACCTCATGGCCCAAGCCTCCACATGCCCCCTAGTGATTAGGTGCCAGCACATGAATTTTGGAAGAACATTGATACTGGGACCCACAAATGATATTTTTCAAATAGGTATGCAGTGAGACACATTAGTCTGCAGAGCAGATTCTGGCTCTTTTGTTGTTTGTTATTAATAGCAGAAACTTACAATAGCAACATGAACATATACAGCCTCTTCCACATTAATCTTGCATTTGTTTGTAATATTGTGTAGCATAACTTTTCCAAGCTTCAACTAAATATGCCTTGGGCTAGCAAGAGCCCGACAGGATCTAACTGGAGTCTTGGGCTTGCTTGCCTTTAGCTTGCATGAAGTCAGATGAACCACTTACCTCTGTCTTGCAACATGTAGGAGTTATAACTGGGACACCATAGAGGACAATTAGTGATCTAGATAATAAAAAACCCCAATTTTATTAGAAGAGGGTTTTCCTCTTTTAAAAATATTTATCTTTATAGATTTTTAAAATTATGTCCTTGCATGTGTCTTAGTCAATGTCCCATTGCTATGAAGAGACACCATGACCAAGCTATGAAGAGACACCATTGACCAGAGGTTTAGTCCACTATTAGCATGATGGGCAGCATGATGGTATGCAGGTAGTTATGGTGCTAGAGTGGAGCCGAGTATTACATCCGAATCTTCTAGCAGCAGGAAGACAGAGAAACAGGAGGCCTGACTTGAGCATTTGAAACACAAAACATACCCCTAGTGATACACTTCCTCCAACAAGACCACATCTCCTAATCCTTGTCAAGTAGCACCACCCCTAATGCCCAAGCATTCGAATATATGAGCCTATGGGGACCAGTTTTATTCAAACCACCTCAGTAGATATGTCTATGCACTTTTGAGTGGGTATGCACTTCTGAGTGGAGGTGCCCTTAAGTTCAGAAAACAATATTGAATTCCTTGGAGGTAGCGTTAAAGCACTTGTGAGCCACACAACATGAGTGCTGGGAAGCAAACTTGGGTCTTCTAGAGGAAAAATATGTCCTAACAACTGAGTTATTTCTGCAGCCCGAAGAGCTTTAAGTTTTGTGAGATAAGACATTTGGGATGAGCTACCCACATCACATCTATTGAGCAACTGGCAACTCGTTATTCTCTTTTTGCACTGTTGACAAACATAGCATTAAATGGGAAGGATTTAAGCAGAGGGAAAATTATTGTTTTTCAATGTTTATTTTTCAATAACAATAAAAAAAGAAGTCTGGGGGTTAGGGGTTGGAGAGATAGCCCAATGGCTAAGACCTCTACCAGAGGTCCTGAGTTCAATCCCCAGCAACCACATGGTAGCTCACAACCATCTGTAATGGGACCTGATGCCCCCTTCTGGTGTGTCTGAAGACAGCGACAGTGTACTCATATACATAATATATAAATAAATAAACCTTAAAAAAAAAGTCTGAAATTAAATAATCCTAAAGTTTGTCTTACCTGAAATCTTCATAAATGTCTAACAGATCAGTCCTCAATGTAGTAATTAACACTACTGTCTCTTACACCCAAATGTCTGGGCACCAAGCCTACTTGAACCGTTTGCGTGTCCAGGGGGAGTTCGCTCTGAAAAATGGAGATAATAATGATAAAGAATTTGCAAGGTGTTAGATGGGATTTAGTAATGGTCAGTATCTCTTGAGCAAATGCTGCTGCAATATATTTTCTGCTGTTCAGCTCTTACCTCCAACAATAATTGCAAGAGAGTTTTAATATATGTAAGTCCATTTGTGCCTAGAAGTCTTTAAGATATGCTTGGCCCGCCCTTATGCCACTTAGTGAAGTCTATCTAGTATTTTGGGTCTGTAAAGATTTAGGGGACATGGTGAAGATAGTATGCTTTGGCTTGAAGTAATAGTTCACTGGAGGGAAGGTATTTCAAAAGAAGACATTTGGCTACAAATCTTAGTTAAGAATTGAATTCATTTGAATTTGTTAACAAGCCCCTGCTAAGTGAAGTCAGCTGGAAAGCTGTAGCTTAAGGCCATAATTAAAGAGTAACTCTAAAACAACAGATTAGGTGCTACAAAGAGCCTATGAGAATTCTGTAGAGTAACTCACATCCCTGGGTTGAGATGGAGAAGAGACAGGGAGCATTGCGTTTCTGGCCAAGTGATGAACCTTGCAAGATAAAACTCCAGGTGAGAAGGGGATTCGAATCGAGCAAAGAGACAGAAGTTCATGGCCAGCTAGGGAATCAACAAAAGGTGAAAAAAAAAAAAAAAAAAAAAAAAAAAACCCTGAAAAGTCTGTAATTCTTCCTGCTCATAATTCTTATGCATACATAAGAAGCAAAGTTATAGGGCAAAGTGTCACCCTTTAAATCAGGATTTCCAGAACAATAGAAACTCCCAGCGGGTGTGGAGGCCACTTGCAATTCCAGTACTTGGGGAGCAGAGACAGGATGTTCTCCAGAGCAAGTTAGGTAGCTGCTCAACCAGAACCGATGAGCTTCCAAGTTCAGCAAGAGACCCTAACTCAATAAAGTGGAGCTCAAGTAAAGAACACATTAAAATTTTTAACAAGTTGTCATTGAGCTCGGAGAAGGGTGAGCCTAAAGTTCAGTTGGTGAATTGCTGGAGGTTGTGTTGACAGCTTCAGGAGTTGACTCTAAGAGACATAGAGGGTCATTGCAGGGTTACAGCGGCGTTAAAGCAGACCACACCAGACTAGCTGATTCCACGGGAGAAAGTGGATTTATTTGGATAGAGGGTGGGGGAAGAAGTGGGGAGAAAGATGGTGAGAGAGAAAGAGAGAGAGAGAGAGGAGAGAGAGAGAGGAGAGAGAGAGAGAGAGAGAGAGAGAGAGATCGCCCTGAATATTTATATGGCCTGTGACGTATTCGTCTATAGGTAGCAGGTGAGGTGGTCAGGTGAATTATGGGAAGGTTTGGCGGTTGTCTTGGTAACAAGGTAGAGGTCGCACGTCACCTGAATATGACGTCACTCAGAGTTCGGGCTTGATGCTAACAGTCATAAGGGTTCTCCATAGGTCTGTGATTTTTTTTTTTCTTCCCCTCTGGTGAACAAGCACAGGCTGGGATTCGAACTAGGGAGAGAGGGCCGCCTCGGACTCCAGAGCATGGCGACTGCAGTGGTGCGCCACCGAAGGCCGTGTGATTTTTTTTTTTTTTTGTAGTTTTGTGTGTGTGTCTGTGTGTGTGTGTGTGTGTGTGTGTGTGTGTGAGAGAGAGAGAGAGAGAGAGAGAGAGAGAGAGAGAGAGAGAGCAGGTGACCTTGGAGGCCAGAAACATCATCAACACTCCTTAGAGCTGAGTTACATGAGATTAGTGGCCACCAAATGTGGGTACTTGGAACTGAACTCTAACCCTGTGCAAAGGCAATGTGTGCCCTTAACCACTGAGCCATCTCTCCAGCTCACGTCTGTCAATCATATCTCTAGGATTTTCAACAGGTTTTCATAGTGAATTTTGGAGGAGTATCTCCACACGTTTCTGCCCAAGTGAAAGGAAAAGTCATCAACTGGAAACATCAGAATATTCTGCTGTTAACAAGGACAGTTGTCAGGAAAACCACAGAGGCTAGCCCACTGAGATTTTACCAGCATCTAATAGACTTGCCAGCATCCACCAGCCCTCTGTAGACATTCTGTCCCAGTCAAATGGGAAAAAACCGAAAAGATGTTTAACTTTTTATTCTTATTTCTTTTTAAGGTGTTTTAAATTTTATTTTATGTTTTGCTTGCATGTGTATCTACACCATGTGAGTTCAGTAACCGCAGAGGCCACAAGGAGGCATTAGATCCCCTGGAACTGGAGCTACAGAAGTTGGGAGCTGTCCTGTGGATGCAGTGAATCGAACCCTGGACCTCTGTAAGAGCAACAGGTACTCTTAACCCAGGACCCATCTCCCTAGCACCCTTGCTTCAGTAAAGGCCTATTTTCGGGAATTCCCTTTGCCTAGGACCTCGTTTGACTACCAGAAAATTACATGGCATGCTAAAAGGTGTGGGGGATGTGGGGGATGTGGGGGAGACACAGTTTGAAGAAATAGAGCAAGCATAAGAACCAGATTCAAATAGGAAGGTGATGCTGGAGTTACCAGACTGAATTTTAAGTTCAGTGATTGTTATAGTTTGTATATATGTTCAGCCCAGGGAGTGTCAGTATTAGAAGGTGTGGCCTTGTTGGAGTGGGTGTAGCCCTGTTAGAGTAGGTGTGGCCTTGTTGGAGTGGGTGTAGCCCTGTTAGAGTAGGTGTGACCTTGTTGGAGTGGGTGTAGCCCTGTTAGAGTAGGTGTGGCCTTGTTGGAGTAGGTGTGTCACTGTGGGTGTGGACTTTAAGACCCTCATCCTAGCTGCCTGGAAACCAGTATTCTTCTAGCAGCCTCCAGATTAAGATGTAGAACTCTTAGCTTCTCCTGAACCATGCCTGCCTGGAGGTTGCTGTGCTCCTGCCTTGATGATAATGAACTGAACCTCTGAACCTGTAAGCCAGCCCCAACTAAGTGTTCTTTTTAAGAGTTGCCTTAGTCATGGTGTCTGTTCACAGCAGTAAAACCCTAACTAAGACAGTGATTAATATAGCATTCTCCAGTTCCATCCACTGTCAAGAAAAACAAAAAAAACAAAAAACCAGATTCAAATGTATCTGCTGATGCGTATCTAGGCTGGCTTTGCTATTGTGAACAGTGACACGGTGGACAGTGAGGTGTAGGAAGCAACTCTCATGTCTACGCTATGCAACTTTAGGCTCCTTCCAGGATAAATAGCCAGATCACAGGGCACTTGTAACTTTTTCTTTTAGAATCATCTGTGCTGATTGAAATGTTGGATCAACTAATTTACAGCCCCAGAAGCAATCTGTATCAGTTTTCATTTTCCTTACTGGTTTTTAAGTATGTCTTATTTCCTCTTCCGGTTCCAGATGGAGAGTCTGTAATGGCAGTGAGGTATGGCAGTGGGCAGGCGTGGTGATTGCAAAAAAGACTTTAGAACTCACATCTTGAACAATGAGCTTGAAGCAGAGAGTGGAGGGGGCTTTTTAATCTCAAAACCCACCCTCAGCGATGCTTCCAGTAAGATCATGCCACTGAAACCTTCCAAGACAGCACCAGCAGAGGACCAAGTGTTCAAATGATCAAGGCCCTGGGGGTTATTTCCCATTCAAACCACCACAGGAGTTTATTGGTGTCGTCTCTGATTTCATTGATCACTGTTATAACTTTTCCTCCTTGAGAAGGAACCATTCTCTCATTAGAAACCATCATTATGGAGATTGTAGTGTTTGGAGTAATCATGTCGCCTTGGTTCTTTCATGTTCCTTGCTTCTGCATCTAGATTAAGCTATTGGTGGGTTGTTTTTTTTTTCAACCATTGCTCTTCCTTCAGTTGAAGTATTTGCAATGACCTGGTAAGACTAAGGTATAGTTGAGGTGTAGTTCCTTCCTACTAGTCTAGGGGTTATAAATCTGTATCTAAGGCCTCAGCACATGTGATAAAGGTACACAGAACAATCTTCAGCAGCAATCTTTCCAAACACTGCAATTCACAGAGAAAAAAAAAAAAAAAAGACTTTGCTCATGTTAGCCCAGACAAAACAGCTTTATTTTGTAGATATAAATAGCCTGAACTCAATCTATGTAATTTCTCTTTGGCTCAGGTTCATGGGCTACATCATATGTTATCCAGAACATTTTACCATCCCCGTTATTTTCCCATGATTCTTGATTCCTCTTAGCTCTAGACTTACTTATTCTAGCTTCTCTAGCCTCGGATTCAACTTTGTAACATTTTAACTTAAGTGCCCAGAGCCAACTGCATGTCATCTTGATGACTTCAAGTTAAAGTTTATAAGGGAAGAATTTTAATAGTCAACTCATAGTTACGCACTGGACACAACTTCTGTGTTCACTGACAACACGCTATGATTGGTTGACTTTGGACCAGGGCTTCCCCTAAATCCGCTGACTGGGGGCAGTGGAGTGAGTTGCTTGGAACATGGTGTACTTCTTCAGTGTTATTGTTAGCACTGACTCAACATGAACTTTCTCCTGAAACGAGAAAGCATTGGTAGGGATTCCCCCCCCCCCCAACTCCAGCCTACTGGGAAGTATAGGGTGATACTTACCCACAATGAGACCTGAATCCTATCTCAGTTATCTTGGATAAGTTATTTAACTTCTTAGACCTAATATGGAAAGCTGAAAATGGTCAGTACGTACTCCTAGGAACACAGAGTGATTAAGCCGTCCGTGCAAAATGCTCAGCTTGTAGTTAAGTACCCATAGAAAGTTAATGCCCGTCATTAACTTGCCTTCTGAGCTGGAGAAGTGGAGGCCCTTAGGTCAGAGGGTTAAGGGTAGTCCCTGGGTCAGCTCACTCATGTGTCTCTTTTTCCTCTTGTCTGTGTGGCTCTGCTCTATCCAATCCACTTAACCCTCAGACCCTACATTTGCTTATTTGGTCATACCTACATATAAGATATCTGTAGCGATTCCGTGGTCCATGAGTACTAGGCTATTTAACAGTTTTCCTATCTCCTTAATGTTAACCTCCTTTCCCAGGTCTTACACATTCATGTTTACCCTTTCCATTCTTCTGCATCCTTTCCCTCTTCCAGCGTTAGGCCTTTTCTTCCTCTTTCTTTTTCGTAGCTAGAGCACAGGATAAATTACCATGGTGAAAAGAGCACTATATGGCACAGCTTAAAAAAAGGAGAGAGATGTTTGTTTTCTTTACTGCCTTAATATAATGTAAGCAGTGACTCAAGGCTGGTAGACTCTGACCCCATGGAAACAGAGACCCAAGGTCATTGCAGTCTGTCCCCAATAGGCATTCTCAGATTCAGCTCTCTTCTTTCATGTTATTGTGTTCTCTCCTGGGTAATTATAATTATCCATGGCCACCGTGTTAAAACCTGGTCCACGTATTGGAACCCACTGGGAGACAAGAGGTGGAGAGCAAACAAATTCTTTAAAAATTGTCATTTGGCATTTGGGTATTGGCCAAAACTCAGTCACAAGGCCATACTTTAGAACATGTGTGGATATAGGCCCAGCCCAGTCCAAGACCCAGAAGAAACCTAGATGTAGCTGAAAAAGATGTGGGAAGTTTGGTTTTTACCAAACCCCAGGTCTGTCTGTGGCATTCACAGGATGTGGTTTCAATGTCACCATGACAGTGCTCTTACTTCACTCAGCCTGTAATGCCCCCCATGGGCCTCCTCTCTATCCCCCAACATTCTTCTTCAGAGAACCTTCTTAGTTTTAAAGGTAGAGTTGCAAGGCCTCTTCAATGGTCCTGTGGCACCTGTAAGTCCTCAGCTGGCCATGTGCTTCTTACGCCACTGTGTCACTGTAGAGGGAAGGCTCTTTGTTAGCTCACTCTGCTGGGGATGGGTTCTTCAGAACAAGAGATTAGTCTTATTTGTCAATACATTCTTAGCACCTAGCTAAGGAAGAATGCTGAGATTGGATCCTGCTACAGACAGATATCCAGCAAAGATCTGCTGGTTTCTAAAGGCAGAAATGATAGTGGTGCATACATAGCATGTGGCCAGCCTACATTTAGCTCTTTAGAGCATAAATGATCTAACTCTCATGACAAGTTTACAAGGTAGATTTTTCTTTCATTTTTTAACTTAAAGTATTTTTATGTCTATCTTTATCTGTTATCTATCTATCTATCTATCTATTATCTATCTATTCTATCGCATCCATCTCTGTCCATCCTGTCCATCTGTCTCACTCACTCATATGGGACTGTGGCCATGGAATGAAGGTGGAGGTCAGAAGGCAACTTGCTGGAGTTGGTTCTTTCCTTTTACCACGTGGGTTCTGGGGACTGAACTCAGGTCATGAAGGTTTATGGCAGACATCTTTCCCTACTGAGCCAACTTGCCAGCCTACTCCTCTCATTCTTATTTTAAAAATGAGAAGGCTGCACCACAGGGAAGTTAAGAAAAAGTCTCTAGGTCACAAGGCACTGGGACTAGGCAACTGGAACCAGAGAAGATGGATACTCACTGTACCCTCCAACTTCTTCAGTGATGGCCCACACTAAACTAGCTAAACGCTGAACACTTTCCAAGTAGTTACTGCTCGAAATGGGCTCCATGCCCAGCCTTATGCTCTGATTTCTGTGTTTCCAGTTTTCTTACTAATGGCAAAGCAAGTGGCTTCAAACACCCTGCCTGGGAAGAGGACCTTAATATGGCCACTGACCTGGGAAGGAAGATCCTAGCAGGAATGAGACACACATCAATGTCAACAAGCCAAAGCCAATGGTTGTACGCCACCCATTTGTTCCTTCTGCATGAATGTAGGCAGTGAGGAGATATGTTAGGTTAGAAATGGTATAACTGGAAAACTGTTATTATCTTTTAGGTATGATTCTACAGTTGAGAAAAGGTAACTTAATTTACATTTTTACTGTTTGTTAGCATTGCTTATACATTTTCATTGCTAACCTGGCCAGCTTTTGTAATCTCTAGCTCCAAAAGTATAACTTTCCCTTTTGTCCTTTTCACTGGATTACCAAAATTATGAATGTGTTGCACTGAAACTCTGGACTTTCTCATTGCCTTCTGGGAGGTTCGCTTTCCTCTCCTTCATAGCTGCTTACCAGCCCCAGCAGCTGAGCCTGCCTGGTTTCTTGGAGCCAAAGTCAAAAGGTTGTGTGATGGTTGGTATATGCTTGGCCTAGGCATCGCACCATTAGGTGGGACCTTATTGGAGTAAGTGTGTCACTATGGGAGTGGACTTTAAGACTCTTGTCCTAGCTGCCTGGGAGCCAGTTTTTTCCTAGCAGCCTTCAGATGAAGATTAGAACTCTCTGCTCCTTCTGCACCATGCCTGCCTGGACGCTGCCATGTTCCTGCCTTAATGATACTGGATTGAACCTCTGAACCTGTAAGCCAGCCCCAATTAAATGTTGTCCTTTCTAAGACTTGCCTTGGTCATGGTGTCTATTCGCAACGGTCAAACCCTAAGGCAGCTTAGCTTTCTCATTTCCTCTCATCCAACCCTTTCCTCCAACGGCTGTCAAGATTTACAGCTTCTCTATCTATCCTTCTTCCCTCTCCCAAACAATAATAAAACAGTCTTTAAGTTTACCTTTGAGTTAGTTTATTAAGTCTTTTATCAATGAGACCAAGAACTCATCAAAGGGAATTCCAATTCTCCGGTAACTCTATCTTTATGAAAGCCTTTTGAAATAGTAGAAATAAGATGCACATGGTGTCTTTGGTTTATAATACCAGCACTTGGGAGGAGAAGGAAGGAGGAGCTGAAGTTCAAAATCATCCTTAGCTTAATAGTGAGTTCAAGAATAAACTTGGTTGTATGGCACTCTATCTCAAAAAGCCAACACAAACTAATCAACAAAAGCCAGAATTATTAGCATCTCTGGGTGTCACTAATGAACAATGTCTACATTAAGGTTACATTTGAATGTCTTTTCATTCGTACATTTCTGTCATATTTTAATAGTTATAGGGCAAGTTAACATCACAATCATATGAAGCTAAAAACAAAACCCATTTATTTCTTTTAACATGCAGATCATGAAAGAATATAAATCTTCCAATGTAAACTTTCAATAAATAGATAATATATTGGGTGAACACTGATATGCTTGTAAAGGTTTTCCCTATGTCCCCTTTAAAAAAAAGCATGCTAAAATAAATGTCTCAGTTACTTTGATTCCTTAGTTTTGTGCTCAGTGAGAAAAATATTTACAAGTGGGAATTGCTACTTTAAATACCATTTTTAGAACTCTGTGTTAAGACCCAGAATTATCTAACTGTCCTAGCAAATCCAGACACAGTGCCACATACCTGAAACCCCTGAACTCAGAAGGCTGAAGCAGGCAGCTTTTCAGGAATTTGAGGCTTTCCTGGGATACCTACTTAGTATAAGGCCAGGCTGGCCCACACAGAGAGTCTCTGCCCTAAAAAAATTTCCTACCATACTTTTAAATGCCTGTGTTTGATTAGTGGCCTGCTAGCCTATGGTCAACATCAATGCTTTGGAACCTAATCTCTTCTTTGAGGTTGAAACTTTGATCTAGACTGGAAAATTATGCCATTAAATCAAATGAGAACCATAAATAAAATATTTTGTATTCCTATAATTGCATAGAATTCCTGTTAATAATGAAATGTCTGCATATATATTTTTGTAAACAAACAAATCTCACTAAGTGGGCATTGTGATACTTGTTTTTAGTGAGTTTTATGACATGGTGGCTTATCTTGTAAGTTAACAAAACATGCATTAACAATATGACCCAGGTGGTTTGAATGAGAAATGTCCTTCACAGGCTCAGACATTTGTAGACTTGGTCTCCAGTTGGTGGTGCTGTTTGAGGAGGTAGTGCAGCCTTAATGGAAAAAGTATGTCCCCTGAGGATGGACTATAAGAGTATATGGCTTCACCCTACTTCCAGCTCATTCTCTGCTTCCTAATTACACTTGAAGTTGAGACCTTTCTGCTTTCTTCTCCTGACACTTGCTGCCATGCCTCCCCAGCATAATGGACTGACTCCTCTGGAGTAATAGGCCCTAAAGTTGTCTTGGTCATGATATTTTATTCCAGGAAAAGAAAAGTAACTAACACAGAAGTTGGTATCAGAATGTGGGCTGTTGCTGTGAAGAACATCACCCCTTGTTTTTTGGAGGACTGGAAACTTTGGAACTTTAGACTAGAAAAGCAGTTGAATGCTATAGGGAGAGCTTAACATACCATCTGAGTAGAGATGTAGATGATAGCTGTACTTCAAGCAGTAGGGATGATAGATATTGGCATCTGGGTTGGAGCCCATTTATATGTTATATTGACAAAGAATCTGGCTGCTTTCTGCCCATATCCTGAGAACTTGCCTGAAGTTAAATTAAAAAGTAGCGGACTAATTTCTGTGGGGGAGCAAATTTCACGATTGAATATTGTTGACTCATGGCAGAGTTATTATTGATAAGACTTAAACAGATCTAAAAGGGACAAAGAGAAGATGTAGGATAGAAATAACCATCATATGTCCAATTCAGAGAGAAAGGGAACACTAGGAGCTTTCACTGTCAAGGTATGCACTGGAAGAGAGCAGAGGTTGTTAACCAGAGTGTGCCTCAAAGGAGAGACCTCAGGCTTTGAACTGGAACAAAAGGTTGCCTGAGGGTAAGACCCTACCCAGATAAGCTTCTAACTTGTTGAAGAGCCTAAGGCATCTTTTGCTCCTAGAAAATAACTGAATAAAATCACTGTTGTAAATGTGATTTAGGGGGCTAGAGTTCATCTGGCAGCTGAACGTGACAGTGTCATCCACATGGTTTTGCAGGTGGTTCTCTGTCTGTGGGTTGTGACCCCAAGTGACCCTTTTACAGGGGTTGCCTAACACCATCTGCATATCAGATACTTACATTATGATTCCTAACAATAGCAAAATTACAGTTAAGAAGTAGCAACAAAAATAATTTTATGGTTCAGGTTGTATAATCCACAACATGAGGAATTACAAGAAAGGATCCAAGCATTGGGAAGGTTGAGAACCACTGGTTTAGAGGCACACAGGAAGCAAGAATGACGAGCTTCTTCCTTCTTCAGTTTCAGAGAGCCACAGAAGTCAGGCAGCATGTGGCATCAGAGCCACTGCGTGAGAAGGCAAGAGGCTGTGAGAGGCAGGTGAAGCCTCAGATTAGTTGGAGACTCCAAGACATTGGAGATGCTGGAGCCATGAAACATCTGGCAAGGAAAGCTATGCACAGGGAGGATAAGCAGCCAAGAGACTATGCTACATGCAGCAAATGGATGAATGAGTCATCTAAGCCTTTGACACAAGACACGGAACTACAGGATTTAGTGTAGAATAATTATGAATTATGCTTATCCTCATCTAGCTTCAAATGAATGAGACTCAAAGTGTGATATTTATTAGGCTCTGTGCAATTACTGGGTAATTTCCACTAGTCTAAATCTCTAACCTAATCTGGCTACTACCTCAACTGTGCTCCCCAAATACATGCTGTTTGACATTCTCTAGGTTATTTCTGCTCCAGCAGTCTGGTGTCCTGAGGATGCATTTCACTCTGGCATGTGCTACTGGTCTATCATGACTCATTGAAGCCTCTTGTTCTGTCTTCTCCAAGCTTCTCTCTCTGTCTCTGTCTTCTCCTTCTCCTTCTCCTTCTCCTTCTCCTTCTCCTTCTCCTTCTCCTTCTCCTTCTCCTTCTCCTCCTCCTCCTCCTCCTCCTCCTCCTTCTTTTTCTTCTTCTTCTTCTTTTTCCTCCTTCTCCTCATGACTACTATTTGTGACACTCAGCCCAGTAACTCAAACTCCACCTCTTTTATTTCCACCAGTAATTGAACATCACCAGTTTTATTTAAACAATAGTTTTAAATCGTGGAGAAAGGTTTATACAACAAAGGCTGGTATATGTGAAGATCTGCTCCTCTTGGCGAAACCAGATTTTGGATTACAGAATTTAGTGTTTGAATACAAGTAAGTAACCAGACCAAACTCCTACAACTTGATATTTTTCTGGTCTTGATTTTATCCAGCATTTCCTCTCTATCCAGTGTTCCCAATCCTTCCTTTTGCAGGGCTAATGTATTCTGTGCTGTTATATGTTGGAAGTATGTCATTTGCCTCTTGATTTTTCAGGGGGTTAAAACTAAGAGATTGCCTTGAGTCTCAGAGCAGACTTTGGAATTTTAAACAATATTGTGTGATAAAATACTATAGAAACTTCTGAAGTTGGACTAACTACGTTTTGCTAATGGGGGCCAGGGAATGGAATGCAGTGATTTAAATGGAAAACATCAGCACTAGGTTGTAGTATTTGAAAGTTCAGTCCACCGTTGGTGATGCTGTTTGGAATGTAAGGTCTTACAGAAGGGATTATGTCACTGGGGTGAACTTTGGGAGATTAAATCCTCAGTTCACTTCAGCTTGTTCTCTGCTTCATGTTTGCAGTTAAAATTGTGATCTCTCAGCTTCTGGCTCCTGTCATAATAACTTCTGCTCGCTGCCAGCCCTCCCCTCTGTAAAGGACTCTGGAACCATAACCCGGAATGCGGAGAGCTTTGGGGCCACTTGGCAGGAATCTGACATTGACCAAGGACAAGGAAATGGGCTTCAGGCAGGAATCTGACATTGACCAAGGACAAGGAAGTAAGTTCAGGCAGGAATCTAATTTTAGGCTAAAATAGGGAAGTAATTTCAGGCAGGAATCTAAATCTTGGGCTAGAACAAAGAAGTAGGCTTCAAGCATGAGTATGACTTTGGGCGAGGATAGGGAAGGAGGCTCAGGTATTTTGGTCATCCTGACAAGCCCTTAGAAACACTCATCACGGGGACTTTGTTTATTGCTTTGCTTGTTCCTTGACTATTTGCATCTATTGCTAGTTACTCAACCTAGAACTGATCTTAATACTTGCATGTAATTAAAATGGTATAAAAGCAGACTGGGAAAAAATAAACCTGTCTTCAGCCTCAGAACTAGCTGGGGTCATGCTACAATATTGTCTAATTGTCTTTTTTCTTTTTAATCCTCACTCTTGCTCTGGAGAACCTGTTGACTGACTGGGCTGGCTCGGTTACCAGAATAATGTCTTCCATAAGTTACATTGGTCATGGTATTTTGTCACAGTCACAGAAAAGTGATTAATGCAATGACTTTGAAGAAGAATATTTAATTTATTTGAGTGTGTTTGCGTGTGTCTATGTAGTACTTATTTGGGTCCATGTATGTGTGTGTGTGTTTGTGTGTGTGTGTGTTTGTGCATGTGTATGCACTAGCATGCATGTGCACGCTCACTTACACAGGACCATGCAGAGGCCATAGATTGATATTAGAATGTCTTTCTTTACTTTTTTCCCTTCTACCTTAGTTTTTTTGAGACAGGTTATCTTACTGGCTCCTCACTAAACTTGGCTCTTGTCATATGAAGTGTTCCATCTGTTCCCTGAGTCCCCATGATTTTTCAGTGCTGAAGTTACAGATGGTCTCTGCTGTATCTGGCTTTTCTGTGGGTTCTGGGGATCTGAACTCAGGACCTCATGCTTGTGCAATAAGTAAGCACTTTGTCCATGGAGCCAACACCTCAGTATTTTTAATGAACCATTTGGAAGGTCTCAAGTGGCTTGTATATTAATACACAAAGCTAAAAGAATAGCTAATGAAACATCAGAATCTAGATTCTAACTGGGCTCAGCTCAGTAAGTTAGATTAGCAAGCAGGTGAGATCAACATGGTGCTACCGAATATAGTTAAACTATTACTTTTAGTCAGACAAGAATCAACACGAAAGAACCAAAGATAACTGCATTGGCATAAGAAGACAATTATTTGAAAAAGGCAAGCTGACACTTACTGATTGGAAAGGCAATACAAATCAGCTGTGATCATTATACGGCTACAAAAAAAATATTCAGTGTGACATTAGGTTACACTAAGGGAACAATGTAGCCAGAATAATGTGGATTTTGCACATAGACCCAAGTGACCCCTGCCCCTGAGTTATTTGTGGATAGTAAATAAAGATTCTGACAGCTAATAGTTGGAGACATAGAAGAGACATAGGTGGGGTTTAGGTTTCCTGGGCTTGGAGTTGGAGGAGAACCATAATAGGGAGAAGGAGGAGGAGGAAAGAGAAGCCACCAGGGGTTAGGTGAGCCATAAACACATGACCCTGAGGGGATGGCCATTTGAAGTTAAGAGCAGCCCAGATGAAACATAGTAAGTAGTAAGTAATAACTCGAGGTTATCGACAGGAAGGTAGATTCTAATAAAATAGACAGTAGATATCTGCCCAGCTCTTGTGCTGTTTAAGATTTATTGTAAATATAAGGTCATGTGTGTCTTTTATCCAGGAACTAAATGAAAAAGGTGGGGTAGGAACCCCAGGTTAGGATTAAAAAATTTCTACAACAAGAATTTATTTGGCTTATGTTCCCAGATAGCAGTCCACCATTGAGGGAACTCAGAACACTATGCCAAAGCAGGAACAGAAGCAGAGACCAAGAAGGAATAACCCCTCCTGTCTTGCCTCCTCTGGCTTACTTGGGTGCTTTTCTTATACAACTCAAGACACCTACCCACTCACAGTGAGATGGGCCCTCCACATACGCACGAATCAAGAAGATGTCCCATAGACGTGCCCACAGGCAACTGGAATACATACAACTCCTCAACTCAGGTGTCCACTGGCCGGGTGACTTAAGTTCGTGTCAAGTTGACAAAAACTACCTAAATACATATAAATACTCAATAATATTTTAGTGCTGTGTTGCTGGATATCCATTATACTCTTCTAGCTGCTTTTGGTGACAAGTAGCAGCATTCCTAGCAATCCCTTCCACTTCAGGTCTTTATAATTTTAAAAATATTTTTATAATTTTTATAAAATTATATATTTACAAATGTCATATTTTTACAATTAATTCTCTATTTGAGGCTCATCCCTCCTAGATGCCAAATTAAGGGCTTAAATAAATGGTCTCTACAGTGACTCCATGTCCAAGGAACCTATGAGCCCATTTCTTTTCATCCCTACATCCACAGTAGTCTTCTGACTCCGGGCTTGATTATTCTGTTAGAGTTTGCAAGCAGGCAATCAAGGTCCAAAGCACGGAGCTACCTTGCCCTTCTTCCTATGCTCAGGAAGTTCTAAGCTCTGAATTGCACCCAGATTTTATACATTACACAGGGGCCTAGCTCAACTGAAGGACATGAATAGAAACTGGCGCTTTGTGTCATGTGTGGCAGTGGCGTGTGTCACATCAGAAGCAAAGCAGAAACTGTACACAGAGCAGAGAGTCTGGGCCATATCAGAGGAGGAGCAATTCCTACCTTCTGACTGCATCAGAATATTCAACCCTTAATCATTGAAAGCTCCCTCCTGGAAAAGGATCTGAAACATGTTTAAAGACTATTAAATTTGAAATAACTAGAACCAAGTATAATGACAGGCAGATGAAAATATCACCGTTAACTTCGTATGTTAACTAAAAGATTATTAATAAAAAGAATGTAAAATTTGCAAAACATTGACTGGATCTCATGAATTGGGTTTAGTTCCTAAGAGAGAGGAGGATGACCTAGACAAATTGTCCTCAGTCTAAGGGATGTGCCTAGAGAAGAGCCATGTATCTCACATAAAATAGTAGGCAATGAGAATTAAACATGAGGCCAATATCTTGTTTTGCTCTTCTTAGTCCCTTGGGTTTTCGAAGTTGGAAGACTGAGAAATTAAGTGGAATGTCTGTAGTCTAGTTTATCCACACTGACGCTTAATCAGTTTTTAACATCTATATTGTGAAAACATCTAGACGAAACTTGGGGGCCAAGGGAGTAGCCAGAGTTCACTGTCTCACTGCTCCATGCAAGGGCTTAGGTACATCAAAGAACGCTGAACAAGGCAGATGGCTAACCTCTGACAGTCAGTGTCTAACCTTCTCCATTTCAGATGATCTACTTTGAACATGTCATCCAGCAGGTCATGTTTCACCAGACCTGGTGACCTTGGAAGCTTGCCCTGTGGTACCTCTTCAATGGTGTACAAGGAGTTCCTTGGCAGGCTTCCTCTGGGAACTGAAGACATGTGTGACCAACTAATTACTCTGAGATTCTGATTTTAGGACATAGGGTCAAAGTTGTGGAGTCTGGGGATCTGGGTAGTGTTGTGAAACATGAGCTTGTCCCATTCTCTTGTCATTGCCTCAGATTATCTACTGCCAGGGGTCACATGGTAGATTTTATGGAGACGTCTCCCTGCCTTTGCTGCAGGGGCATCTTAGAAGGTACGTTTTGGATATGGGATCCTTGGGCCCAAGGAGTCTGGAGCTGGAAACTAGTTGTATCCAGAGATTTTTGAGGAACTGTTAACAGGTGTTCCTGGGCTGGATCTTCATGTTGGAGGGCTTTCTCAAAACTCCCAGTCCCAAGACAGGCTGTTAATTGGGGGGAACTTGGCAGGACAGGATGTAAATATTTGCCTGTTACATTGCTGGAGTCCTGATTCTATCCAGGGTTGGGGCTTTAGAAGTGGACACTTATGACAACAAAAACAATAAAAATACTAATGAAATAACGAAAATGTTTGGAGTGTGTTTTCCAGGGTCGTGGTGTATACTAGCTGCCTGCCATATTTATGTTATAAAATTCTTTGCAAAGATACTATAGTCGGTTCTACTCTAGTGTGTCATTATTAACTTCATTTTTCTAATACAAAAAGTGATGCTTAGTAATGAGGATTCATTCTAGGGTCACACAGATACACAATGGCAAAGGGATAAAAGATAGGATTCTTGGCTATCTTTCTTTGAATTAGTGCTGTACATAAAAGGTCTCTTGACATTGTCCTAGACCCTCAGTTGTGAACTCACCAGCTGGGAGTTAGGCACAAGATATTTAAGATTTTTCTCATGTAATCAAAAAGAGAAGTTGAGAGTGAGTTGAGACGGAAGGTTGAGGGGTGGGGTTACACATTGTTGGTATAAGGCCTAAACTCAGTGACATCACCATACATGGTTGCCAAGGCAACCGCCACACACTCCCAGAATCCACCTGACTACCTCACCTTTACCTGGGAAAAGGCTATGTCACCACCCATATAAATAGGCAGAACTTGCTGACCTTGCTCTCTTTCTCCACTATCTCCTCCTGTTTCTCTCCCCACCTTTGCCCTCTGCCCTGAATACCCCTATCCCCGGAACCATTTGATCTGGTGTTGTCTGTTCTAAGCTGCGCACCGAAGTCTAACACACGTGAAGTAAATACACACTCAAGTGTGAGATAATTAGAAAGAAAGACAACTAGGGATGGTGGCTCCTGTCTGAAATCCCTGCCCTTAGGGTACTAAGGCAAGGTGGTTGGTTATGAGCTAAAGGCTTCCCTAACTATGCTGAGCATGTATAACTGTGGTGGTTTGAATACTCTTGGCCCAGGGAGTGGCACTATGAGGAGGTGCGGCCTTGTTGAAGGAGGTGTGTCACTGTGGGAGTGGGCTTTGAGACCCTATCTTCCTGGGGGCAGTCTGCTTCTGGCTTCCTTTGGATGAAGATGTAGTACTCTCAGCTCCTTCTCCAACACCATGCTCCTGCCTAGATGCTGACATGCTTCCTCCTATGATGATAATGGAATGAACCTCTGAACCTGTAAGCTAACCCCAATTAAATGTTGTCTCATAAGAGTTGTCTTGATCATGGTGCCTTTTCACAGCAATGGAAACCTAAGACAATAACCTATAGGTTATTTTATATCTCTATCTCTATCTCTATCTCTATCTCTATCTCTATCTCTATCTCTATCTCTCTATCTCCATCTATCCATCTATCCATCTATCCATCTATCCATCATCTATCTAATCATGTTATTTCTATATACAGAAATTCCAGTAGGGACAGTGAGCTGTAAGTTGTGGGCTCTCAAGTCTGAAATGTAAATGAAGGCAAAAATAGGTAGGAAAAGGAGGTCTCAGGACTCCAAAGGCTGATCTCAACTGGTCCAGGGCTGCCAACAGTTTATTGGGCTAGAAGAAGCTCTTTGGCCCTGGAAAGCAGGTTTGGAGAGGGCATTCACATGTGTAGTGCCTTCTTTTTTCTTTTCCTGATTTAAGACAGGGTTTCAAGTAGCCCTATCTAGCCTAGAAGGCTACTTAAGGAAAGATGGCCATGAACTCCTGACTTTTTCCATTCTACTTCCCAAGTACTGGAATTGCAGGCATGTTCCACAGCCCCTGGCCTTGAATTGGAATCTTGGGACCCTCACAGCTTCACATCTCTGATCTGGTCACAAGGCAGAAACAGAGGGTATTGGTTGTGTTTCTGACTGGGAAAGAATTCCAGTAGTAAAGGGCATAGTTAGAGAAAGCAAAGATAGGAAGACTGACTCTCTGAACAAGAACTCCTGAAAAGAAGCTGTGTCCACAGAGACTGTCAATGACTGGGACTTCAGTACTGTGGAAAGATGGACGGCTGGGGATCCAAAAGCTAGTTACCCTATTGTGGTTGCCTTTCCTTGTCTTCCTCTTGGTCAGAACTAGCATTTTGTGACTAATAGAAACTTTTTTAGAATCTATTAACTCAGCAGACCAGTAGCTTCCACCAACTTCAAAGCTATGAACATTAACAGATATCATCTTGGGCCTATAGGAAACCTTCCCCCTCTTACTGTAACTGTCTCATAAATATACCCAGCAATGTATTTAAACTTGCCTTGATTTATCACATTTTTGTTCTATAGAATTACAAAACTGCTTCTATCGTGGAACATGGAATTTAGGGTAACCTAAATTTGTGTTCTCCAGCCATGGTCACACAAAATGGCTCCAGAATAAACTCTCTCATTCCCCTTAAGACGAGAGATATGATTTGTGGGTTGACAACTCCTACTGTGTCTTGACACAGTATATAACAGAAACTGGGGCTGAAGAGATGGCTCAGTTGGTAAAGTGCTTGCCTTGCAAACACGAGGACCTGAATTTTGTCCTCAGAACCTTCAAATATTAAAAAGCTAAGGCACGTTTGTTATGTCAATACTAGAGAGGTAGAGACAGGAGGATCCTTTTGGACAGCCCCTGTTTCAAAGGAGATTGACAGGACATAAGAAATGACACCTGAAGCTGGTCATGGTGGGGTGTGCCTTTAATCCAAGTGGTTGTGAGGTAGACAGGTGAATCTCTGAGTTCAGGGCCGGCCTACAGCAAGTTCAGGGCAGCCAGTGGTATATACTGAGACTTCGTGTCTTTATTTGGTTTCTATTGCTATGGTCCTGAGAAACCTGGGGACAGGAAGGGTTTATTTCACCTCACAGATTACAGTCCATCACTGAGAGAAGACAGGGCAGGAACTCAAGGTAGGAACATGGAGGCAGAGATCATAAAGAATAATTTTTACTGGCTTTGCTCCTCCTGGATTACTTGGTTTGTTTTCTTGTACAACCCAGAGCCACCTGCTTAGGGGATGGTACCACTCACAGTGGGCTGGGTCCTCCTACACCAACTATTAATCAAGAAAATGCTCTACTGGCTTGCCTACCATCCAATCTTATGGTGGCATTTTTTAAAGTTGAGGTTCTCTCCTCCCAGATAGCTATTCCAAGCTGACAGAGAACTAATCAACACACTCTGTCTTAATTAATTAATTAAAAAAAAAACACTTGACATTTCCCTTTGACTTTCATGTGCACTTGCATACACACATACAACATACACAAAACACACAGCACACATAGCACATACAACATACATACACAACACACACATAAAACACACGCTTCACACACATATATATATAACAACACACACACACAACACATACATACAGCACACACAACACACACAAACAATACACACATATGTATGCATGTGTGTATTCACACACAGGCACAACAAAAACATAAAGGACTTAATATCCAGCCCGTCAGCATTTGCTATTAGCATCCTTATGTCAGGACAAGTAGAGAGAAAAAACAAGAGGAGTGGCTGCTTTTTCCTTTCTTCTTCTTCTTTTTCTTCTTCTTATCCATTTTGCTTCATGTTTCATTCTGAGCAACTTTTACATCAGAGTCTAGACTTCAATAGGAAGATAATTTTGGCACTTGATTGCCTTTTGTAGTTTGGGTTGTGAAATTTCCTGTGACAGAGCAATCTACCTTCATCAATTTTATGCAGATGTAAACTCAATTTCACTTAAAAACCATTTTTTTTTTTGAGAGCTCTTTTGTTTCCTCTGTGGGAGAAAATTGTGGAAGTTTTTGAGTTAACAATAAAACTTTACTTTGACTTCAAAAGATGCAGGTAAGGGTACAAGGCACAGTATTCTCATAAGCTCTTGACAGCTTGACATAGCTTAGGGTTATCCAAGAGGAGAGCCTCAACTGAGGAATTGCCTAGATCAGAATGGCCTGTGAACATGTCTTGTCTTGATTACTATTTGATATAGGAGGGTTCAACCACTGTGGGTGGCACTATTCCCTAGGCATGTGGTCCTGAACCCTATGAAAAGCAAGCTGAGTATAAGTCATCATGCAAAACAGCTACGAGAATACTCTCTGGCTCCTACTGCACTTCTTTGGCTGGGTAATACTTTATAGAATGGAAAGCAGGCTGCCTTCAAGTCCCTGTCTTAACTCCATTAATGATGGACTGTGACCTGCAGATACAAGCCAAATAAATAAATAAATAAATAAATAAATAAATAAATAAATGAAAAGAAAGCCTTTTTTATTTCATAACATAATTTTGGCCAGAGTGTTTTATCACAGCAACAGAAATGAAAGTAGAAGACACAGTAACATAAAAAGGTTAAAAAAAAAAAAAAAAAAGGAAGGTGTTATAGGTTTCAAAATGAAAAAAAAAAAAAATGGTTGAAATAAAGTAAGAGTCTGAGATCAGAGCCTTCAGGTTGATGTCCTATGAGTACATGTTTCTCAAATCCCACTTCAAAACTATAGTAGGAAATATAAAATGTATTGCATGTAAATAAATTGTGTATTATTCCATGGACTTTTTTTTTTCAGTGATGGTCACTGTCTGTACACACATGCACATATACATATATGTGATAGGCCTGACTGTCAAATATAGTTATTCTCAAGGATTACATTTTAAAAGTTTCGAAGATGCTCCATTAGCCATAGTAGTATACAAACCACATCTTTGTTATGTCATTTAATAAACATCAGCAGGCACACACACACCACTTCAAAACTCTTAAGGAAATTATGGCCACAATATTTATGGTAAAGGAACAACACACAGGCTTGACCACTGGCCTCCATATGTTTGCACACATGTGCCAACACTGAAAAAAAAATATGTCTAGTCAACCAGGAAATAGTCTTCATAATAATAACAACAGTAGCGTAGAAGTTGAGTGTCCATAATTCCAGCTCTCAAAGAAGAAAGACCAGGAATTCAAGGTCCTCCTTGGCCTCACAGAGAATTCACTATGGGTCATGTGAACCATGTCAAAAAGACAAACACAACCCCAAATGATAGATTTACAACCAACCCCTATACTGCGGCTCAGGGAACATTGCAGAAGAGGGGTCAGAAAGATGTAAAAGCCAGAAGACCAGGATGTCTTGCTGTGAGATAGTGCCTTCTAGATATGACGGGGAAGCTGCACCCATGAACTGTCAACAATATGGCTGCCTAAAAACCTGAACACTGTCATCACCAGTTGACATGACAGCATGGAAGAGGGAAATCTTACAAGGCTCTGTCCCTAGATGGAGAATTATAGGGCATTAATGGCTGCTGAGAAAAGGAGAATGTGGCTTCTCTAAGGACAAGCCCCTAATAGGTTATCCAGTCCCAGAGGGTCAGCTCTAGAGACATACACATATGAGAAACACTAAATGGCCTCAGCAGACTGAATTATATATACATATGTACACGTGTGTGCATGAGTGTGTGCGCGCAAACACACACACACCCACCAACAGTTAAAGGAGAGGTCATGATTTTGAGAGGGAGTTGGGGGAGTCTGAGACAAGTTGCAGAGGTGAGGGACATGGAATACTACTCAAAACAACACCACTAACAACTAAATCAAAACCCAAAGTGAACAGTGATAATGGTTAGTGGTGGTTAATTGACCTAAATTCCTCTGGTGGACTGAGAAGGTCTGGACTGGAAAGTTGGCTTCATTGTTGACACAATGTTATCATTGAACTGATAACAGCTGTTAGGTTCTGGAAGTTTCTGAGAAGGTCAACATACCTCTTCATGTGGTATCTGTTACTTAGAGACTACAGAGGAATCTTCCATCCCCAAAGTTCTCCCTTAAAGCTTTGTCATTTAGTAAAACATCATCAGGCACACAAACAACACTTCAAAACTCTCTTTAGGAAATGAAGGTCACATTTCTGGTATATGAACAACATACAAGATTGACTTCTGGCCTCCATATGTTCACACACATGTGCATACATCAAAAAGAATTTCTAGTTCGCCCAGAAAATGATTTCATCAATAATATTAGCAACGGTGGGGGTGAATGTCTGTAATTCCAGCTCTCAAGATAGACAGATCAGGAGTTCAAGGTTATCCTTGGCCTCATAGAGAATTCAGATCCATTATGGACTATATGAGTTCCTATGTCAAAAGGCCAACTATAACCCCAATAGATAGATTTACAACTCAACCCCTATGCCAAAGGCTCCTATGCCATGTCACATGAACAGTCTCTACTTTCAGAGAGACTGCAGCCTTCAGTTATTTGAAGCAGAAGAACAATTCTGCTTCTTCAGATGTCTATCTATGGGACTGGAGATATGGCTCAGTGGTTAAGAGCACTGGGTGCTCTTCCAGAGGTCCTGAGTTCAATTCTCAGCAACCACATGGTGGCTCACAACCATCTGTAATGGGATCCGATGCCCTCTTCTGGTGTGGATGAAGAGAGCTACAGAGTATTTACATACATTAAATAAATTCTAAAAAAAAAAAAGTTAAATAAAAAAGAAAGAAAAAAGCACATGCCTATCTGCTTTAAAAAAAAAAAAAAAAATTCCAAGTCGCCTTCCTGAATCCTAATCTATTGATGGATTGTGATTGTCATGATCATGGATGTTCGACACGTACTGTTCTGTGACCTGGCCAACACGACTACATGCAGATTCTACTACTATTTCTTATTTCCTGAAGAAACTGTACACATTTCTAGAGGTTTCTCAGATCATAGAACTCCCAACTCCTGCCTGTCTGACCCAGAGCCAAAGAATTTCACTGCAATACTTCATAATGTATCCAAGGACACCATGCAAAACCAGCATCCTTTTGCGTCTAAGTTTTTTTGAAATGTGTAATTTAGAGTGAGTGTGATTCACCCCACTGTGACACTGTTGGAAGGTGATGGATAGAGGGTATTTCCAGGACTCTCGGTATGGAAGGTGGGAGTGATGGTGGAGGCCATTGAGGCCTACTGTGTCTAAGAAGCCTAACCCCTCTACCTCTTATAGCCTCTGTCCCCAATCTTAAATTCTGAGGTGACCCTCTCTGCATTCAGCAGAGTTGCGGGACTCTCCTGTACCATCTTCTCTCCCGAGTATGCAGCTCCTAACCAGCCAAAATGAACAACAAACCCAAACAGAAACCCTGCACTTGGGAGTCGCTGGTAACTGCAAAGAATTTCTCTGGGTCAGAGATCAGCAATTTCCTTTAATCTCCGGATGAAGGAACAGGCTGTAAATATTTTCGTCTACGTGAACCGCACGGTCTCCCCGGAACAAGCATGTGGCTTTGCTGTGGAAGGCGGGAGCTGGATGTGGGCGTTTCTGTGACATAGCTTGGCTGCATTTGGCCTGTGGGTTGTGGCTTCCCAACCCTTCCTTCAAAGTCCGCAGCTAAGTCTTTCGGCACCAGCAGCAACAGAACAGCATTGCTCTGTTTTCAAAATGTCTTGTCATCTTGAATACGTTCCCCCACCCCCGACTATGTGTTCTCATGCTTTAAACGCTATGAAAAGTTCTTGTCCATCTCATCCAAAAGGTTAGACACTCCTTCAGTCGAGTGCATTATTGGGTTGGGATTTCGTTCTATGGCTATGTAAAGAAGTAAGTTTGCACAGTGCTATGGCCAGGCCCCTCACCACAGTGTGGATTCTGTCTCTCTCATGTATACCTTTGTAGGACAGACATCTATGGAAAACTTTTCTTTCTATAGCTACATAATTTATAACAAAGCTATAAGAACATCAACAGTTCGTTAGTCACAGTACAATTACCAATTGTTCTTGTTTGTTTGTTTGTTTGTTTTTGAAGATGGGGTTTCTCTGTGTAGCTTTGGCTATCCCAAACTTGCTCTGCACACCAGGCTGACCTTGAACTCAGAGATCCACCAATCTCTGCCTACTGAGTGCTGGGATTAAAAGAGAGCGCCTCCGCTGTCCCACTCAATGTTCTTTTGATGTGTGCACACACATGGAGGCCAAAGGCCAGTCTCACGTGTTGTACCTCCCAACACAGTCTACCTTTTTGTTTTATTTTTTGAGAAAGGGACACAAATGACCCAGAAGTCACTGACTGGGTGAGGCTGTTTGGGGATTAAGCTCCAGGGAGCTGTCTGTCTCACACCTCAAGCGTGCTGGTATCAGAAGCATACACCCCATGTCTGGCTCATTTATATGGGTTCTGGTGATGTAACTGGGGTCTCTCTAGCCCTTAAGAACATTAAAAAACATTTTCTGAATTGTGAATAGAGAGTATACATTAATTTTATCCTTAGGACAAATGAAAATAATAAAACCCCCTTCAGTATATTCCATACTAGGAAGAGAAAGAATTTTGAAGAGACTTGGGGTTCGGGAAGAAGTGCTGGAAGAAAAGCAGGTCTGGACTTCCCAGACTCCATTTTCTGAGGGAAGGTTGGGTGTAAATACTGGGAACACTTAAAGATAGCATTGTGCTTCCTTTTTGGAATTCCTCAAGGGAAAACACAGGGACAGGGAGCAGAAGTGTCAGGATGACAAGTGACCTTCCCACGTCCTGTGTTTAGAAAGGGAAAGATTGCTTTAAATATTTGAATGTAGGAAAATAAGATTTAAAATGAGCTCTTGGCTGTGTGTTTGTTTTAAAGAACTATGAACATACCCCCTTTTCCTTAGCTCGGGATGATTTCAGCCTAACACACTATCCCCCAAATCAGCAGTTTCCAAAAGGTTGTGGGAAATAGAAGGAACAGAAGACTTGGGCTTCTTTGTGCAGTTCACCCAATACCTATTCACTGCTTCTTCACAGCTGACCTCTGTTCACGACAAAGGTCAGTAATAGACTAATTCAGAAATCCCTTCCTTTGATGCATTGTCTACTCTTTGGGATACTGTCTACTCTTTGAGAACACTACCTATACCTTGGGAAGACTCTATGCTATGGGAGCACTACCAACCTTTTGGGAGCAGAGCCTATCTCTTCAGAGTATTGTCCAAACTGTGGGAACATTATCCTTCAGGGTCATTTCTATTCTCTGGGAGCACTTTAAATCTTGGGAGCATTGCCTATGTATTGGACAACTGTCTAACCTTTGTGAGCTTTGCCTCACACAGTGGTTCTCATCTTTGGCTGCACATGAACCACATCTACTGGCTACAGTTCTCAGGGATAGACTCTGTGCATGATAGTTATCTTTAAAGTCACCTAGGCAGTGCAATTACGAAGCACAGGTTACGAATGGTCCAAAGGTAGAGGATCTACTAGTCCTGACAATTCCATGTACTAACACAGGAATGCTAGTCATAGACTAGGAGGAAGAGCTCAGTCGTGCTTTTGGAAGGGATGTTCTCTGTAAGAGTCACACTAGAAGGGATGCCCTTGCTAAATCGCAAAGAAAGATGGATAATTGTTTACCAAGCCAGACAAAGGAGGGTGCGGTAGGGTACATTCCATGAAAGGAGTGACCCGTGATAAGGCAAGGTAGTGTGACGTGTCAGGGTGGACCCTGAAGCTGTGTTGAGAGGGATAGGCAGTTTGTCTGCTTGGATGACAAAACTCCACAATAAAGTGACTCACATATCAGAAATTCATTGTGTCACAGTTCTGGAGCCTGGGACTTCTATCTTAAGGGGTCTGAAAGATTGGTCCTCTTTTCAAGTGATGTTCTTGTTAAGTCTTCAGCCCTCTATCCTGTGTAAAGCGACAGGAAGCTTCTGTGCCCTTAGTGGTCTGCTGGCATTTCTACCAAATGATCCTTATCACCTTCAACTTGCTGCCCTAGTTTGCTTTCTGTTGTTTTGATAACTACTGTGACCAAAAGTAATTTAAGGAGGAAAGGGTTGATTTCATCTTATACTGTCCATCATCAAGGGAAGTCAGATCAAGAACTCAAGGCAGGAGCTTGGAGCAGAAACCATGCAGAAATGCTGCTTACTATTGTGGAATAATTAGTATTCTATATATATTTCTAATCCAGCTAGTTCCCAAGGAATTGAGAGAGATCAAGGATTTATTCAAACAAACTTAAAAGCATAATAACTGGGCAGGTACCTTTAAACTAATTTTCTAAGCTAGTCTGGCTACCTCCCAGCTACACAACCCCAAGTTATTTGCCAGTATTTGTCCTGACTGGGCTGAGTCTATTCCATCAGGCTACGTTCTAATAGGTTATTTCCCCACCGCTGACGAAACAAGTCTATTCAAGCCAGATTAGATTATATATTAAAGGTATATTTACTGGGAAGCTACTCTCGAATGAGTTCATTGGCCCCAAGGGCCAAAGCCAGGAAAATCACCATGGAGAGGCAGGAGGGGGAAGAGAAATAGAGAAAGGGTACCAGAGCATGGAAAAGGAAGAAAGAAAGAAAGAAAAAGAAAGAAAGAAAGAAAGAAAGAAAGAAAGAAAGAAAGAAAGAAAGAAAGAAAGAAAGAAAGAAAGAAAAAGGAGAGAGAGGAGAGACCAAAATGTCTGGATTACATAGGGAAGAACCTCTGGAGAAGGGCAGCCCAGCCCTTGGGCTGGAAAGTTTAGGGTTAAGGGCAGGGTATGCCAGGTGGGGACTGAGGGATTCTGGGAGAACCTTGAGGCCAGGTCTGCTTCGATATGTAGTACATGCACCTCAATCCCTTGTCCAGGGGTTCAAAACCAAACAGTTCTTTCTTTGCATCCTCTCTATACCCCATTTCTTTGCCTCTCTTCCTATTTTTTCTCCTTCATGGTTCCATCTCTGATTCCAAACTTGAGGACCCCAACCCCACCTACTTGTCTTCTGCCCAATTATTGGCTAGCATTTTTTATTATTAACCAATCAACTCTAGATTGGGGAGCAAGATTTATACAACAGAGGCTGGTGTATGTGAGAATACACTTCTCTGGACAGCAACCAGAACTTGGGATTCAGAATTTAGCATCCGTATACATAGCACCAGACCAATCCCCAACAGTTTACTGGCTTACTCACTGGTCCATGCTTAGCTAGCTTTCTTAACATAGCCTAGGCCCACCTTCCCACAGCAGACATGGTGTCTGAACTACTGCTGCTCTATTGCCTTGAGGTGGTACTATGACCAAAGCAACTCTTATAAAAGAAAAGATTTAATTGGAGACTTATTTACAATTTCAATGATAGTGCCCATTATCATTGTGGCATTATGATGCACTTAGGTAGGGTGCTCGAGCAGTAACTGAGAATTCTATATCCAGATCCATAAGCAGCAAAAGGGAACCTGGGCCTAGCATGAGATTTTGAAACCTCAAAGTCCACCTGCAGTGATGTACTTCATCCAACAAGGTCACATCTACTCCAACAAGGCTACTACTCCCAATCCTTCTAATCCATTCAAATAATACTACTCCCAATGACTAAACATTCAAATATATGGGCCAATGGGGATCACTTTTATTCAAACCTCCACACATGGTTACAGATAAATCTGATCAAGGCAACTTTTCAATTGAGGTCCCCTCTTCCTAGGTGAGTCTATCGTCTCTGCTAGTTTTATGTCAATTTGACACAAACTAGAGATTTTGTCTTTTTTTTTTTTTTTTAATAACAGACCTCAATTGTGAAAATGTTCCTATTGTGTTGGCCTGAGGGCAACTCTATAGTGCATTTTCTTAATTGATAATTGATGGGTTTGTAGTCCTAGGTTGCATAAGAAATCAGGCTGAGAAAGGTTTGGAGAGCAACTCAATAAACTGCCCTCCTCAATGGATTTTCCTTTAGTTCCTGACTCCAGGTTCCTGCCCTGCTTGAGTTACTACCTTGACGTCCTGTGATGATGGCCTGTGATGTGGAACTATAACCCAAACTTGGTTTTGTTCATATTTTACCACAGCCATAGAAACCTTAACTAAGACATTCTGTGTAGTATCAAGTAGACAATCAAACTTAACTGGGGACGCTCCCCACACCCAAAATAAATTCCTCTGGATTGTAGATGTCTCCACTTGTATTTTAAACATTACTATTCTTGGCAAATCCCCTACTTCCTGTTGGTGCACAGGGGCTAATTTTGGAGGCCATGATCCACAGTATTTTTGGCTACTTCTCCTGCACCAGTGAAATGACCGTAGCACTGGCTTAAAGGCTACTGTGTCAAAGTGTGAGAGACGACAAGTGTATTGTTTTTGGGAAATTAGTGCTCTGAGTTTTCATCAAGAGAACAGCTATGTAGTGGTTAGAGATAGCTCAATGGTTATGAATGCTTGCTGCTCTTATGGAAGAACCAGACTTGGTTTCCAGTGTCCTCATCAGGTGGTCATAACTTCCTGTAACTCTAATCTCAGGGATCTGACACCCTCTTCTGCTCCCCACGCTCTTGCATGCACATGGTACACTTACCTACAAATAAAATAATATAAAAATAAAATATACAAAGAGAACTACTACACAATTTCTCCACTAAACATTTTAACATTCTCCAGGAGGTCTCTAGGAGAGGACAGTCTAAGCATTAGAGACAGTGGGGACCCTTTTGAGTACAGCGTGTCTTTGTGAACTCTTCAATGGGGTCCTATTAAAGCTAGTGTTCTTAGACTTCCTCCTTTCTAGAACTGGACTTGGCTGAAAGCCTGTGTTCCACAGGTCAATGGGCCAGGAAACCCCCTTGAGTGCCGTGTGGGAGAGGATTGGAGTCGGTGCTTCAAGAGTTGCTTTTGACTCAGCTTCTGAAACTTCCTCTAGAAACAGGTGGAGTGAAGACTAAGTTAAGAAAGGACATCATAAGGTCAACCAGCCCTTCTGTTGGTCCCAAGAAGACAAAACGGTTGTTTCTTCAATAACAAGTACCTTGTTTGACCAGTTCAAAGGTAACCAAGGAGTGTTTGCTCCACAAGTCACTGCTAGACATGCAGAATCCAGTTATTATATAAAAACATGTCTTATAAAGGGAAACACATCATTGGGAGATCAAATAATGTGCTCATAACATCTTAGAGTGGTCCAGGGAGATCGTTCAATCTGCCTTGAAAGCATGAAGACCTGAATTTGAGTCCCAGCATCAATGTAAAAATGAGAGAGATGGTAGTATGCACTTGCCATTCCAAGTCAGAGACTTGGTTCCTTAGGCTCCTTAAAGCTCACTGGCCAGCCAGTCTAGTCTAATTGGTGAGCTCCACGCCAGCGACAGACCCAGTCTCAAAAGAAGTGGACAGTGTTTCTGTGGATGACACCTGAGGACTGAGGTTGTCCTCTTCTTCATAGGTACATGCACCTACACAGACACACAGACACACAGACACACAGACACACAGACACACAGAAACACATACATAGACATGCACACATACACACATACACACACATATACACACATACATACACAGAGAATCACACCCACACACACCCACACATATGCACATATGCACACACATGTGCATGCATAAGAAAGAACATTAGTCTCCTCCCCATCCAACTGAAGAGGGTCCTGGGTACCCTCAACAGGTGGCATCACCACCTCTGCTGCAACCTTAGCCCCTGCTAGCTGAGGACTGGGGATCTGCAGTGGGAACCAGCTGCCTCTGCAGTGCTCATTCTTATGTTCTGAACCTTCACCTGGCCTTAGCTGAGCCTCTGATACCTCATTCCCACATCAGCACCAAGTGGCCCCAATACTGGACCTCAAGCACACTCAGCCAGTCCGACTCTGACATATTGGGATAACAGCAGAGATCCAAATATCCACTCAACAAAGGTGAGGCAGACATCCATATCAAAAGATACTATGAAGAAGATCATCTTGGAGTTCTTGTCTGAGGATAAATTGAAACCTTGGGATTCCATCTCAGCATGAGATGCTTCGTGCACAGATCCATGCACTAGCTTTATTGTAGAAGATTCCGGGAATTATAAACCTTACTTTTCAGTTGTTGTCCTCCTGATGCGCCATGCTACTTTGCTGTACAAGGGCAAGGAGAGTCTCAGGTGCCTCTAAGAGACCCAGACCCCAGGAACTGAGCAAGCTTGTTTCGGGGTATACCTGCTTGCAGAGGCCCCAACTGAATGCTTTATGAAAACTCTGCAGTTTCTTCTCACATCTCTGCCTTCCTTTCATAGGGTAGACAGTTTCCCTGCTTTGTGACTTTGTAAAAAGAGCAAAGCTTTGAAAGAGGCCACACCTGTTCCAACCTATGGGCAACTCTCTGCTGCCTGTGAAGGGGAGTTAGGGTCAACAGTGTTTCTGTTTCCGAGTCCTGAAATGATCAGGAAACTTGAGAACCCTCGTGGTCATCTCCCTGGCCTGGGGCAGGAGTGAAAATACAGTTCGTCAGTCAGGCTAATTTTAGAGATTGCAAGATCTGGCAATTCTGTGACTCCGTCAAAAGGGCACCACAAGCTACCTTTGCAAACTATTCTTTATTTCTTGGTCTAGTCTAGATGCCCTTGGTTGGGAGTGGTAAATCCTCTACTAAGTGTTCAATAGTTCTGATCGGCCCTCAGATTCATTTTCTGAGTTGACTAGCCCACACATCCTAACCTTTTCTTCAAATCTCGGAAAACATTTTTTTTTAAAAAGACATCTAACGAATTTGTTTATTGCAGACTCCTAGGATTTTCTTATTTCATGTCATTTCTCCAACCTACATGAGTTCTCTCTTACAAGCTTCCCCACTGCTAAATTTTATAATGGCATTCACAGGCACATGCTTGTAACCCCAGTATTTGGGAGACAAATGTGAGGGATTAGGAATTTGAGGGCACTCTGGGTTACATAACAAGATCTTGTCTTCAAAATAACTGCCCCCCCACCCCCCAACTAGGGGCTTCGGAGATGAGTCAGCATTTAAGGGTTCCTGTCCCAGCACCTCGCATAACAAGCTAGGTGTCTTATATACTCGTAACCCAGTTCCCAGAGGAACAGCGAAAGGAGGTGGATGAAAAAATAAAATAAAATAAAATAAAATAAAATAAAATAAAATGAAATGAAATGAAATAAAATAAAAGAAGGAAGGATGTGGCTGCTCCTAGGTATGATAGAGAAGGAAGCTTATTGTACATAAAAGGGAGAGCAAATCCAGAGACAGAGACAGAGAGAGAGACAGCTGGGAGAGTCCAGAGTGGACATGATCCACCACTGAGCAGAAGGGGACAGGATGAGAGAGGGAGAGAGGGGAACAGCGAGCAGCAGGCAAGAGGTAAAAAAAGAGAGAGTAGCCAAAATGGTTGGATTATATAGGGAAGACTTTTGGGAAGGGCAGCCCAGCTGGTGGGGTGGTAGGTGGTGGTGGTGGTGGTGGGGTGGTTGGAGGTGTGGTGGTGGTGGGTGGAGGTGGTGGTGGTGTGGTGGTGGTGGTGGATGGTGGTGGTGGTGGTGGTGTGGGTGGTGGTGGTGGTGGGGTGGTGGTGGTGGGTGGTGGTGTGGGGTGGTGGAGGTGGTGGTGTGGGGTGGGTGTGGTGGTGGTGGTGGGGTGGTGGTGTGGTGGGTAGTGGGTGGTGGTGTGGTGGTGGTGGTGGTGGAGGTGGTGGGGTGGTGGTGGAGTGGTGGAGTGGAGGTGGTGGGTGGTGGTGGAGGTGGTGGAGGTGGTGGAGGTTCTGTGGGTAGATAGAGTATGCCAACCACATCCTGTAAAAGGTAGGGGCTGAGGAATGCTGGGGAGATACTGGCTGCCAGGTCCACTTTGGTATGTTACATAGGCACCTTAGCCATTTGTTTCAGGGTTTGAGACTTAACAGGAGGGTCACTGGACTTCCCAGCTCCCAAGCTAGCCATGACAACACAAGCCTTATAGCCAGGGAGAGAACCTGCCTCAAGAGAAAACATGCAGAGTGATATATCAAGGTCTCTGACATTCTCTTCTGGCTTCTCTGTGTGTGTGTGCACATGCACGTGAGCAAGCACACACACACACACACACACACACACACACACGATCTCTTTCTCGTTCTCTCTTTCACACACACGTACACACTTAACACAGACAGAAACACAACGCTAATAGATGTTTTAAAAAACAAAAGAAAAAAGATATACACATTTTTTAAAAGGCAAAATGACCTGCCCAGAAACCTCTTTTATTTGCATCTTAGGGAGCAACCATCATGACAGCAGTGAGCTATGTCAGCAGCGCAGACAGAGGAACCAGGTCATGGGCCAGTCACAGGAGGAGAGAGTCATTCTAACTACCATCTTGGCCTTTAGGCAGTTAATGGGTTTAAAATACCACACAAATCAATCATCGATTTTCATGATGACAGCCATAAGTCATCCAGAAAATTTATCATTGACAAAGGGTTTGACCATATGAGTCGGGGAAAGCGCTGGGTAAGCATGCTTCTAACTCTGGAAGGCCGTCCTAGTAGATGAATTCAAGTCAATTTAGTTTGGCTTGAAAGGAGGTCAATTAGAAATTTTACTGATTATATTGTCATGGAAAAGGTGAGCCAAGAGCTGCTTTTAATAACAGATCAGGGAAAAGTGGGATGGAACAAGGGAAAAGGCCTCCTTGGGCAATTAGGAAGAGCTGAGGGCTGGGGCCTGGGGAGGGATATAGCTCAACCACGAACTTTTAATTTTCACAGAAATGGCGCTCAACTTGAAAATGTGCATGAAGCTCTGGGGTAGACCTAGTGTATTATATACTTCAAATCGTGTTCCTCCTATGGCCAAGGAAATGAAAACTCAAACTTCGGTTTACAAAAAATGCCTCACAGGGGCTGGAGAGATGGTTCAGGGGTCAAGAGTATACTCCTGCAGAGGTACCAAGTACCTGATAGCAGCTCACAGCTTCCTGCACCTGCAGCTCTAGGGGCATGCACATGCATGCGTGTATACACACACACACACACACACACACACACTTAAAAAATGATTTTAAAAAGAACCAAAGAGTTCCTGACCACTGCCAGACAGACATCTACAATCGCATCTTGACATTTAGCATGGGCTTTGAAGGACCAAGAGAGGGTGCATTTAGAACCTCTAAGCCAAAACTGTGCAAGCACTCAACTTTGGTGAATTCACTTTCCTCATTGGATCTCTTCTGCTTGCATCTTCTTCAGATATAGAGCTTAGCGATATTATCCTCGAGGTCCCACGCTTGATCTCATTTAAGCCCTACACAATACTGTGATCGTGTCTAACAAGTTATTCCTTCGGTATACTCTTCAGAAATGTTTACTGAGAGCCAACAACATGCCAGGTGACATTTTAGATCCGAAGCAAACAACCCAGGAAGGTTGTCTTTCTGGGAACATATAGAGTGCTTGGTTGAATTGATTTGTTTTATTTCAAAATGAAACCAAGGCCCAACAAGAATGGAAGCAAGAACCAAAAACTCTACTAAGGCAGGAGGACCTCATGGTAGCTAACATGGGAGCACATCCTGGATTGCCTCCTGTGTGTCAGCAGGAGGAACTATTAGCTACAGATTTCTATGTGTTCTGAGACCCAGTCAGCCACTCCTGGAATCAGACATCTGTATTTCTTAGCAGCTCTCTCAATGGTTCTGATGTGGCCTGTCTAGAGCTGGTTTCCAAATGCTTGCCCTAGGACCACTGACCCAGAAGTTCTCTTCTCTATGTCTAAGTTCCAACAAGATCCAAAAGGCAGTTTCAGCTGAATAACTGGAAGAGACTTTCAGACGGATAACTTGCAAGTGTGTGCTAGGGTCTCCAAAGAATGGCAGAGAACCCCAAGATGGGTCATGCAATGCATAGCAAAGGCCGGTATTTTAAACTCAGGAGGTCAGAGGGTGCTCTCCCTAGAATCAAGAGACAAGATCGGACTTCATGAAAGACTAGGGATCATTAGTTGAGAAATGTAGCCAGTTAGTTTGAGCCAAATCCAACTAGAATCTGAAAAGTCAAACAGCTATTATCCATGACCATATAGGCCAGCCTACTGGGGTAGCAAAGAGGATGGATATAGTTGGAGGAGCGCTCACCAGAAGAGCGTCTAAATGATGCATTCTTCAAATCTCATGCAAAACTAGTTCCTAGATGCTTCATGACTCTTCACTGTCTCTATTGCTAGATACAACCCAGGCAACCAATACAATCAACTAATGCCAAGTTGTCGTTTGCCTCCTCCTCCTCCTCCTCCTCTCCTCCTCCTCCTCCTCCTCCTCCTCTTCTTCTTCTTCTTCTTCTCTTCTTCTTCTTCTTCTCTTCCTCCTTCTCCTCCTCCTCTTCTCACTCCTCCTCCTTCTTTTTTCTCCCCCCTCCTCCTCCTCTTCTTATAGCCACTGATATCAATGAGTACTCTCTATATTATGTGTACTGTGATGGATTTTTTTTGTCTCTGTCTCTCTCTAACTTGTGTGTGTGTGTAGATGAGACGAGAGTTTTGATGTCTTGTTTTCCCACAATGTGTACCTCATTTTAAAAAGCTTTTGTTCAGCAGCAGCAGCAGCATGTATGTATATATGTGTATATGTGTGATGTCTATATGATATGATATCACATGATATGATATGATGTGATGCTATAGCATGTGCATGGAGGTTGGAACACGACTTCGTGGAACTGACTTTCTCTGTTCACATTAATGTGGTTCCGAGGGTGGAGCTCAGGAAGTCAGACTTGCTTGGCGAGACCTTTCACCCACTGAGTCTTCTCGCCATGCCTCCCCTTTATTTTTCCAGACAGGGGCTCGTTTACTGAGCTCATCACTTCAGCTAGAATAGCGGCTAAGGAGGCACTGGGAACCCTCTGCCTTGCCAACGCTGAGATTACAGGTACCTGTCACTATGTCTGGTTTTCACATGGGTGCTGAGGATCTGAACTCAGGCCCTCATCCATGCTCAGTAAGGACTTTACCAACCGAGCCAGCTCCCAAGCATCTTGAAGTAGAGATCACTTCAGAGTAGGTGCATTACTGTTTTACAGCAAAGGAAATAATTTACAGATTATGCAACCGACCAGTCCCACAGCAGGATAAGCGCTAAGTCATGATTGGAGGCCACATATCTTACATGAGAGCCTATGCTATCAGCCTGATGCATTTTCCCAATAAAACACCCATCTTAGTCACCTGGGTGACTTCAGTGTGTGTTGTAGGTGGGTTTGTTTTTCTTGTACATCACCTGGTCGTCATTCATAAGAGTGTGTATATTAAATATTACATATTTCTCTTCATATCCAGGAGGCAACATGGGCCTTGTGGAACAACTGTTTCCTGCATCTGCATTTTGAGGATTAAGTACTAGATTTGACCCCTTCTTTTTTTTTTTTTGTACACCCTGCATAATGAAGAATGCAGCTCGGAACCATTGTGGCAGTTTGTTCTGGAATGAGAGTTTTCTTAGGACTTGGTTATTTTACTGTTAAGCCTGGGACAGATCCTGATGTAGCTGGGGTGGTTGCCAACTGCCATGTTTTTTTAAAGCAGTCTAAATTTTATAATGAGAAGGCCAGATATTCTAGAACCACATTTAAAAAATTTTTTCAATAAAAATTAAAAACATGTTTGGAAAAGATACCCAAATGATGAATAATGAATTAAATATCTCTGTCTTTATATCTTATGAGACTGGGTTAGGGTTCATCTTCTGGCATCTTAAAGCATAATTTATGATTCTTTCTTAGGACTATCTGAAAAGCAGACGTCATGTGATAAGATGGGGAATAGGAATTGGAAGATGGTTTGTTCCAGACATCTAGAGATGTCAAGTAATGAAGGATTCAGGCTGCTGCAACAAAGCCCAGAACCCCATCTCCTTTAATCTTGTCATAAGCATGCGACACCTGTCCAACACACGTGGTATCTGTTTCACTGTGTTGTAACCACTTGTTTATTGCTTGTGTCTCTTGCTAGACAGAAAGATCATTGAGGACAGCATGCATCCATCTGGGGATTTAGAGCTGTCCCTGTTCCATGGGCCTAGCTCAGTGACTGTTGAAAGCAGCTTGGACTACAAAGGATGTGTATTTTCTCAAGGTCTACGTTTGAACTTTTTCGATTCAGAACAAAATGTGACTTTTGAAGCCATGCCTGAAGACATCAGGTAGTCAAGTGGGCACAGGGGAGGCATAACTCCCCACACTGTAGAAAGGTTTCCTGCTAAGCAACTGCCGGAGCTTATCAGCCTCTGGGGTCTCTCTTGACTCTCCCACTCCACTTTTCCACCTCATCTTCTTGATTACCTTGCTTCCGGATCTCAAATAGCCTTACTTCATTCTTATTACTTCATTCTTATTGTTTGGCAAGATGCTGGACAAATTGAAAAACAAATTATTTATTATTTTTTTTTAGGGAGGAAGTAATTCAACTCACATAAGTATCGAGGCTTCTGTAGGAGACCATCCAAGAATTGATGTCAATACATATGTCCTGAAAAGGACCGTGGGACACAACTCACTTTGTAACGCATTCCTGTTGTGCAGAGTGAAGTGCTAGCACATTACACGTCCAGAGAGATTTGTTCTATGGCTAGATGTGACAAGATGAATGATCATTTCTAAGTATAGGTGAGGCTGAGGTATGGCTGTACCCAAAGTCTAGATAGGAGGCAAGATCTCTGAAACCCTAAGACTTGTGTCCTTTGCTATCTGAAGCCTTACAGCCTGCGAATGTCTGGCTCCTAAAATGTCTGGCTTCTCCCATTTTTTTCTGATATTCGCCACATACTAAATGAGAAGTATGGGCTTAGCTTCTGGAGAAAGTCTCCCAGTGCCTGGAGACAGAGGATGAGAGAGAAGAAGAAACGAAAAGCTACATAAAGCATGGCTTGGGCTTCTTTATCATTGGGGGAGGGGATACCCATTTACAAGTGGTATTAAAGCCTGTGGTTAGATTTCACCAGTATAAATTATTCACGGAGAACTGCCAAGGGTTTTCTCTCCTCAGGGTGAACAGCTGGCATTCTGAACGCCCCTGCCTTGCTTAGTTTGGTGGGTTTTTTGAAGACTAGCGCCCTCTGGGGGTTGAAGTGAGAAAAACTAATCTAGGAAGAAAGAAGGAGGGTGTTTGCCGTTGCCTGCTCTTACCTAATGAGGAAAGCTGAGGGGCTTCGGAGAGAAATATTTTCTATTGCTACCCTGACTGCGAAATGTCATGTGACCATGGGCTAGTGATATCTGAGGCTGCTTAACTGTATTAGGCTAATGTGGCCTGGGCAGTGATGCTTCACAGCGGTGGCACATCCTGTGGATGAGGTTTCCAGGGTATCTGGAGAGCCAGGTTCACTTTCTGTGTTTTCTGTAGGGAGGTACAAGGTATAAGAAGACTCAAGACTAAGCTGAGTGTGACTGTGTGGACCTGAAACATCTAGTACTTGGGAGGCTGACGCAGGTGGATCACTGGGAGTTTGAGGCCAGCCTAGGCTCCATAGTAATTTCTGGGACACTTCCTCAAAATGAAAGATAGATTTAAGGCTTGTCATGAAGACAGGGTGGGCAGTGGTGGTGGTGCACACCTTTAATCCCAGCACTTGGGAAGCAGAGGCAGGAGGATCTCTGTCAGTTTCAGGCCAGGCAGATTTCTATATCAAGTTCCAGAGCAGCCAGGGTTACAAAGTGAAATACTGTTCTGAAGGATGATGATGATGACGGTGGTGGTGGTAGTGGTGGTGGTGGTGGTGGTGGCGGTGGTGGTGGTGACAAGGAAGAGGAGGAGGAAGAGGAGACAGAAAAAGAGAAAGAAATGAAGGAGAAAGAAGAGAAAGAGGAGGAGGAAGAGGAGGAAGCCATTTGACAGAACAGCTATATGACTCCTGTCAAGCATCCCCACAGCGGCTGAGGAGAAAGTGCCCTAGCATTTGCAAAGCACTCACTCCATACAGGAGTCAAAGTTACCTCACTGATTTCCTTAAGAAGAGGAATTCTATCCGCTACTTACTTTCAAGCCCTTACTTGAACTTACTGGTAAACTATTAATGTGTCACTCAGACTGTCATAGAAAGGGACATTTTGGGGAAGAGCCAGCAGGGAGGAGATGAAGTGCCTGCACAGCTGTGAGAGCGGAGGCCGGAGAAATCTCCTGCCCGTGGTTCATGCCGAGGATCAGAGAGAGGATGCCAGGCTCCTTGCCTCCCTTTCTTTCCTCACAAAGAGAATTCCATAGCTCCGACGCACAACGCGTGCTGTCTAAGAATGAGGTCCAAGAGGCCTTTGCTACGTACACCTCGGCATCTCTCAAGCACCCATTCTGAGAGCAGCTTGTGATTCTGCACTCAGGTCACGTGATATATTTACAATGCCAGTGACTAGATCTCCGCCCTCTTCTGCAGCTGAGGTCTTGACCTGGATACCGAGGCAGACAGCAGTGGGCAGACCACCCAGATTCTCTCCACCTATACTGTTTCCAAGCTTGTTGGTTCAACTTCCAGCTGACTGCGTGGGAGTATGTTCGCTGGCTTCCTCTGGAGACATGAACTCTCTAGGGTCCTGGGCACTGCACCTTCTTAGTGCTGTGAAGATAATAAGACACTCTTTACCAGCCTTCGACTAGTGGCTCATATTTAAATCCACTATATCAGCTATAGGTTGTAAAGACAACATCACATACGGGACATTGGTGAAGCCATACTCAAAGGCAATGATGTAAGACTTTTACATTAGCGTTCTCTTGAATTTCATAAAGGCGAAACTGGAAGTAACACTAATCACAGGAAAGAACTTTCCAAAAATGTTTACCATTGCCTCAAGCAATATGATCTAACACTCATTGTATGAACTTTGTCTCAAATGTCTCGTTTTCAGGAGACTTTTTTTTTTTTTTTGTAATCTCTCTCTTTTTTTTTTTAAATTTATTTAGTTATTTAAATCACATCATAATTTACTTATTCACACAGGGATATAAACACAAAAAGGCAGGATGTGGGGAAGGGAATGGCACCGGAGCATAGGTAGGTGTTCAGGGGGAGTACAGATACCTTTCAGAACAGGGTATCAGCTGGGTGTAGGTTCAGGGGACAGGTCACTATGGCTCTGCCTATGATTCACTTGTCCTTATCTAAGTTGGTACTGCCCACCGAGGCTGCCTATTTATAAGACCTATGACTACTTGGGCTGGTAAATTACCACAGAAGCCACCTGTTTACAATAGCTTATAGCCTGCTGTTTCAGTGTTTTTCCACAGAGACCCAAGACTTGGTGTTAGCATGCATGTATGTCAGGACTATTGCTGACTTTAGGCCTATGGCTGATTTTAGGCTTTTAGTGTATATGTAGGGCTGCTCCTGACACTCCTCCCTTCTCTAAGTATAGAAGGGCCGTGGCGATTCTATTCTTGGGAAGGTGGGGATAGAGGCCTGACCTCCAATAATTGAAGGGGACCTTGTAATGGCTCAGGTCCTCCTGTCGTTGTCCAGTGAGGCATGAGGGTCATACCCATCCCGATGTCTTTTTTTCCTGGAGAGGGGATACTTTTGACATCAACCCCTATACAGTCAGGCTTGTCCCTCAGGGAACCCAGATAGATATTTTAAGCTTTTATTTATATTCCCTTGCAGTGCTTAGCCTCACAGCCTAAGCAAGAATTCAGATCGCCAGACAGAGAGGGTTCTGGGTAGCCCCTCTCTGCGTGGTCTAGGGGTGGAAGTCTCCTCTTTTAGGTTGGGTGGAGATGGGTTTGAGGAACACCCTGTATAAAGTAACAACCTCATCTTGAGTCTCGTGGTCCTCCATAGCTAACTTATGATAATGTATCTGAATAGGTTTTGCTACCGAATGATCTATCTGTTGTATCACAAAGTTAGTCAACCTATTTAAGGCCCAGGACTAAAAGAAATCAGCAGAAATAACCCAGTTAATGGTCCCAAGATGGGAAGAAGTGGGGTTGACAACCATGGAGAGGTTGAAAATCAGTCCTTGTACCAGCTCTCATCTTTCTCTTTCTCTATCATTTCTCTGGGCCTTCTCTGACCTTTTTCATGTTCTCTTTAACCATCCTTTGGGAGACTTTTATCTCTTCTTCTAGATCCTGAAGCCTCCAAAGAGGGTTTGTATTTACTTCTGTCTCACTGAATCTCAAATGGCAACCGAGTTTAGTGTATTACATCACCATTGACTCTCACGATGACTGTGGGCCAGAAATTCACGGGAGACCTCTCTGGGTAGGAGCTAGTCCTATAGGATTGTTATCATGTCATTGTCATTGAAAGGCGTGACAGAGGAATGGCTTCCAGGACTGCCTCATTGCATGCTTAGTGATAGGAGCAATGTCACAGTGACACTCTTTATGGAGTTGCTGAGAGTCTTTGTGACCTGGCATCCTACACTGAATGATCTAAGGGCCCAGGCAGCAGGACTTTTCTGACCTGACCTCAGGAACCAGGTACTATCATGTGTACTGTGTCCTATGGTCACACATGTCAGTCCTGATTCAGCATGAGGAGACCGCATGACGTAGGGATACCAGGAAGGGAATGAGGGCCACCAGGGATCAACTTGCTGCCTGGTTATTATGGGATTCTACGAACATTCCACAAATGGGCTATTGACTCTCAGGCCAAAAAAGTATTTAAAACAATTTCTTTTATTGTCTAATTCCCCGTCATGACATTTACCCTAGCAGGCAATGACCTATACCCTTTAGGTCAAATAATTTATTATAGTCTTCAGAAAGCTTTGCGCTAATAGAAACCCCTTATCAACAAGTCCAGCAAATTGCAATTATAAAAAACACTCTGCTTCTCAGGAGGGATGCTGAGCCCTCAGACAGCTTTGTCCCGAGAGTCAGACCAGAGCTTGGTCAGGGCATTGCTACAGGCAGGTGTTTTCTGAGGCAGGATGTGGTTACACAGTGGCATTGTTTATCATAGTCTGGGTGGAGGGACTCTACTGGCCTGACCACTGCATGCTTGCTACCGCTTGGTGGACAGGTCTATCCAAAACAAATCTGATGGTTGTACCCCAAGGCCCTATCCCTGTACTGAACCCCAAATGCTGTGGAACAAAGGGACCCACAGACTCCTCCGATCCTCAGTTACCAGTGCTCCAATGGAGTGCTTATTTCATTACACTCATTTGCTGACTAACAAAGCCAAGTTCTTTCCCCTGCAGAAATGAAATCATAGACAGAAACACAGGGGGAGCAGCACTGAATGACAGCAGAGGAAATGAACGGTGGACTGGTGTGTAGAGCCTTAGCAAGCAGCTGTGGACATGACCCAGGACCTCCAAGCCTATCTTGTAGAAAAAAAAAGGTTTCTTCTTTTTCTTCCTCCTCCTCTTCTTCCTCCTCCTCCTCCTCCTCCTCTTCTTCTTCTTCTTCTTCTTTTTTTCTTCTTCCTCCTCCTCCTTCTCTTTCTCTTCCTCCTCCTCCTCTTCTTCTTCTTCATCTTCTCCTTCTCCTCCTCTTCTTTCTGCTCCTCCTCCCCCTCCTCTTCTCCTTCTGTCTCTCCCTTTCTTTCTTTGTTTTTGTTATTTCTTTCTTTATTTATTTTTGGTTTTTGGAACCAAATATACATACAGGAATCTGGTATTCTATTTCTTTAGTGGGCAATAAGTTAAAATGTATTACTATTACCTTTGAGCTTTCTTGAAAGAACTCTCTAAAGCTAAAACTACCTGCCTCTGCCTTCTGCTGAAGCATCGTGGTACACTCTTCGTCTTTCACTTCACAGACCATCTACTCCTTGGCGTTATGCCTATTTCCATGTTGGTCTGTTTGGTTATGGACAGTTGACTCATCTGAAAGATAAGCTTTGGTAGGCCTGAAGGTTCACATTAATAATCCTGGACCTGGGAGGCTGAGAGGAAGGGGTTCCTTCAAGCTTGGGGCCAGTCATGACTACATGGTGAGATCCAGGCCAAAGTAGGCTACAGAGTGAGATTCTGTCTCAAAAAACCAAAAACAAAACAAAAAATAGCCAAATGAATAGTGACGTCTTTGAAAACATGCATTTTGCCTACTTTGCTATTTGGTATCCCTTCCCCGCAACCTAGAAAATAAATGGCATTATGTTTACTTGATAAATAATTATTTTTTTTAAAAAGGTTCTGCAGCAAGTCAGCTGTAGGGTGTTAAATCACTTCCCCAGTCTTTTGAGTCCAGATTTGATACACCTTTCACCATGCTATCCTGCTTCTCTGTAGTCTGCACCAGACGCTATGCTATTCTGGAGTTTGAATCAGGAAGGTCACAAGTTCAATTCCAGATGGTGCTGCAGACTGGGTTCAAACCTAGCCAGTGGGACTTAGCAAGATGCTGTCTCAGAATCAAAAGTGAAGACAGGGCTAAGGATAGCTCTCAGTGGTAGAGGCCTTGGCTAGTTTGCACAAGGTTCTGGTTCAATTCTTAGTACTAGCAAAGGGAAAGAAGAATCAGACGCCTAGGTCTTAGGAAAATGAGGCTTCAGGGTTGCACGGGAAGATGATGAAAGAAGCCAGGGGAGAGCTCAAGCCTTCCGATATTTCCTTACTCAACTTGGGTTTTTGCTGTCATTGCCAAGCTCAATGTCATGCTTCAGGGTGAGTTAATGCTGAGGTTAGCAACTGCCATTTCATCCTCGTGTGTGGCTGTTTGGCCTCTTAGTTAACGGGTGTGGAAGTGCACGGTGTGTGTCTCAGTATGCTGTAACCTGACCACCCTTGTCCACCCCTGTTATCAATGTGACCACAGGACCAATAGCCTAGCAACGGGTACACATGACTACCAAGACTGCGCAGATGTATTTATTTGCACTTCTACCAGGGAAGAACTGATATTTAAAGCTCTGATCAGAATCAGGGAGAAGTCCCTCGGAAAAGCAGCAGGGAATCTCAGCTGCTTCCTGTCTTTATCGCTCCTGAGAACTGAAAGTAAAGCTGCCCGGGATTCAGCAAACCCAGCTAAATTCTCAGGAACGTCAGTTGGGGAAGTAGTAGCAACAACTCCCTGAGAATCATTCTCTTCTCAAGCCAAGAACAATCCAAATATATCATCAGGAAGTTGACCCTTACAAGACGACAGATTGGTCCGGACAAGAGCCTTGAAGCAGCTTGGGAGAGAGGTTCTGCTCTGACTGAGAAGAAGCACATGTTATCATGTGAATACCTCACTGTCGTGCTCCTCCTGAGGACAGTGGGGGAGCCTGTGTGTGCTTGGTGTCCATAGGTGTATTTACTATTCCACCCCAGGAACTAGCCTTCCAAGACCTGTCCCTGGTACCAGACAGTAGACCAAATGGAGCCACCTGCTAAACTGCTTATGCACCACATCAGTCGGGTAGAGCATAAACCCAAGCCTTTTGCTTCCCGAGTACATCAGATCTGTGATTACACAGAGGAATTGTCTCTGTCAATTCTAAAACTCCTGTACTATTTTGTTACCCAGGGACATAGCATGAAGATTTCTGTGGAGCAAGACCAACCAACAGAATTAACAAACCAGGACCCTCGAAGGCTCCCAGACACGGAACCACCATCCAAAGAGCAAACACAGGCTGGACCTAGCCCCCCTCCCAATCCCCACATATATGTAGCAGATATGCAGGTTGATCTTCATGCGGGTCCCCTAACAACTGGAGTGGGGTATGTCCCTGAATACGTTGCCTGCCTGTGGATCCTGTTCCCCTAACTAGGTCACCTTGTCTGGCCACAGTGGAAGAGGATGTGCCTAGGCTTACAGTGACTTGATGTGCCAGGATGAGGTGATACCCAGCAGAGGCCTTCCCCTTTTCAGAGGAAAAGGGGAGGGGTGTGGGGAGAGGAGATGTGTGAGGAGGAGACTGGGAAGAGGGAGGCTGATTTTGGAATGTAGAGAGAATAAATAAATCAATTAATAAAAATAAAAGAAAAGGCTCCAGTAGAATCAATGGGAAGAACAAATGACCTAGAACATAAGTTCAAATCCCAGATCTGCTGTTGATGGACTGTCAAACCTTGAGTGAGTTTGTTAACGGGTCCAAATCTCCTCTTCAGTTTTCATCCGTAAGTCAGGCACCATAGCAACCATCTTTCGGATGCTGCTGAGTGTGAGTAACACGTAGCCATTGAAGGGGACAGACAGAACTAGTGTCTTCACGTTTGACAGTTGAGTCACACTGCCCCTAATAGTATTACGTGGCCACCCTGTGGGTCAGTGTTCCAGCAGACAGAGATCACTGGAATGTGATGGAGATAAAGAAACTGGGGACATCTCTGTCCCAGTGAGCGGCAGGGCTGGAACCTGAGCTGAGCATAATGCTTTGTTCACAGTTTACTAAATGAGATGTTACATTCAAACCCAATAAACCCTGGCTTTATGAGTACTTTTATTAAGCGCTGATTATGATTTTTATTTTAAGATTATGTTTATATCTATCTATCTATCTATCTATCTATCTATCTATCTATCTATCTATCTATTTGAATATGGGTACCTGCAAAGACCAGAAAATGGTATATGATTCTCTGGAACTAGAGTTACAGGTGGTTGGGGGCCTCCTGAAGTAGGAGCTAGGAACTATACTCAGGTCTTCTGGAAGAACAAACAACAAGAGCTCTTAGCCTCTGAGCTATCTCTCCAGCCCCGTTGTTATGTTTTAAACACACGGCTCAATTATTAGAATCCAAGGAAAATAGGAAATAATCTCTGACGCTGGGGAACTGAAAAATCTATTAAGGATCTTGTGATTCTTTGACCATCACAATTGTCTTCCTAAAATAGACATAATGTTCTGGTTAAAATAAAAAACAACGTAACAGATTTAATGAGTATTTCATTTGCAGAAGCAGGAAGGAGACCAGAGGAAGAGCCTAGAGTGTTGGGCAGATCAAATGAAATAGTGATTATCAAAGGGAAGCAGACAATGCAAACGACAGCTTGGATGTGGAGCTTGGATGTGAGGCCGCATTTGATGTTTTTTGGGGGATTTGCTATTGTCAGATACCCACACTGCACTAAACGTGCTAGCATGCCTTCAGAGACGAGACCAACAGCCACTCCTATCAGAAGGCAGGTGCAAAAACGTGTGAAGGAGTGTCTGGGGAGTTGGCTCAGCTGGTAAAGAGCTGGCTGAGCAAGCACAGGGCCCTGAGTTCAGATCTCAATTTGTACGGTCAAAATCCAGGCGCGTGGCTCACCTCAGTAACCCCAGTGCTGAGTATTGCCCTGTCCATTCTCGTAGATTGTGCAAACGAGTTTATTGTCTTCTTTTCCAGGCGGATTGTGACCAAGCCAGAAGATGGGGACGATTTTATTGTCCGTTAGGTCACGGGAAGAATTGCATTCCTCAAAGTCTGAGGACTTAGTTATTGTGTTTATAGTACGTGTCTAAGTGCCTAGAATGTAGACAGCGTGCTAAAAGTATTGGCTGAGCTAAAAATGTGATTCTATTCAACCTTCAGCTTCGCCCACCTAGTTTTCCATTAGAGATGCCTGACCAACAGCATTTTTGAAAAATTCTAATTCTCATCTACCAAGTAGCCCCTAGATATCTACACTCATAGAGCTGGAGTTTTAAAAATAAATACCATAGACAAAAATGATTTTGCTCTGTTTGTTTGTGTCTTTCTGGAGCCTAGCTGGCCTGGAATTCACTACGGAATTCACTGTTCCCTGACTAGCCTTGAACTTGTGACACTTCCCCCCTTTCAGCCTCCAGAGTGGTAGATAAAATGGTTTTTGTTTGTTTGTTTGTTTTTGTTTGTTTAAATTACTGGGGCTGGAGAGATGGCTCAACAGTTATGGGCACTTGCTGCTCTTACAGAGAGGATCCTTTGCTCATTTCCCGGCACCCGGGTTGAGCAGGTCATAACTACCAGCTCCGGTTAACTTGGTGTCTTCTGACCTCTCAGATAACCTGCACAACACGTGACAGACACTTGTGACGAGTATGCACACGTGCAAGTGCACGCACGTATACACACACACACACACAATCACGTGTGCACGCATACACAATCTTTAGACAAGGAAATAGAATACGCCAGAGCAGATGTGAACATCCCGAAAGACTCCCTAGAGATATAACCCCTTTACTCTTCATGAGACAAGAAGTGGAACAGTAGAATTCATGAAGGACAGCCCAGATGTAGAGACACGAACAAGCCCAGGGACATGTTAACAAACAAACAAACAAACAAACAAAAAGAGGCAAGGTAGCTGGATCGGAAGTATCAGCAACATGTGAGGAACTGGAGTGTAACCGTGCTTCGTGCAGGTGGTTCCCTGGCTCTTCGAGAAGACCCAGGAAGACTGAAGGAAGGGAGCCACAGCTTACTAGCAGTACTGGGAGATAACTCAGATAATTCAGGCTAAGAATGTTGCTAAGCATACTGAGGAAGGAATAGGGCAGAACATTTCTGCAGTTCACCTTTCATTCTGGTGTTTCTGCGCCTGCAGTGCCGTGCTAGAAGGAGGCAGTAGTTGGGTAAAGCGGCACAGTCAGACTATCTGATCTTTCGAACGCTCCTGGGGTCAGATTTCCCAGTCAGTGCTGTGCTTTTCAAAATCAGTACTTCTGACGGAGGTACCTTGAGGAGTCCGCTCTAGGCAAGCCAGGAAATTTTGTTTAGACAAGGGATTGCAAAGCCCAAGGAAGTTTTGAGGACGCTAATGTTACTGGAACCCCTAACCACGTGTAAGCACATGGGAAACTCCTTCACAGAGCTTTCTGGAACTTCCATAGCTGACTCAGTTCTCAAGGTAACAGAGCCTAGTCTGACTCCATACCCATAAAGCCTGGCATTTTACAACGACGAGATTATAATTTGGCAAAGAAATTCTTATTTGGAACTCATTTAGGAGTCAGGAATGAAAATTTAAAAACAAACTAATCATGTGAATTCAAGCTTTCTCGTGTTTACCTTTTGTTTTCGTTTGTTTGGGACAGTGTCTCAGATACTGGCTGGCCTTGAATTCCTTAGGTAATTAATTGAGTATGATCTTGAGCCCCCTTCACCTTCAGCGTGCTGGGATTACAGCTATGCACTGGATGGCACCCAGGACTTGTGCCTGCTTGGCAAACGCTCTACCAATGAGCCACACCCCCAGCCTTTACTTGCTATTATAGAGGATGCAGAGATATGTATTGTGAGGTATCCGGAAAGGATGGGGAGTGTCCACAGCCTTTGATGAGGTGTCATCCACAAGGAAACTCCAAGTGTTTAACTATCTAGAAGATTTTTGAACTGTCTCTGGGATACTCTATCGCATACACATAGTTGATTATATCCTTGGACATTAGTGACCAGTTTAACCTCTGGCTAAGGGGTACATAAGAGATAAAAGATTGCATGCCCATATAGACTCTCATGTTTGGGGTGGGTGGAGGAGAGATCTATATATCAGGCATAGCATTTCAGGATATACTAGGAAGAGCAGAAAATCAAAAGAGTTTCAGGTAGTATTTTGATTTTTAAAAGTTATATGTAAAATGCACAATGAACAAAATATGGAAAACTTAGGTCAATAAAGGCTATTGCTGCTTGCTAATGACTATGGGACAAGGACAGCTACTTCAGGTCACCGTGTTTCTGGGTATGTGTTGCCCTGTGTGTGAGGGCATCCTGTGAGGGTTGATGACAGCAAGTTGATGAGCAAGAAGGTGCCTAGCAGCAAGCCTTGGGTGGAGGCAAGCTTTGTAGTCATTTTGTATGGGTTTTGCCTTTTTGTTTTAAGTATAGCTCTTTCATGGGTACTTTCTTTGGCTCAGAGATGTGGGAGGACAAGCTAGGGACGGTTGAGACATGAGGATGCAGAGTTTGAGGCTATCTGGGCTATATCGCAAGACCTGGGTTCACAAACAACTCAACAGCCCAGGGGCGTTTTCATCAAGTGCATCTCTTATATATAGCCTTTCTCCCTCTGCCTCAGCTTCCAGTAGGGCTCAAGTGATTTGCACCAAACAGGTTACTGAGGTCATGGCAGACAGAAAGGACAGAACTCTCCTTACCAAGGGCCTGACTTCACAGAGGGGCTTTTGAAAAACAGGAAGAGTTGCTTTCACAGTCGAGGGTTTGAGAAACAGCCAGGGAAGGGACAAGGAAGACAAGAAAACTGTAGTGATGGAGTCCAGGGAGTGGAGAGAGTTTCTGCAGCAAAGTCAGCTACTGGTCCCATCTCTATGCCCGGCTGTCCATGGGACCTGGTCCTGCTCCTATGCCTGGCTGTCCATGGGACCCGGCCACAGTATCTTTCTAAGACTCAGGAAAAAGGAAATGCTTGTTAGATTTCCTTGAGCTGGTATATCTTCCCAAATTGATGTGTGAAATCAGAGAAGTCAGGCTAAGCTGTTGGAACGGAAAGCGTTCTATATTCTTCAAGTGTTCTATGTCCTATGAGTTTCTCCCAGAAATTCATGTATTGAAATCCTACCTGCTTCAGAGTGATGCTTAAAAGATGAGGCTTTTGGGAGATGACGAGGTCCTCATGGGTGTGGTTAATACTCTTGTAAAAATGGCCTCAGGCTTGAGAAAGACCCCCTTTCTATCGCTCTAGGATACAGGGGAAAGATCCATGGGAGCCAAGGCATCTTCAATAGACCCTGCCTTGATCCTGCACAGCTTAGCTCTCGGAACTAAGGGAAACTCATTTCTGTTTGTAAGCTGCCTCACTCACGGAACCTTATCGAGGCAGCCGGAATGGACCATGGGTGTGAAAGCAAGACCTTTATCTGTCTACCTTCTCCAGACCATCTAACAAACACAAGCCCTATCAGGGCTCAGTGCCCATCGTGGAAAACACTGAATTGGGAATGAATGATGCCCACTCCAGTTCTGACATCCTGCTGAGGCTCCGGAGACCCGCGCATCTTGTGCAGTCTGTTGAAAACTTGACAATGGAATGTTGACCCTTGTTAAGGACAAACCAGAGGAGTCGAGTCTCCGGCTTTTCGACTGAACTTTTGGGTGTGCCGCGTTCCGTCCGTTTCTGAGCCCTTCGAGCCTGCAGGGCCCGTGGACTCAGTAGACTCATCAACAAGATTTAGTCAGCCTTGTTGAAGCCAGTGCAATTATCCAGTGGAGTGAGGCATGCTGCCAGGATCTTAACATGAAGCAGGCACCCGGGGGGAACATTGACAAATGACTGGGGGCTGTCTGCGCATGGCTGGCAGCCAATGACAGCCAGCTGGGCTCTTCTTCCTCATCTGTGTGACTGTTCCGGACATATGAAATGCTTTAGGACTGGGGTAAATAAACTCTAGTGGTCTTCCAAACAACAGCAGAGTCTTCAGCCTCGTTACAATCATGGTTCCTCTTACTCAACTATCGTGGGTCTTTAAGGACAGAGCAGCCCACTCACTCTTAAACCCATAGACAGTAGGGTCACAGCTAGAGCTGTAAGGTCAGCAGAGGCCTTGGGATCTGACAGCTCTGATTGGAACCCCAGATCTACCTCTCTGTAGCTCTGTGATCCTGGTCTGGGTTTCTAACGCATCAGAACTTCAAGCTCCTAGCTATGCAAGAGAACCAAGATACAGGATGAAGGAGTTAAGGAGTATGTAGGTCAAATGTATGTATTAGGTGCTCAACACAGATCCTTTATTGTCCCTTTATTGTCTCTGAAACTCCCATCTCCTTAAAGTTTCCTGTTTAAACCAGCTATGAGATTGTGTGTTTGGGTGTGCGTGCATGTGTGTGTGTGTTGTCTATGTTTCTGTGTGTGTTTGCTCTCTTTTGTATGTGTTACTTCTTTTTTAAGCAATTAGTTCTTTGGAAATTTTGTACAATGTGTTGTAAGCGTGTTCATTCCTCCCCGAGCTCTTCCTAGATCCACCTCCTTCCTTACCCATATAGCTTTGTGCTCTTCTTGCTCTTCTTCTAAACTCAGCAAGTTTGAGTGTGCTGCCTAGATGTGTGGCCTCTCACTGGAGTGTGATCAACCTCTCAGGAGCCATACCCTTAAAGAAAACTGACCTCCCACTAGCAACTATCAGTTGTGTGCGTTGGGTGTACATGCAAATGTGTTTTATACGTATGTGGTCTCATGTGTGCAGGCACACATGTATGTGTACATGTGGGCATGTAGGAACCAGAGATTGACATCTTGTGTCTTCTCTAATTGCCATTTGCATTATTTATTGAGCCAGGTTATCTTACTAAATCCAGAGCTTATCAATTCAGGATAGTCAAGCTAGCCAGATTGCCCTGCGGTCCTCTTTTTCCACTTCCTAAGTATTGAGTTACAGGTGACTGCCACATGTGTCTAGTTTCTATATGAGTTCAGGGGATCTGAACTGTTGTCTTCAATCTTGCATGGCAAGTGTTTTTTTATCCATTGAGCCATCTCCTTATCCCAGTATCAGGATATCTGAAGTATTTTGATGCTTGATTAACATAAAAATAGTGGGATACTTATCCCCAGCTAAAGCTAATGTACACACACACACACACACACACACACACACACACACACACCACGCGCGCCATAGTTTTATGACATTACCATACATGTTTAAATGTCTTGTGGGCTAGGGTTTTGGACTGAATAAAAGGGAGACAGCTAGCTGAGCACAGCATTCGTTTCTTTCTGTTTCAAGAGTGTTGATGCCATGTCACCAGCTGCTTCGCTGTCTTCTTATATCCCTTCCCTGCCATGATGGACTGTAATCCCTGCAGCCATAAGCCAGAATAAACCCTTACCACCTTAAATTGCTTTTGCTGAGGATTTTGTTACAGCAATGAGTCAAGAAACTACTACAGCTAGTATTCGTTAGTCTCTCAGTCTCATCGCTAAAACTGGAAATTTGAGATTGTCTTTATTAATGAATCAAAGTTGATGATGTCTATGCAGCTTAGTTGGGTTTTTTTGGTTTTGTTTTTGTTTTGTTTTGTTTTTGTTAACACAAGCTAGAGTTATCTGGGGATATGGAACTTTAATTGAGAAAATGCGTCCATCAGTCTCTAGGCAACTGATGTTCTCAATTAATGATTGATGTAGGCCAACACTTGAGCAAGGCGGTCATGGGTTATATGAAAGCAAGCTGAGGGAGCCATGTAGCTCAGTAAGCAGACTTCCTCTGTTCTCTGCTCAGTTCCTCCCTCTAGGTTCCAGTCTTGAGTTCCTGCCCTGACTTCCTTGAATGATGAACTACAAGCTGTACAATGAAATAAACGTTTTCTTCTCCAAGTTGCTTTTGGTCATGATGTTGTATCAGTGATAGAAAGAAAACTAGGACTATGTCTAAAGTGGATTGTACTTTTCCAGAGTGGTTCAACAGTGTTCCCTACCTGATACACAGTTTTTAGTGTTACGAGTTCCTCCTCTCATGGAGAGAATCTATGCTCCCTATGTGACTGTAATGGGTGAATTGTGAAATCCCTACACTCCTTCATACGGTGATGTCCTAACATCCAGTGGCTCAGATTACATCCTGATTTGAAGATAAGGTCTTTAAGGTAGTTCAATTACAATGGGTTATACGAATAGGTCTTTATCGACAAGGTCAGAGTTTTTATAAGAAAAGGAATGTCTACACAGCTAGATGTTGGCCTACTTAGAGAAATGGCCCTGTGAGACACAGTGAGAAGGTGGCCTCAGGAGACACAATCCCACTGAGACCCTGATTTTCTGTTGCTTTAACTACTCAGTGTAGCATTTTGTTAACTGGCCTCAACAGACAAATCACTTCAAGCAAAATACTACAGATGGAGAGACTTACATGTTAACATTTATTTCTTATATTTCTTGAGGCCAGGGAGACCAAAATCAGTGAGTTTGTATTTTCATAAGAACCATCATCCTGGACTGGAAAGGGTGTCTTCTGACTGTGTATGATGTAAGAACAGATGTGTGTGTGTGTGAGAGAGAGAACTAGCTATTTTAAGTGAGCACTAATCACACTTCAGAAACTTCATCCTTATCTGAATCTATTTATGCTCCCCATGCCCACTTCTAAATACCATCACACTGGGAAACAGGTCTTCAGCCTATAGATTTAAAGGCCGCAAGCATCCAGTTCATAGCCATTCACTTTGGCCTTTCTACCTCTAGGGACACTTCAACCAACAGAGTAAGGCAGGAGTGGTGTTCTGGGACTTCTAAGGCTAGCTCATAAAAATACCAAGCAATCTCTGCTGTTCTCTTGGGGTGGCCATCTTGAAACCTAGAGCCATGAGGAAGCCAGAGAGTCTAGTGAGGAAACCACATAGTATGGGCATTTCTATCTAATGGTAGACCATCTGACAAAAACCTTTGAATTCATCTTCACAGATAAGCCAACCCCAGTTTTCTAGGTGCTAAGTGTAACACTGAAACAAATGGTTTCAACTAAACCTTACTTAACTAGTAGGAAAACATTATTGCCTTGGCTACTAAGGTCAGGACGATTTATAGCCTAGCACTGCTGTCCCTTTACTGAACCAGTGTCCGTTACCTACTGTTTCAGCAATTCCATGTTCTTTTCAGAGAACCTCCCTGGTTACTGGAATCACCAAATCTATGTGCATTGTCCCCAGGGGCAGTCTTCAGCCAATAACCGCTTAGCAGGAAACATAATCTCTTGTATCAAGTTGAACCCACTCTGTGGAAAGGTGGGACTCCTGACTGCCTCATGCAATTAGGTTAAAGCTAGAAGTTAGGGTGGGGTGTGGGGGTCATATCTTTGACTAGCTCCTCTTGAGCCCCTTGTTCTTCATAGGCTACTGTTCTCACATGCTAGACTTCCTGTTTGAAACCCTGTGCCTGGACATTTGGGACAAAATAAATGTGAATGAATGTTATTAAGAAAGACTGCCTCTTAAGCCTTTTCTGACAGGACGTAAGGTGTCATATTTTGATATGTGTAAAGTTATTTGATACTTGTAGAACTCTGATGTATTTTCCAGCCCACAGTACTTTATGAGTGCTAGTCAGCTAGTGTTATCCACCTATTTTATTTTACTTTATTTATTCGGACAGAGTCTGTGTAGCCCAGGCTGGCTTTGAACTCACTACGTAACCTGAACTTTCAACCATCTTTTTGTCCCAGCCTCTTGAGTACTAGGATTTCCAAGCATGCATCACTGCAGGAAGCTACCCCAAGCCTTTTCTCTATTGAATAATACCTGTTCATTGAGCAAGTCATATGTGCCAGGCAATGTCTCAGCGAGATTGTCTCCACAATCTGAGGTGTGGAGGCAAGCTATGGAGCTGGAAGAGTCAGATACAGACCTCTGTAGTACTCTACCAGTGGGCAGCAGGTGTAGCCAGTCACTGAACTGGGTGGGGGCTACCCAGTGTAGTGATCCAATCCAGCTCGTAGTCTCTCTATCTTGCTCTGAGAATCACCCTGCTTACCGGTTGCTTGGCAACATCTTTTAGATAGTTGTTTTGGTGTTTTGTTTTGTTTGGTTGGTTTGTTTGGTTTGGTTTGGTTTCCTCCAGTGGTTCTTTTCTCTGTTTGCCCAAAGCATTTCAGGATTCACCTTAGCACTTACCTCTTCAACAAATATCTGCAATCCTATGTTAGCTACCAAGATGTAATAATAGCTTGAATGCCCATCAGTAGACAAATGGGTGTCAAAATGTGCACTTGCTTACTGTGGGCTATTACTCTATCTTAAGAAAAGAGATCCTACAGTCTGTGAACCCCCGGATGGACTGGAAGGTAAAGCTGCCTTAAGTGGGAAAAGCTATGCCCATGTGATTTTGTCTGTCCAAGGTATCCAGACAGTCATTTCCATGGAAGCTGAGAAGGGAGTTAAGATTGGCAAGTGGTTTCATGGAGTAGCTGCTTGAGCAAGGGCAGTCTCAGTTATACAGGTGAGAAGGTCCTAGAGAGCTACAGTTTGACATGATAGCTATAGAAAATACTATTCCATCATGCACTTACAATATGTTCTGAGGGGCAAGCAAGATGGCAAGATGGTCTAGGGCACTTGCCATCATAAGCCTGCCGGTTGGAATCCGGGTCCCCAGAACCAACAAGTAAAGGAGAGAAGAGACTCCACCAAATTGCGCTTTGACTTCTACATGTCTGCCATGGCATGTGCGCTTGCAGTCACACAAGGATGAATACTGATAAAAAATTCAAAATATGTTCTACCTTGCTGTGATAAATACCACAACCAGAAGCAGCTTTGGGGGAGAAAAGGCTGTATTTCATCCCATATTTTACAGTATACTATTGAAAGAAGCCACGGCCAAAATCTGCTAGCAAAAACTGAAGCAGAAACTACAGAGGAACACCTACTTACTGGCTTGTTCTAATGGCTTGTGTAGCATGCCATATACAGCCTAGGACCACCTGCCAGGGGGTGACACTGCCCACAGTGGGCCTGAGCCCTCTTATACCGATCAAGAAAGAGCAGGTGACTCTAGTTTGTGTCAAGCTGTCAAAAACTAGCCATCACAGGTATGAAGAGAGCAAATTCCATATTATGTTATTGCCATTGTAAAAATTTAAAAATAGAGGAAAAACTCAAATTCTGATCCCATGCAGGTATCCCTGTTTCTGCTGCTCCCAAGGTTTGTGGTGAGGGCTGGCTGTGTTTACTGATAGTATAAGTCGTTTCTGCCACTGCCAATTAACTGCCGTTACTAGTTCTGAAGAACTTGCACGTGGGCAGTCAGTCTGAACTTACAAAGTTGCTGAGGTCCAGGTCTAATTTTTGTTATTGTTTGTTTTGTTTCTTTTGACTCTTTGTGTTTACCACACACTGGGTTCATGGCAGAAGTAGCTATAGAACTGGGGTCTGGTTACATAAGTGTTTTCTGTGCAAGCATTAGAGGACCTTTAGAATCTCAAGCATCCAAGGGTGTGGTCTCAGGTGTGTCCATAACTTCAGTGCCATGAGGAGTAAGAGACAGATCTGGGGGTTGCTGGCCATCAGCTAAGCTCTAGGCTCAGGGAGAGATCCTGTCTCAAGAAATTAAGGTCGAAAACAATAGGGCAAGTCACTGATTTCCACCCATGGCCTCTGCACACGCCTGTATGGGCGTGTCTACCCGAGTATACATCTATCACAAACACAGGCCAACACATGTATGCGTAAACTATATACATAGCACACACCATTCAAATAAATGCAGAACTGTATCTAAAACTTGTCTACCTGGAGAGCTTGGGTAGGCTTTGTGGGTTGCTGTTTTTCTGTGAAAAAGACAGCTTCCTGTCCAAAAAAAAAAAAAAAAAAAACAGTTCCAAGTTCCCTGTGAAACCTACCCAGAGTCAGCTGATCTTTCAGATTTTGGAGCTTGCTGCAGGATCAGCCCTGTGTGTATTGTTGCCGTAATGCTGCATGTGACCAAATGTCCTTGACTTGACCTTGTGGGAATATGTAAACCATGGGACCCGAGGAGGGATGTCTGTGGGAGGAAGGATCATGTGATGTGGAGTAAACACTAGTTACAATTCCCTGGCTACAGAGTGATTTCTGGGAAGTGGCAAGAGGTGACTCCACAAAGAGCTTCGGACCCCTACAAAAATGACTTTTTTTTTTTTTTTTCTTTTAAATGGGGATGGCAAGCAGCCAGCAGGGCAGGAAGTGGGGATCGAGGAATCTGACTTTAGGTCCTGTTCTGGTCAGCACCAGCTAGCTTCTCTATGTTCCATTTTTCAGGAGGAGACTGCTACAGGAGCAGAGGACAACTAAATGAATACCGGTTTGCCTTTCTGTGTGGAACACCAAATTCATATTTGGCTGTAAATAAAAGCTGGTCTAAAAAATGTATTAAGGAGCTGTCTGTGGAAGCTCAGGCCTATTATACCAGCTCCTGGGAGACTCAGAGAGGAAGAGCAGCTTGGGTTTGAGGTTAAGCTGGACTTCATAGTGAGTTCCAGGCTAGCCTGGACTATAGAGTGAGACCATATCTCAAACAAACAAACAAATAATACACACGGGGTCAAATGCATTGAGAAAAGTTGAAGAGTGGGAGCAATGATGTAAATATAGTGTGAAATTCTCAAAGAAAACAGAGCCCAGCCCATGTAAATAAAAGAAAGATAGAAGGAAGAGAGAGAGAGATGGATGGAGAGATGATAGGTAGATAGATAGATAGATAGATAGATAGATAGATAGATAGATAGATAGATAGACTGACTAACTGACAGACTGACGGGTAGATGGACAGACAAATAGAGAGATGCCAAGACTGATGATTCATGCCTGCAATCCCAGCACTTGGGAAGCTGAGGCCAGAGAATTGCCTTCACTTTGAGGTCAGTCCAAGTTGCATGGTTTGTGCAGACTAGCAAACGTTATATAGTAAAAAATCTGTGTATACAACCAAACCACCAAACTGAACTGTAATGAAAACACACACACAGACACAACACAGACACACACAGACACACAGACACAGACACACACACACACACACAACACACACACACACACACACACTGGGGAGCTAGCTATTCAGAACATCATAGCAATCACTTTTATAACACGGAAGTCTGATCTGTTCAACTTTATATTTGCAAACACATCTTGATGCTTATCCACTTATCCCAAGAAATGTATGTTTAAAAAAAAAATCAAAAGGAAAAAGGAATTGAAAGGAGAGTTGAGTCTAGTTCTCCTGGGATAGTACTTAGGTTTTGGGAAAAGTCCAGCCTTGCTCACAGTGGAGGCTGCCCCCTCACGCTCTAGCTGGACCTCCAGGATGCTGTGTGAGTGGCTTTAATTCCAAAGAGAAGAGGGTTCCTCCAGGCTGGGGTCAGAGTAGGTATTTGGGGCACCCACAGCTGAAGGAAGTGCACGCTCTCTCTTAATTTTGTTTACTTAAGTAGAGAAAAAGAAACCCACATGTCTCTTTGAAGCCCTGTGGAACGGTTGGAGCTGAAATCCCACAGAGAAAGCCCAAGACTATTTGCTGGAATGTTGGGTTTACCATTTATTGTCCTTGGATTTAATGCCTGCTTCACACTTGGAAGAAAGATTTCATTCATTTCTGTGCCAAGAAATACAGAATCCTATTGTTTTCCGGCCCAAATTGTTCCAAGACCTCCTTTTTCTTTCTTTTTCCTCTGCCCTGAGGCTGTCAAGCCCAGATAAGCATCTCACTTGGCTCTAGGATCTGGTCTCCACAAGGACAGCTGGTTTCCTTGCCAGTGCTTGGGACAGAACACCCTATTGCCGACAGACGCCAGTTCGAAACCTCACCCTTTCACAGAGCCCCTTATTAAACTTTCTGGGTTGCCAAACCAGATTTACTGTAATTCCCCATCCCGAGGACAGTTGTGTCATTTTAATGGCTGGGGTGACAGTGAGCTTTTTGCTCAGTGGCATGTAGCCGCATCCTCAGAGGGAAATGAGCGAAGCTGTCCCACAGCCTATGCCACGTTTCACCCCAGAACATTCCCTGCTTAGTCTAAGAATAAAGGCTGACTTAATTAAGTTGAAAGTCGAACTGTGATAAAATAATTAGTGGAAAAGATTCCAAGTTCGTTATCTCTTCGGAGTAAAACCACCCGAGGGCTACAAGCCTAAATCATGCCTTTTGTCTTCCTTACAGAATATTCTCATTGGCTTAGAGTGTTGGTTTCCAACCATGAAAATTGCTGTGTCGGCTTTTCACATCCGCCTTCTCCCACCTCCCTTATTCCTCAGGGGCCTTCCATGGCCACAGACTTCTTAGTTTCCAGCTTCAGAGGACTTCAGACAAGCATGTCACCCCATACCCCTCTCCTCCAGCTTCTGACAGAGGCAGCTTTTCTCCTCTTGGACTTTTCAGTCAAATGTCTCCTCTAGGGTGTGCTCCAAGTTATTTAGGCTCTGTCCTTTCCTCTGGTCAGTTGGCTTCATTCCTCTTATTTAAACAAAACAACAAAACAAAAATAACAGCACAAAAAAAAAAAAAAATCCTTTCTTTCTGAACCTGAGTCTCTCTCCACTTTCCAAATAATGCCTTTCCTTTCCTTCCCTCCTCTTCCATCCCCTCCCTTCCCTCCTCTCTCCTCCCTTCCCCTTCCTTCCCTTTTCTCTTCTCTCCCTTCCCCACCCTTCCTTTAGCATTTTGCCCCTTTAATTGTTCCTTCCTTCCCTTTCCTCACCTCCTGCAATAGCAAATCACCTTTAAATCTCTGAAGGCCCAATCTCAGAATTCCTTCTCCTCTGGCTAAGGAGGTTTTCCTCAGAGATACCCTGAGATATCTCAGAGGTCCCAGCACCAAGACTGTCCCAACTCTGAGACCCACGATACATTCTTTACTTGTGGAATCCTGACCTGTCTTTGACTATCTATTAATTTAGTGTGTGAGTGTGCTTGTGCACATGACAGTGCAAGTCCCAGCATGTGAGTGTCTGTCAGAGGACAGCTTGTGGGAGTCAGTTCTCTCTTCCCACGGTGTGGGTGGGTCCTCCGGGGACGGAGCTCAGGTCATCCGGCTTGAAGGCAAGCACATTTCCTCCCTCAGGCAACTTGCTAGCCTAGTCCCCAAGCGATTATTTTCAGTTCAGCATTCATTAGTGTGAAGACCAAATACAGATTCTCTAAGTGAAAGAACAGACTTGCCATCTTCCAGATGTAGTTCACAAAGCCGTTTGGCTCGCCTGAGTTCCCTGTCCTCCCTCTCACCCAAGGCCTCTTACATGCTAGGTAGATGTTCTACCAATGATCTCTTAGGTTTATATAACCAAGCACTCCAATTTCTTCATATGGAGTTACAGGGCACCTACTATGTGTTGGGTATTGTGAGAACACTTTGTCACGTTCATCAGATATTAAAAAGCCTTGGTGAAGTGGCTTAGAAGGCAAAAACGTTTGCCAGAGTGCCTGATGACCTGAATTTGAGTCCCTGAATCCACATGGTAGAAGAGAACTGTCCCTGCAAGTTGGTCTCTGACCCCCACATATGTGCTGCAACCTGTGTGCCCAATAAAACAAACAAACAAACAGACAAACAAACAAAAACCTGTGTTAATCACTCTTATGGCAGCTTACTGTTTTAAGCTGAAGTAACAGTTTTGTTTGTTTTGTTTTAATTAGAAAATACCAATGTTTTAAATTTATAAAAATTTCAGTTGGGTTTGTATCTGACTCTTTCATATTAGTGATATGATTAAATGTATGGTTTATTATTATTATTATTTTTATTTTGTGCAAGCCTAGACCTCACTGTTGGATAACAGTGGGTAACATATTCTTAGACCCAACCTGGTAGGATACTGGCCAGAGAGGTAGAGGAAAGTAGCTGTACTGTTTGTGGACTGTTGGCTCTGTCTGGATCCTTTCTTCACACCGTTTCATTTGATGCTTGTACTGACTGTGGTATAGAAGATTCTGTACATGAATCTTTTCAGTGATTTCCTCTCAGCCATGGTTGTTCCCCAAGAGTTGCCTTCTTAGTTCTATGATGCCTCGTCTATGTGGGAAGGAGCAGAAGGTGCTTGTGACTTCTAGCTGACTACTTTCTTCCGAATTTAGGGGTCATTCTGGTCATTTTGCCCTGAGGCCTTCATTCATTCATTTAGGCCAGCCAGCCTAAAGACTGGGGTGTGTCACTCTCCCACAATCCTTTCCTGGCTGGATCTTACGGACTGGAACTTGCCGTGTAGCCCAGGCTGGCCTCAGATTTTCAATGCTGTGGTTACAGGTTATGCTCTACCACACACATGATTCTCAGCCCCCTTCCTTCCGTGCCCACCATGGGTTCATCTCACACCTGAAATTCAACTGGAGCTTTTACGGTTAAGATGAAATCAACTCATCCCCCACCTGTATCTACATCAATGGCATTGAAGGGAGGTAGCTATTTCTAAAGTAATGAATATTCACCATTCAAAGGAAGCATTCGTCTTCCAGGATTTTCTAGAAACTCTGTCATTCAGGGCCAGGTTAAGCCCTAGGGTAAAGTTTAAAGCACCAAGCAGGAAAGGTTCATGTGGCAACTGGCCGGAAGACGGGCTATTTTAAGGACAGTGTGAGGTGTTGAGTTGGGAAGTCTCCAAATGGCTAGAACAGAAAACCTCGTGAACCACACAGACACACACCCCTTTTTAGATTTTCCAGAAGCAAAATAATTAAAACAGAAACAGGTGGATTTAATTTTAATACTATGCTTTATTTAGCCCAAGTTATCGAAAATAACATCAGTTCACCACAAATCCATTATTAAGGAACAAAGGAAGGGCACTGTAGGTAGAGTTGGCTCTGTGGGTAAGAGCATTTGCTTCTCTTGCACGGTGGTTACACTTGAGGAATACCCAGGACTGTTTCCCAGCACCCACCTGGTCCCTCGTAACAATCCATAACTCTGCTTCCAAGGAATCTGACCCTCGATTATGACTTGTACAGGAAGCAGGTACGCCCAGGTGCATATACATACATGCAGGCAAAATGCTTCTACAGATACGAAGAAAATAGATAATCCTAAAACATTTTCTGAAGTAAATGAAAGAAGAGACTGGGGAGATGGCTCAGTAAAAGGGCTTGCTGTGTGTGCATGAAGATCTGAGTTCAGAACCTCAGCATCCAGCCCAAAGTGGGGTATGGTGTGACAGTTCTAATGCCAGCTGGGACAGAGACAGGAGGATTGCTGGATCTTGGGCGTTTGAGCACAAGCCTAGAGGAAAACATGACAAACTTCAGATTCAGCATTTCTCTGATTCATTGCGATAAGGCAGAAAATACTAGAGAGGGGCTATCCAACAACTTCTCTAGCCTCCACACACATATGCTCAAATGCACACACCAGAACACAATATTAATGTACCAAAGTGCGAGAGGAGAAGCAAAACAAACTACAGACCAGTATCTCTTATGAATATTAATCCAGAAGTCATTAGCAACAGACCTGTAAGTAAAATCCAGCAATATATGAAAAGAATTATACACCATAATTATTCCTCACGGAAAACTTATGGTAATTAAAACATTTAAATTATGTTTATTCATTTATTTTACCATGTGTGCTGTGCACAGGTGCATGCATTGAATGGTGCACTTTTGGATGCAGGGACAATTCGAAGGAGTCAGTTCTCACTGTCTACCATGTGGGCTCCGGGTCGTCAGACTTGGGAGCTCATGTCTTTACTCTCTCAGCCAGTCTCACGAGTCCTACTGCTTCCTTTCTGTTTACTTTAGTTCATCTTGCTCTCCCTTCCCATCCATGCACTCTCCTTGTCTCCATTTTTACTCTGAAATAAAAACTGAGGCAGGGTCGGAAAGAGAGCTGGGATGGCTGTGTGTAGCACCATCTTTCTGGTGTCTGCACTCACTGCTGTTAAGTTCCTCCCCCTATGCACCTCTTTAACTGTATCCCACAACAAAAGGAGAGGGCCGTTGACCTCCTTTTAATTGCTGTTTGAGACAAGTTGTATGGGCTGGAAACTCTGGCCTTGAACATACCAGGAAAGTGCTCTCTAACATGATCTATATTCTCAGCACTGTGTGTGTGTTGTGGTGGTGTAGTGAGAGAGAGAGAGAGAGAGAGAGAGAGAGAGAGAGAGAGAGAGAGTCAGAGACAGTCAGAGAGAGAGAGAGAGACAGAGTCCAAGTTGTTCAGGTTGGTCTTGAACTCAGCCTTTTGAGTTGAGATTACAGGCATGTGCCACCAGCACGTGGTTTGAGGTAAGGGACATGTTTGGAGTTGGGAGTGTCATTATTGTGCCTCCTGCAGGAGGCATCTAAGAAGAAAACCGAGCTCAGTTCTCCCCAGCTTTCAGAACTGCCCTATAAATTTCTGTAAGCTGGAAAAAAGTCACCTGGTCAAATTCCTTAGACAGATCTGTCCTCCAGACCTTTCCAGAATAGCTTGCTGTGTATCACGATGGATGAATTCTGAATAACAGAGACATCCTTATTCGCAGCTCCCTCCCATTGGTGCTCATCCCTTAGGAGTGGTAAGGATTAATTAGACACCTTAGGATGCTATGATTTACTTGTCACCCAGAGCCCTCATAGCTCGTGTGTTTGAACAGGAGTCCTCGGTTGGTGGTGCCTTTTTGGAACCTTTAGGAGGTGGAGGAAGTGATTCACTGGGAGGTGGGCCCTGAGGTCTCACTGCCTGTCCCCACTTCCTGCGCATCCTTTTGCTTCATGACCGCAGAGATAATCTGACCCGAAACCGCCTTCTCTTCACACCAAGCCTTCTCTGCTGTGTTCCCTTGAACTGTAAGCCAGAACAAACCCTCCCTCCTTGAAATTGCTTCTTTTTTTAAAAAATACATTTATTTATTTAAATCAAATAGTAAGTTTTACTTATTCACACAGGGGTTATAAACACAAAAAGGCAGGATGTGGAGAAGGGGATGACACCGGAGCGTAGGTGTTCAGAGGGAGTACAGATATCTTTCAGAACAGGGTATCGATTGGGTGAAGGTTGAAATTGCTTCTTGTTGGGCGTTTTGTCACAATAAAAGTAATGTGGTAATAGATTAGGGGCAAGGAGAAGCAAGTGAAAGGAAAACCTTCATAGGAAGGTTGAGGAGAGAAAAGAAAAGAATGAATTTGGAAAGAGGAAAGAAAAGGAAGAAGAAAGAGGAAGAAATAAGTCACAGTATCAGGGAGCAAGAATGCTGAGGACCTTTTGGCTGGATCGATGCTACTGATCTACCCAGCATGCTCTTCTGCAGCATGGCACAGAGTGCACACACAGCACAGGTTAGCTTCGTGACCCTTCTGTGAGAAGCAGGAAATATACCTCCTTAGGGAGGGTGCTTCACATGGTGAGGTAGAGAGCAGGCTAGGTTTCGACAGAACCTGTATTCTGTATGCAGTGGCCCTATAAACAGCTCCATGGACAGCTTCTTTCCTGCTGTGTGCTGGATACGGAAGTGGTCTTGAATTGCTAGTCGATATGACCTAGGACTTTCTACAATGTCCAGAGGCGAACCTGGCTATCGATAGATTTTTGCCCGGTTACAGATTGGATTTGGAGCTCTTTGATCAAAATCTCTTTTTCTTCAGCCAAGAGAAGTCTTGGTCCCTTCTGTCTGTTTCCCAATCTTCCTGGGATTAGCTAATGGAGCAGTGTTGAAGGATACAGAGAAACGGGGTATGTCTCCCATCACTATTCCCTGTGGCAGGAAGTCCAAAAGACAGGGCCGCCTAGGCCTCACTAGCTCTTTCCTTTGAGACAGTGGCCAGAAGAGGGTGGGAGGCGAAGCAGGAAAGGGGATTGATGTTGTTTAAGGCTGTTTGGCACAGTGGGTGAAGGCCTCCAGGCCTCTGGCGCAGGATAGCACAGAAAAGGAGAGACAGAGCCAAGCTACAATCATTTCTCATCAGCGTTTACATCAGCGAGCCCTGGGCACTGCCTCGGTTGGCAGCCTGGATGCTGGTAGCATTTGGCTTCCAGCCCAATTGGAGAGAGGTCCCAGATTCTGGAGGGGTGGAGGAAAGCCAGAACAACATGTCCTGTTCACTAAGGGTATGGAGGCCTGTGCTGTGGCCAAGTATGCAGGTCACCTGGTTTCAGGGTGATACATACCAGGCCACAGGTGCCAGTAGCTTCTAAGTCTGCAGCTGGACGAGGTGGTACAAGGGAATCTGGTGCAGCTTTTCACCCCAGCTTCGGAAACAGCATCCACCTATGTAATAGAAAACTGTCCTCCAAGCCTAGCGGCCGATATCAATTACTATTGATATCAGAGCAGCTGTGATCAATCACAAAAGCCCTTCAAGACAGAGCCTGGTCATATTCCCTCATTGAGGGGAGTGTGGATGGTCATCTTTTTTTCTTTCATCCCTCCCTTTCCTTCCATTAATTTATTTCACTTAACAAAAAAAACTATATAAATATATTTATTTATTAATATGTGTATTGTGTGTGCTCCCCAATTCAAATGTCAATCTCATCACTCATTTTATCTATCTATCATCTATCTATCTATCTATCTATCTATCTATCTTATCTATATGAAATAAATATATTTGTTTATATATATATGTATGAAAATAAATAAATGGAAGAAAGGAAATAAGGGAGGGATGAAAGAAAAAAAGAAACTATCAAATCCACAAAAAACCACACAAAATTTAAGGAAATTAAATATACATATATATTAAAGATTATTTTATTATATTTACATCTAAACATATATAATGTTTAATATGTGTACATATGTGTGCATATGCACCCATTTGTGCACAGAGGAAGACATTGGAATCCTGCTCTGAACTATTCCCTTGAGCCAGGGTGGCTCTCACAGAACCTGAAGTTCACCCCCCCTCCCTTTGGCTAGGCTTGCTGGCCAGTGAACTCCTAGAATCCACTTGTTCCTGCTTCTCCGGAGCTGAGCCTACATGCATGCAAGGCCATGCCGGTCTTTTACATAGGTGTTGGGGATTTGAACTCAAGTCCAGCAAGTTCTCTTACTGACCGCACCCCTCTCCCCAGCCCCTTTCTGTTGTATGTAACTATTTAATCTCCATTAGGGTTTCTACCCCACCTTTGATTATTCAGTTACCAGATAAAAGACAAACAATTTGTATATTTATGACAAGCCTTAATGCACTAGAGCTAAGCAGATATCTACTCTCTACTCTATTTGAATCTACTTCCTTGCCAATAACCCTGAGTTACAAATGGTCATGTTCCATCTGGCCACTCTTAAGTCCAATGAGCCACCCATCTACTCAATGGGGTGTTTTCCACTCTCCACCTTCTCCTTTTCCTGGTTCTCCTCAGACCCCAAACCTGGGAACCAAAATATCTGCCTATCTCTCTGTCCAGCTATATAGGATGTAGTATCTTTATTCACCAACTAGGAATCATTTGTGGAGGTTACATAGCATCACTTGAATCTACTTGAGAACCTCCAGGGGCAACCGGAGCCAGTATTTAGCATTACAATATATAGCAACAGTGTCCCAAGGACAAGAAGACACTAGTAACTTCTGTATACTTCCAATTCTAAGCTACGCTGAAGGGAGGTCTTGGGGACCTCAGGGACATCAACTTACAGTAAACAAGTCATGGCCTCTGCTGATTGTGCCTGAAGGATCTCCTGATGGTGACCACTTTAGTTAGCCATAATTTTTGAAGACAAAAGGGCTTAGCATTGGCTCTTAATGCCCTTGAGGCAAATCATCTGGCATCTGCCAAGGGCATGAGAGACATAGGAGCTATGGATATCCAGGGTGACTCTAGACCATTGACAAAGAGTAGCAGACTCTTGACTTGTTGGTGACTGACTGTATGTGTTGCCCAGCTCTTCGTTGATCTTCTTCTGTTTCTGACTTCTTCACATATCAGTTCAATATTACCATTGTTAATATGTAACTCCATACTAGCAGCAGGACAAACCTGGAACCTCAGACGGCAGACCTCTGAACTGGCTGGTTGGTGAAGTGCTTAATTCTATGTACGACATGACTGTGCCACAGAGTGCCAGATCTTCAGTCAAAGATCATTCATAATGTCTCAGGGAGGAACTTTTGAATGACATTTCAGTGACAAGATTGACATTTGAATTGGGAGGCTGAGTCAACCGCACTTTGATTTTTGATGTACAGGCCTCATCAAAATCAGCTGGCCTTGAAAGACCAAAAAGTCCAGCCTTCTCTCGACGAAAAAACTCTGCCATCTAACTGCTTTGAGCAGAGACATCATTCTTTTCCAGTCTGAAGCATTGGCTTCTCTTGCCAAGTCTCAGATTCATGATGGCACCAGTAGCTCTCTTGAGTTCTCAGGACTTTTGACCCAACGGGACTGGCATGTCATTGTCTTGCGTCTCCAGGATGCTGCCTGTAGACCATGAAATTTCTTACCCTCATAAGTGCACAGGCCGATCCTTGTAATAAACATAGAACTATTTTCACTCTGTGTCTTGTTTGTCTGTCTCTTTCTTTCTCTGGTTCTGAGAACCTTAATGTGTTTGCAAATTTAGGCATGCTTTTATCTGGCCAAGCTAGCGTGCCTCGGCATTTGATGGCCGTGTAGTCCTGTTCTACAGTTAATTGTGTACACCCTCATCCCTGGCCTGATGCCTAATTGTGAACAATGTGCAAGGGCACCAAGAAAGAGAGTTGGATTTCCTTCAAGATAAGCTTAGCCTCACAAAAATCCCCAACATTTTATAGGTTTTAGTTGAAAGGTTTGTTAAAGAATTTTATCTACCATAAAACAGATATACCTTTAGCTCACCAGCATAATGTGTGGCCAAGCCTTACAATGAGGGTCTATAAACATGCAAATAAATCACTGATATTGCAAATATCTATCCCAGAGTCTGCTCTGAAGGTGGAAATAAATGTTAAGTCAATTAAAGAATGGGTTCTAAGAGAAGTTAGACTACTTACTTGAGATGCTAATGTAAGCAGAAGGTGATATAAGTTCAGTCGTGACAGAAGCCATCCTGGTGTAGCCAGAGTCCCAGAGAAGCCTAAGGAGACCTGGGCCTCTGGAAGTGATATTATAGGAAGATAGTCTTCCTATATCAATTCACACTAGTATAATATAATAATAATAATAATAATAATATAAAAGATAATTCCTGTCTCCCAGTGACTTTAGTTTGTCAACTTGACAACACTACCCACCATACCTTCTGATGGATATTTGCTTTCTGTTTTTTATGGTTTTTAAAATTTGTTTTATTTTGGCTATAAGTAAAGCCGAATATGGCATACATTATTTTTTTTGGGGGGGAGACATATTGTTTTTCTTTCTCTTGGGTAAACACTTAAAATAGATCAGTGGTCACATGGCATGTGTCCTAGAGTTTGTGGGCCAGCTGCCTGGCACACGGCACCCTACAAAACAAGAAACTACCTCAAGCAAGGAAGGTGAAGATACGCCTCAATTGTCTTCAACTAGCTGCATTCATGCCATTTGTATGTAAACACACACCAAACACAGTAAGCACACACTGTAAGGGCACTACAAAGAAAAAAATGGAATACATTTGCCAATAAGCCAGTGTGGGGTTTTGAATGAAAAGATCTCCCTTAGGGACGGAAAGCATCTGAATATTTGTTCCCAGTTGGCGGTCCGTTTGGAAGAATTCATGAGGAGGTGCAGCCTTGAAGGGGAGGAATTGCCACTGGGGGGAACTGGCCTTGAGAGCTGCCAAAAGCCTCCTCTCCCGGTCTGTTTGTTCTCTCTTATTCACGCCTGTGGTTGAGGATGTGTCCTCAGCTTCCTGCTCCTACTGTCATGCCTGACACTTGCTGCTGTGTCTTCCTGTAATGATGAACTCTTATCCCCTGGAACTATAAAACCCCAGTAAACTCTGTCTCCCTTAACCTGCCTTTGGTCATGATGTTTTAGAAAAGTAACTAATGCAGACATATCCAGGGGGGATTGCTGCTCTGAAGTGCCCGACTAGGTTGCTTTGGGAGGGATATGGAAGACTTTGGAACTTTTGGATTAGAAGGTGTCTAAAGCCATAAGCTGTGCTTAAAGAGCGGTCTCGCAGGAGTCTGAATGCCAGCCGGGTGGAGAGCAAGGCAGACTCTGTGGGTCCAGTTAAATGTGGTCTCAGAAAGGAACACTGCTAGCAAAAGCTATTCATGTGCTGTTTTGGGCAAAGAATCTAGCTGCCTTCTGCCCATGTCCTGAGAACTTGCATCAGAAAAATTAAAATGTAATGGACCAATTTTTCTGGCTAAAGAAATGGAAAGACTGCATAATGTTGACTCAATGGCATGGTTACTATGGGTATGTTTGTGAGGGTTTACAATTTTTAAAAAAGCGAATGGGCAGAAAGAAACACAAAATGTGCTATTTGGAGAGAGAGAGAGCAAAAAAGAGTACTAGGAAGTTTAATGTTGTATCCCAGGCATGTGCTGGAAGAAAGGCTGTAATTGTTAATAGGGACCACTAAGGAAAGGCCTCCAGATCCATATACATTGTAAGAAAGGGACGGTTGTCCTAGGGGTAAGATCCTACCCAGCTAAGTTTCTATCTTGTGGTATTTGGGGAGCCTAAGGTGTTTTCTGCTCTTTAGGAAGCAATTGAATAATGTCACTGCTGCTAATATGATCCAAGTGGGCAGGGTCCGTCCCAAGCTGGCAGCTGAACTTGCCAGAACTTTCCAGAACTTGCCCGTGTCATCCAGATAGAGCTGGTTTTAGAGCTGTGCAGGAAGAAAAAGTTAAAGGGTCATGTATTCTTCCTCTGTGGTTTCAGAGGTCTGCCGAGGCCAGGAACTGTGTGTCAGCGGGAATCCCTTTATGAAGGCCCTGGTAGGCCATTGTGTGAATGTACGGAAGTGAAGCCTGCGTTCGTTAGAGACCCCTAGATGTTTGAGATGCTACAGCCCTGAGCTATCGCTCAGGGAGACCTGCACACAGAGAGTAGAACCAGCCTAAGAGGCAGATGTGTGTTGCAGACAGCAAAGCTGGTGCAGCCCGGACACAGAACTGCAGGATTTGGATGTTGTCTTTCTGGGTCCTATAATTCTTCTCTATGCTTCCAGCTCTCTTTTGGAATGATATTGTATATCCTGGGCCAACATATGTTAGAAGTGTGTAACTTACTTTTTGATTTTACAGGGGGTCATAATTAAGAGATTGTCATGAATCTCAGAAGTGACTGTGGACTTTTAAACAGTGTGGAAACTGCTAAAGACCATGGGGACTTCGGAAGCTGGATTAGATGCATTTTGCATTATGACATGGCTATAGGCCTGTGGGGCCCAGGGAGTAGAATGTAGTGGTTTGAATGAGAAATGTCCCCCATAGACTCAGGCATTTGAATATTTGGTCTCTGTTAGCATTTTCTCTAGGCTCAGCCCAAAAGTTATCTAGAAATATCTAGGTTCAAGTCTGCCTTGCTGTAAAAAGACTGTTTGTATCTCCCCCCCTCCCTGCCCCCACTTTCTACCCCGGCTCCACACACACGTTTCTGGCTGTCCTCTTCCCTTCTTTCTCTCTCCTCTCTCTTTCGTTCCCTCTCTGACACCTTTCTTTTCCACACCTCTTCCCATGCCCCAAATAAACTTCGTTTTATACAGACCTGTCATATGGCTGGTAGCCAGCGGGTGGGAGGGTTGGGGGTGGGGTGGGGGTTGGGGCGGGGCGAGGTGCCTCAGTACGTGCTGCTAATGCATCCCTTCCTGCAGCAGCATCATGCTGCTGCTTTACAAAGCTTATCAGTCTCCAGCTGGTGATGCTGTCTGAAGATGGGAGATTCTATCACGGATCCGGGCTTTACAACTGGTTTTGCTCCCCCTGCCTTTATTTGTAGTTGAACGTAGGATCTCTCTGCCTCCCGCTCCTGCCATCATGCCTGTCGCCTGCTGTTGTGCCTCCCCTCAGTGATGACTTTATCCTCTTGGAACCACAAGCTCAAATAAACTCCTTCCTGACATATCCTTTGGCACTGGTGTTCTGTCTCAGCCACAGCAAAGGAACGGACACAGTCAGCAAACACGTAGCAATTGCTTGTTTTCTTCTAATGTGTTCACAGTTTATATTTTGTGTTGAAAGTTTGAATCTCGATAAAATGAATTTTGATGGATATTGTGAAAGAGGAATAAACGTTTATGCCGTATCTGACTGGCAAGGAGGATACTTTTATGGGTTGAGACACGGCAGGCTGTGAAATTTACGTTGCCGTGAATATGTTTTTGTGCTTTTGAGTTTTGTATCCCACTTACCTGGAAACTTGCCAAAATTCATCGAAAGAAGCAAATTATTGGCTGTGATGAAAGAGCCCTAGGAAGTGCGTTTCTGCATAACTTATCGGAACTGTACCCTGTGGGAATATGAATCTTTCAGCTTTCTAAAAAAATGGGAAATTTGGGTTTTCATGTAAAATCCCATGACGTTTAGGCATTGGCAGCTAATTCCGAGTTATAAAAACACTGCATGGTCCAAATAAAACACATCTGCAGGCCAGATGAGGCCCACAGGGTACCAGCTTGCGGTCTGTGGGTTAGACATTTCTTCCTCTTACCTGCTAGGATTCATCTCTGTGCCTCTTCCACCGTCTTCCCTGGTATAAGGAGGTCAGCTCTCGTCACTGTGGATGTTACCTGACTGATGCTGGCCCGATTTCCTACCAGATTATTATTATTTTTTTTCTAATCCAGGACTTGCATATCATGTGTTGTTACCTAGTAATGCTTAACATGAGTGTGTGTTGGAGAAATAAACAGATGAACGAGCAAACTGTGCTCCAAACGGACTACCCGCCACCCCACAGAGTAGATGAGACAACCCTAGCTCTCTTGGCGAACTGCTGGCCTGCCCTCCGATCCTCCTTCGTAGGTGCCATTAGGTACTGGTAGGGCTAAGCCATGATTTTATAAACAGGTGGTGTCATCTGCTGCAGAGTGAATTCCGGCCACTAGATGGCGCGCTCTGCTTAACTTTAGACATTCTGAAATTCGGAGGGCATGCTGAGGCTTGCTAAAAGAAAGCAGAGAAGTGAAAAACCGCGTCCTAATCTTGGCCACATCTCTGATCTTCACATACATGCACCCACCGGCATACACGAATATCGCGCGCGCGCGGACGCACACACACACACACACACACACACACACACACACACACTCAAGCACATGCATGCACACACATACTCAGGGACCAAATGAGGGAGGAAATGATTCCTTTACTCTGTAGTTCCTTTCTTCCCAACTCTATCTGCCACATGAGAACCCTCATTCTTTTTTGTTTGTTTGTTTGTTGGTTGGTTGGTTTGGTTTTTCGAGACAGGGTTTCTCTGTGTAGCCCTGGCTGTCCTGGAACTCACTCTGTAGACCAGGCTGGCCTCGAACTCAGAAATCCACCTGTCTCTGCCTCCCAAGTGCTGAGATTAAAGGCATGTACCACCACCGCCCAGCGAGAACCCTCATTCTTAACGGAGCAGTAGATGGACACCTTGCCTAGCTCTCCAGATTTACCTAGGACCTTGGCTTTAGTAACTCTTGAAATTCAGGTATTGAATGAAATGGCAAATGGAGACTATCAGCTGTGCATGGCTTTCTGGCTTATTGTGGAAGGCTCATGATAACAATCCTCTACCTCCTCAGGACCTGTGTTTACACCATCTTTCCCTTGGCTGGTCCGCAGGGCCGGATGTTTCTGCTTGTGTTCCTTGTTTGTCTTTGGGAAACAGTAGTATACAGGTTAGCAGACTGGACTTTCCAGTCAGGCTGCATTGACTTCCTAGTGTCTCATTTCCTCAATCGTACTGTGTCTCAACTTCCTCATCTGTAAAATGGGATCAATAGTGGGAGCTACCCCCTCCCCTGGGGGCATTACAACTGAGAGTATAAAAGTCATGGAGACTGCTCAGAATCATATTCAGTATATATTAGGTTTTCAGTTAGTCACAGTGGATAAGTGTATGACACAATCTCCAGGTTGCTCTTCGCAGTCAATTCTCACCCTTGTAATTGGCGAGCTCGTCTCTGAGATGGTAGAGGTTCCCACAGTCTTGTGATATATCTATATATCTATATATCTATATCTATATCTATATCTATATCTATACTACACACACACATATATCTTACCGTGGTCCTGAGTATCCTTGGTCTTATACTGAATAGCAATACCATTGAGTGATAACACCCTATTCCCTCAGAAAGCATGTATATCGTAAGTCACTCTGACCAAGACTTTAAGGCAGTGCTTCTCAACCACCCTAATGTAGCAACTCTTTAATATAGTTTTTCATGTTGTGGTGACCCCAACCATAAAATTATTTCCTTGCTACTTTATAACTGTAATTTTGCTACTCTAAATATATGATATGCAGGATATCTGGTATGTGACCCCTTTGGGGCCATGACCCACAGTTGAGAAGCACTGGCTTAAGGCTTGTCCTGAAATCCGCCAGCATTTCCACCCAACTAACCCAGACTCCAGCAGTGAGTGGTCAGAGCCAGGTGTCAGTCTTTCTTAGCCATCAATAAAGCTGCGTCATGGGAACTCATGGGCTGTTTTGTTTTATGCTATTCTATTAAGTCCTGAAATCCTGAGTCAGTTACTTTTCTTACTGTTTTGACAAAATACCCAAAGAAAAACAATTGCAGAGAGGAAGGGGAGAGATGCTTATCAGTGAAGAGCATTGGCTGCCCTTGCAAGAGTCTGGGTTCAGTTCCCAGCACCCACATAGGGGCTCACAATCTCCTATAACTCCAGCTCCAAGTAATCTGTCGCCCTCTACAGGACACCCCAGCACTGCACACAGACAGTATACTTCCATGCAGGCAAACAGTCACACACATGAAATAAAAATAAATAAATCTTTTAAAACTGCACACAAACATAACAATGTAAAAAGGGCTTTAATGATTTATTGACTTTGAGACAGGCTCTCCTGTATCCCAGGCAGAGATCAAATTACTGCTAGGGTGTACTAGGGTGTACTTGAACTCCTAAGCCTCCCAAGTGCTGAGAGCGCAGGAGTGCATCGCCACACCCTGTTTGGCTCTGGTCATTCATGGGAGACCAAGCAAAGCCATCGGACTGACTACACAAATCAGCAGTTGAAGCTAACGCACCTTGGAGCTCCTCCTCCGCTTAGACCTCTCTTTCCGTTCCCCTGCCTTGGTGGAATAAGAATGTATGTGACGTAGAACGCACCAATCCATGTTGAGCTTGCTTTCTGAACACAGCTGAACACGTGCTTACCTCCTGCTTCTGTCAGGCATGTTGATTTAGGTCCTCAGAGTGGCCTCCTCCATAGGTTAGCCCAGCTTTGAACTCACAATGGTGAGACCTAGGGCAGTCACATGATGAAACTCACACCGCTTCCTTCTGTCCCTTCCTTTATGGTATCTTTGTTATGCCCCATGACCTAACCAGGAAGGACTGAGGAATCCAGCTTCACATGTTCCCAGCTTTTATGAGGAAACTGAAAGGAATAAATAAATGGCTTATGGGTGGGGCATCAGTTTCAAAAAATGCACCTTATTCTGAAATAACCTAAATATTGGACACAGCGTGACCTCTGTTTATTAGATTTGGGATTGTAAACCATCCAGTAGGTTTAGTGACTCAGATTCATATTCTCCTGTTCCCAAAACAATGTCGTCATGAGAGTCTCCAAAAGCCACCGCTTGCCACAGTTTCTAGAATCCTCTCCTGTGCTTTTGCTCTAAGAAGTGGTAAGGCCCCCCACTGGTGCTGAGAGCCACACACTTGTCCCTAAGAACTGGTTGGGTACAGCAGAGCAAAGGTGAGCGAGGGACCTTCCCTCTGACCTTCTAGTGATTTATATACCTAGCTCCTTGTGAACCAACCGTTATGTCTGACCTTCTATTGATTTGTGGTCCTTCTCCATGACTACTGTCCGACTTCACAGCCGTGGTCCTCTCCAAATAACCTGGAGGTTTTCCAACCCCATTTTATTTACTTCCAATATGTACATTTTCCTGTTTCACAGGGTCTTCGTATGTACCCCTGGCTGGCTTGGAACTCACTATGTGGCTGGCCTCTGAGATGTTCAATCCCCCTGCCTCAGCCTCCTGAGTGCTGAGACTAGAGTGTATCTCATCACACCTGGGCAGCCCCATTTTACGAGCTTCCTGCAATGAAGCTGTCAGTGGCTGAGGCGCTTCTACGTGTATCACGTTTTAATATCGCAATAGCAAAAGAAATGCCTGCTCTAATCCTAGACTGCTGGGTACGGAGACGGAGACCTTCTCAGCCATTTGAACTGCCTCTTACCACTGGTTGGTTTGGGCAGGCAGAACTCTGCAGTGAGGGGATAGGAAGAGAATGAAATTAACTCCATTCAGTTCTAAGTTTTCTTTCCCCAAGACTGGTGGACAGACGGGGACAGTGCTTAGCACCCTTAAATAATGGACGTTTTCAGATGGGCTCCATTTTCCTATTGTGTCAGACCTACAGCAGCTGGAGAAGGGTTAGGGTGTGGATTGATCGGTCCAGCTGTGTACAAGAACAAGAGCCGAGTTGAGAACATGCCTCGCAATCCCAACGGTCTTCGATAAGAGATCAAATAGACTCTAATATTGGAAATACACCCAACGCACAAAGATATTTCCGCTGAAACTCACTGCTCCTAGACTAATTTTCTCCTTACTAAGGTGGAGGCTTCCTTTACTCTGAAAAGGAGAACAGGATATACCTCAGGAGATGAACCTTTCCCTTCTCTTCACGGATCTTAGGGCGTTCTGTGCCGAGAACGAGGTTTTGAGTTTAGAAAACATAACAGTCACTCTGATTATCATTTGAATGGTTTTGACATTACCTTTTTAATGTTCCCTTATTTATTTAATCTATATAGTTATTTATCTACTTCTTTCTTTTGAGGTAAGATCTTGCTGTATAGCACAGGATAACCTGGAACTCACCATATGCCCAAGGAGGACCTTAAAGTTCTGATCCTTATGCTTCCTTCCTTCCTAAGTGTGAGGATTACAGATGTGCACCACCATGGTTTGTGTGGTACTGGGAACAGAGGCAGTACAGAGTCAGTACACACACGCACACACACACACACACAGGAGACACACACAGAGACACACACAGAGTTATCTGAGTAATTTAGATGTGGCTGCTCATGTCTGCAGTTACTTTGACTACAAAGCAATTCAGGAGTCAGCAAGCTCATATATGTGTGTGTATGTATGTATATATGCATGTGTGTGTGTATATATATAATATATATATGGATAATATAGATATAGATATAGATATAGATATAGATATAGATATAGATAAGTTTTCACTCTGTAGTCCAGGCTGGCTTGTAGCCTAGGACCTCAGATGGCCTTGAACTCAAAGCAATCCTCCTGCCTCAGCGTCTCACATGCTGAGATTACAGGCATTAGGTAACATACCTGGCTAACATGCCTACTTCATGGTTCTTTATTTTTACCCAACACTGTGCTGTTCTCGTATTTGTACTGTAAACCACCCCGAGTCATTTGTAGAATCTGCATACTTAAAGGAAGCAAAATAAAACGAGGAAGTTCACTGAATTCAGAGACATGGTTTCCTCTTTGAGAAGTATCTTTTTTTTTTTTTTTTTTTTTTTTTTTTTTTTTTTTTACGCCGGATGAAACCTTGAATAGAACTTGCTTGTTATTAAATGTCATTCACCTCCGGCATGTGCCTGCCATTCAGTTAGCTGCTGCCCGGCCCACGGTTTTTTCCATGAAGAGGTCTGGGAGTGCTTTACTCAGGGAAGAAGCATGGTGATGCTTCAGTTTTGAGTGAGTCTGTTGGAAAAGAAAAGATCTTATCAACTCTCCCACAGGACTCACCTGCTTCTCCTCCGTGCACTTCCGCAGGGAGGGCTGCATTTCTTCAACTTTATGAGGTGTGACCCCCAAATGTCCAGAGAGGTTGGACAGGAGGGCCTAAGGGAGTGGCATTTTGTAGGGTCCTGATCTTCGTGCCCAATAGCATATCTGTCCCCTTTGTAGTCAATCTCAGGCTCTCATCTCTGATGGCAGAAACGGGAAGTCTTTGGTCTCTGGACTGCCTGTCTTACTAACTCTGATGTTGGTTCTGAGCAGGAGGGAGGGTGGGAGTGAGGGAGGGAGGGAGGGCAGGAAAGTCTGTTGGCTTTCCCTCTGCAGGGGGTGTGTCCAGCGTTTGCTGGCAGAGGCAGTAACCTGGCCTGAGCTGGTGATACATCAGTGGACCTGTGGCTGCCAGTCCTGTCCTGGGTCACCAGTGTCCCTTAGCATCTCCCAATGGTGTCAGTGGTTGGGGAGAAAGACTTGGCTGTGCTCTGAAGACTGGGGTCTCAGGTAAGCTAACAGCTGTCGTGTGATTCCCTAGGGCCCAAGCTTTGTTGGTTAAGCTGTGTTTTACTCTATGGGGGATATTCTAATTTCAACATCTCATTTCCTGAGAAGATAAACAAGGAAGAGAGTTGTTGAAGGAACTATTAGAAACAACAGGTCTCTGTTTCTCCCCAGTTGTGTAACCTGAGATTTTTCTCTGTCTGGAATGCTAGATTTTCCCCGTGAAGGCTAAGGGTTCTCTCCAGGACAGGGCAGGTCCACTGCTGTGGACCTGAGAAGTTCTGCTCACTAGAGTATGACAGCTTCATCCAGGGAGCCTGTTAAAAATAACTGCTTGTTTGTTTGTTTGTTTGTTTGTTTAGCATGAGAAGAGCAAAATGGGTTTTATTTATTAGGTTGGTTTGTTCCAGACAGGTCTCATGTACTGCAGGCTGGCCCCAAACTCAACAATGTAACCCAGGCTAGCTTTAACTTTGAACCCCTTATCCTCCAGCCTCCTCCAAGTTCTGGGATCACAATTTCTGCCATTTTAAGTGTCTGATAAAAGTAAGTTTCTTTGCACTGGAGTCTATTGAATGAGTCGATTGAAACCTTGCACAAACCGATATAAATCTGAACATTTTCTCCCAATTGAACGCTCTCAGTGACTCTGAGAAGATTAATTGGCCTTTACAGTTTTTTCCCCTTATGCCTTCCCCAAGTAAATATAAGATGACCCCAAGGCATAGAAAAATTCACGATTTTATTTTCCATAAAAACTTCACTTATAACTGAGAATGGTGCCACAGTCTGGAATCCCAGCTCTTGGGAGGTAGAGGCAGAAGGATCAGATGTTCAAGGTCAGCCTCGGGCTTTACAAAGAGTTTGAAGCCAGCCTGAGCCACATGAGATCCGGTCTTAACCACAACAGTGAGGGATCCACTTATACGAACCTGATACTTTGCCTCATCTCTTACATCAGAGACAAAAGGGTAGAAAGGCACTGAAGGAAGTATAAAGAGAAGGTCAAAGAACTGGCCAAGAGGCTCAGCAGATGAAATGAGATAGCTCAGATATGTGGTGAAGTTGGATTTCCCTATAAAGTTTCCTCTGACCTCCACACATCTACACGGCATTCACATGCCCCTTGCATCATACATGTACAGGTATAGACACATGATTGATGATGATGACAACAATGATGATAATGATAGTAGTAATAACAGTAATGAGTGGACAGGTCAAGGGTGGAGCAGTGGTCTTGGCTTTTTCCTGGCAATTTCCATTAAGATAAGCTTATGTTTATGTCGTACTGGGAACAGAGCCAGTACAGACACACACTCACACACACACACAGACACACTCACATACATACACCACATACACTTACATACATACACATACCACATACATATACTCACACAATACACATACTCATACACACTCACACACACTCACACACACAGATGGGCATTCACATACATTTACATACACACACACTCACATACACACATACATACTCATAAACATATACCATATACACTTACACATGTACATACACAAAATACCACATACACACACACAATACACATACTCATACACACCCACACACACTCACACAGATGGGCATTCACATATATTTACATACACACACTCACATTCACACACACACACATACAAACATGCACCATATACACTTACAAATACAACGTACATACACACACACCACATACACTCACACACACTGACACCACACACACATACATGCAGCACGTACATTTACTTACATACATACAGATAGACATACACACAGACACAGACACAGAGGAGATTACAGAAAACAGCAAACATACATACAAATATAATCTACAATCAGTCAAGATGCTAAGGTAGTAAAGCCTTTTGTTAAATCTTTCTAATTTCAATATAAAATCTCCACTAATCACCCAGCCATAACCGAAATTAAAATCTATCTCTCTTAGGTGTGAGCCTAAGGCCCACACCATTATGGCCTTAAGGATCCTCTTGGCCATACCCAATATGGCTGAGACTCTGTGACTAGCATTTTCCCCGGGTAGGAAGAGAGAACCTCTTCCCATAGCCTCCCCCAGATACTTGATAATATACCAGATGCTCTTGTTCTTCATTTTATTATTTTATTTTGTGTGTGAGGATGTTTTGCCTGCATGTATGCAAGTTTTGCCTGCATGTATAATGCCTACGGGCATCAAGTGACCAGCAAGGAATAAAGTCTTGAGTACGTTGCTTGTTTTTTCTTGTAAGAGGCAAGACTGGCTTTATGACTCACTAACCAGGGGGACTAAGATGGAAGGCAGGAAGATGTCTGTGTGCTGAGCCCTGTGAACTCGCTGTGTACACTCGGGTCACTCACAAAACTGATGTGATATGTTACCAGAAGACATACATGTCTTACTTCGTCCAGAAGGCAGTAGATGTCATAAAAGCAGTGTCAGCACTGCAACTCTGGAAACTTCCCTTGCTAGGTTCTAGGATGGTATATATGTGCATGTGGGAGTGTGTGCATGTGTGCATGTATGCATGGTGCATGCTGTGATCTGTCTTCTGCTCTCCTTTACACCCAATTCAAACACTGAAGATACACTCACAGGCAAGAGAAATAAATGCACATATTCATTTAAGTCAGGACATGTGCAAATGGTATGTATGTATGTATGTATGTATGTATGTATGTATGTATCTATCTATCTATCTATCTATCTATCTATCTATCTATCTATCTACCTATCCATCTATGTGTCTATTTCTGAGACAGGGTCTCTCTATGAAGCCCAAGCTGGTCTTAAACTCAACAGTCTTCTGCCTCTGCCTCCTAAGTATCGAGATCATAGATGGGTAACTACGTGCCTAGCAGTGATTGATGTAAACTTTTTGGTTGTGAACAAGAAGAAATAGAATAATCAAAAGGATACAGGGTATCTAAGGTCATGGCAGCAGAAGGTGAGTGTATCATAAGGTAAGGAATTCAGACAGTAGAGGGGTGGCACCTGCAGGACAAATGTCACCCAATTCATATTTCTACTTAAAGCCACACCTCATAAAACCATGTACTGTGGGAACCACCCCATATATTTGCAAGGATCAAAATAACTTTCATAGTTCTCTTAACTTCCTTAACGTCACAGGGCTTTACCTATAGCTATGAAGAGGAAACTGCTGCCTGGGCTATCTCCCCAGAGAAGTAGTCATTACATGGTGTGAAGGCCATCGTTTCTTTATTGGGTAGATATATGGTCTTCGTGGCTGTGAAAATTATTTTGAAACATGGTAGGTGTGAGCCTAAGGCCCACACCATTATGGCCTCAAGCATATTCTTGGCCATACCCAATATGGCTGAGACTCTGTGACTAGCATGTTCCCTGGGTAGGAAGAGAGAACCTCTTCCCGTAGCCTCCCCTAGACACTCAGATAATATACCAGATGCCCCTGTTCTTCATTTTATTATTTTTTATGTGCGAGGATGTTTTGCCTGCATGTATGCAAGTACATCATGTATATGTCTACGGGCATCAGGTGACCTGCAACTGGAGTTACAGATGGTTGTGAGCCATTCTATGGGTGTTAAGTGTTAAGCCTGAGTCCTTTGCATGAGCAGTATGTGCTTTTAAATCTTGATCTAGCTTTGAACCCTCTACAGGTTCCTACTCAACGGGTGATGGAAGAATGAGCTCTAGCACTTTCGGAAGGAAAAGCTGCAGGAATTAGTATTAGAGGTTGAAAATAGGCCAGGGGAGGTGGCTCAGTTGGCAAAGCGTATGTCCTGCGAGCAGACATGCAGACCTGAGTTCCATCCCGTGGACTCATGTAAACAAACTGAGCATGGCAGCCCAACTTGTTATTCTAGGAAGATCGATCTTTGGGGCTCACAAGCTAGTCAGCCTAGCCCAATTTGTGAGAGACCCTGTCTCACAAAAAAGCTGGACAGCACTTGAGAAATAACATCTAAGGTTGACCTCTGACCTCCATATGCTGGTGTACAGGCACACACACACACACATACACACACACAACCACGATAGGAATGTTGTGTCATCTAGTAAAGTTACCAATATAGTAGATTCGTCGTGTGTAGCGCACCAGATAGAAAAAGTGCCAAGGTGAACAGAAGTGAGGTGATCACACAGTCCTAGGCTATAAACGAGTCTTGTGATGGTTAGCAGGCCACCGTGGTGTCTGTCCTCATGACCCAGGTCAGTTTTTCAGTCTCCAGAACATCAGAGACTGGGAGGTCTTGTTTGGTTGTTGTTGTTGTTTGAGTCTTTAAGTATTTTCGTTTGAAATGGGCTTTAAAGTTTTTAACACAATCTCCATATTGTTTGCTTTTTTTCTCATGAAATGAACTATTTAAACCCCACTCACAGGACTGGCGTTACTGTTTAGGGATAAGCACTGTCTATTGTGAGTCAGTTTGTCTCAGTGGGACAGAGTTCCATCTGCACAGTGCTGGACAGAGAGAGCTTGCGTTGAGCAGATGATCTTTTTCCATGAAAACCTTTCACGCTGTGTTTGAATGATGGCTTCTGCTTAACCTGGACAAATTAACTCAATAGTTCTCCTCCTCCTCTTCCTCCTCTTTCTCCTTCTCCTCCTCCTCCTCCTCCTCCTCCTCTCCCCACCCCCGTGTGTGTGGGGGGAGGGGAGTGGGTGACTGTTCTATATGTAGACCAGGCTAGCCTCCAACTTGCAATAATCCTTCCCCCTCATATCCTAAGTACTGGAATTATAGGAACAATTACCTTCATGCTTGACTAAGTTATCTTTAAGATACATACTATTATATTTCTCAGGGACATAACACTCTTGTATACATCATAATTATTTAAAAGAGACAATGTAAACATCAGTAGGATTAAAATAATCCTCAGAATGATATTATATGGAAATGTGGACTTTAAAGTTTATAAGGAGTATCAAGGTAGTTATGATAAGGAACATTTTAGACAAGTAATGAAGTTATCATAGCCAACTAGCCAAATTTAAGGAAATAAAAATTAATCTTATTTTATATGAAAACCTAAAAAAAAAACCCAAATACCAAAGATTCCAACACATTAGATTTATAAAATCAAAGTATTGAAGAAAACATAGGAAAAGTGATTTTACAATCTCTTTATAGGAAAAAAAATTTGTATAACCCCAAGTTCAAAGTTCCCAATAGAAATGATTGAGAAAGGTTATTTCATGAATATTTTAAGTTTTCAAACAAAACCAAGAACCAGAGTCTACACTTCATGAAGAGTCTTGAAGCAGTTATTTGGGGATAATGAGTAGTCTGTGGTCTGATAGAAAACTTGTGATAGTGGCTTAAAATAAAAAAGAAGTAGTTAATAATCTGGAAAATGATTGATTTTACTATTAAGGACCTGAAAACAGAGGAAGTAAGATTAAAAAAAGATTGCTCATCAGTTTGGTGGCCATTCATTTTTGGGATACTTAAAATAAATCTTAATTTCACATGAAAATTTAAAATAACGCCAGGACTAAGTATTCAAACGTGTTAACATTATAATATTGAAAACATTAGAAGAAAACAGGCAGAAATGGAAGAGGTGTGGGGAGACCGAATCTCTGCTTCTTATCAGGGTATGAAAACGAGGTCTTGATCAGCAGGGTTATTTGGCTACATCTGTCAGACCTCAAAGTACGGGAACCTCTTTGGAGCAGCGCCTTTATGCTAACCTGGGAAAATCCTGGCTGGCCGCGGATTTGCATGTGTGAATGGACATATTGTAGAAGGGGTCCTTGGGGGAAGACAGTAGGAGCTAGAAACACCAGGTTGCTCTTGCTTCTGAACACAGCCTGGAGCCTTAAGTGCTTCTGAGAGTGGATGGATGTGGTTAGTGTTCTTGGGTTCCCTGTTACACCTGGTATTTGTTTGATTTCTAGAATGACCCCTTGGAGGATGTGACTGAAAAACTTGTTTTTACTTTAAGGTAATTGTGATGAGGATACAAGTCATTTGTATAGGACAAGGAGTTAGGGGTGTTGGCATGAGATGAGATGAGATGTCACCTCCGTTTTACCCTTATTTTAGATAGATCTCTCACTCAAATTGGTTGTATTGGACATGGTGGCACTCACCCATAATTCCCAGCAGAGACAGGGGATTGTGAGTTAGAGGCCTTGTCTTAAAGTAGAGAAAGTAAATATATATTTCAGTCAGGAGGAATTTGCAGCAGCCCCAATCAGACCGTTCACACTTGAACACCCAGCACCACCTGTGCTATATGGAGCTTTTACCCAGCAGGCCCAGCTTTCTGTTCTTGTGTTTGTAAAGCAGTTTCCTTCCACACTCAAGACAGTCACATTTCTTGGGATGATTACGGAGAAATATCTATGCTCCCTTTTCCTGGACAAAGATGAGGATCAAATTCCAATCCTGAGTTATTAACATCATACTCCAAGGAAAACGTCTGGCTGACACATAGTCCAGGGAAAAGGGGTTTTAAGGCAATAGTGACATGTTGTTTTAAATAGAATTCAGGTCTACTCCTTTCACTTTCCATAAATGTACATTGAAATAATTCTTAGTTTATAAGGCTACCAAAAATATCAATATACAAGGAAGTAATTTGCAAATTAGAGGGTTTTTTACATGCATGCATGCATGTACAAGTATGTGTGTGCATGTGTGTGTGTGCATGTGTGTGTGTGCATGTGTGTATGTGTTGTGTGTGTGATTTTGGATGTGAGAGCACAGGTGTGCACAGGCCATAACAGAAGTGGAACAGCCAAACAGAAGTGAGGGCAGCTTCAGGTGTCAGTCTTTACTCTCTGTCCTGTCTAGGTCAGGGCTTCTTGCTGTTTTCTGCTGTGTACAACAGGCTAGCTTCTCCCATCTCTGCCTCTCATCTTCCCATAGGGGTCCCAGGATCACAGATGCTGCACTATGCATCAGGGGCCTGAGGATTTGAACTTAGGTCCTCACACTTGTGCAGCAAGCACTTTCTCCCCAGCCCTGGTTACAGTTACTCTTACTTCTCCCCTCTGAGTGCCATTCAGGGAAATTTTCTTTAAAGCAAAGCAAACCATGAGGAAGGTCAGATTCTTGGCTTGACTATTATACATCAGCAATGTTACTGATGGAAATGAGACCTAAAGCTGACCTGTGGATTCCAGGAAGGCTGAAGGCTTGAGTGGAAGAAAGAACTTGAACACGCTATTAATCTCCCTGTAAAGGCTTGGGGTAACTCACACTGTACAAAGCACCAGAGAAAAATCTTCCGTTATGAATGGCTGGCAGAGCTCCAAGCTACCAGGCTTGCATTCAGACCTGTTACAATGTAACTGAACTGGATGTGTTTTCTCTGGAAGGTAAACCCTCCTAGGATTCCAACTGAAACGGTGGGTGATGAGCTAAGCACAAGGGGCCATCCTAAATGATGATGCTCTTTGAAGACACAAAGCACAGACAGGTAGCTAGAAAAAAACAGTATCCTCCACGAGGAGGAGCAGATGGTTGGGTTGGATTGAAATGACCAGCAACGGGAGAAATGCTTTTCTAGTCTAATGAAGGGCAAAGGTCATGCAGACTGCTAGAATGGTTAAAAATTCCATCTCTGTTCTCAACTAAGACCTTAGTTTTCAGTGAGGTCTCAGACCATCTCAAAAGATGCCCAGGAATTAGTGACCAGTATTGGAGGTGAAAACTAGTCTGTTGAACACCTTCAGTATTTTCAGGTTTACATTTGGTGACTGACAAGAATGGATCGAAGGACAATTAGACAAGTGCTGTATAGAGGAAAGCAGACAGTAGACACATGAGATCTGAATCTGAGGGGATGTAAGTGGGTGAACCTGTGTTACCCCTCAGAGTAGAGGTGGATGCTGAATCTAGAGAGCTGGTTATACTTCACAGGACCTTACGGAGAAGCAGAGTGTCCAAGGGTTAGTCTGACTCACCCAGGCCTCTTAAAGCGTGTTATATGTTAAAGTAGAAAGCATGTACTTAAAATTCTACTCTGCAGACCTAGGATACTGGGGATATAGCCCAGTTGTCAGAGTGCTTGAGGTCTGGAGTTTAATCTTGAGCCCAGATTAAAATGGCTAGGATAGTGCCTGTCTGAGATCACAGCATGTGGGTGGTAGAGGCAGGAGAATTAGAATTTCTAGGGTTGGCTGCATAGTGAATTGGAGGCTATCCTGAGCTACTGGAGATTCCCATCTAAAACAACCACACACACACACACACACACACACACACAAACCAACCCTTTTTGCTGTGTCTATACATAACTGTTATATCACTGAAAGTTTAGATACTTTTAAGTTATGTTTTCCAGAGAAAATTTGGCTCTTAAATATTGGTTAAACTCTCAAAACTTTTTTTTTTTTTTTTTTTGCCTTCTCTGGGGTCCCTCTTCCCTCAACTCATTCTCGTATAGCATCTACCAGTCAGAAAAAACAATGAAATCTGTTTGAAAGGTAACCTTCTGGGGTGTTCTATGCAAACATTCCTCCTTCAAACCCACATAATGAGATACGAGAAATAAAGTTAAGTTTGTTCACATCTGCCTAATTCTGACTGAACAGAGATTTTCTTAGTCCTCCGTGGAACCTGGCTCTGCCATCCCCACATGTGCACACCTGTGGGCTTGCAGTTTTATGACAGAGAGGAGGGCGAGCATCATCCTATTGGGGAATGCTATTTGTAGAGGAAGAGGCATTATTCCGTAAACACTGGAGGCAGAGAACAGCCGTTCAATGGTACCTAGGATTGGATTGTTGCTTAAACTGCTGGAGAGTGTCTGTATGAGCAATGTCAGGTCAGCATCATGTGGATAAGGGGACCTCTGTTGACGTAAACAGTTGATATTCACAGTCCACAAACACATATCTGAGAGAATGGCGAGACAATGTGCCGCCGTCTCTAGAGGCACAACAGCAAAATTTAATGATAGTTTGTGGTTACGTAAAGGACAGGGAGTATCAGAAATGAATTCACTTGAGTGAATTCAAGGAAGTGTGCTCGAGGCGGGGCACACCCCCACTGTGATTAAGTGGTTAAGCTTTTTCACAGATGGCAATGCCAACACAGCTGTTGGCCAGGCGTTAGCTGTCCTCAGGGTGAAATGTGATGTAAACACCGTGCTCTAGTGGCAAGGACAACTCACTCATTTGTGGAATTACATAAAGATTCTGAGGTAGCTTTTTTATTTTCTTTCTTTCTTTCTTTCTTTCTTTCTTTCTTTCTTTCTTTCTTTCTTTCTTTCTTTTTTTGTAGGTTTTGGGATCCTTCTGGCCTCCAAGTGGGGCATGAGGAAGGGATGGAGACAGGGAGATGAACAAGACAGAGAATGAGGAGAAAAGAGAGTGTGAATGAGACAGAGAGAGGGAAAGGGAGAGAGCAAACAAGACACATAGCTAATGAGCAGGAGATCTAGCTGGGGCAGGGGGTGTCCACCTGGCAGAGGTGATCACTTAAGCTGCCGCTAGGTCACTGAGGGCGGCCGGCCAGTGGAAAGGCCTGTTTGCTAACAGACTTTACTTTCTTTGTGTTGTGGGTCCTCCTTTGACTGAGGTCATTCAGCTACTGGAATAAAACTCCTGTTTCCTGAAGGCTTAGAGCTCTCGATCTCCATGGTGCAGGCTGTCAAACCATCAGCATCTCTTACATCAATTTAATTAGATTCAGAACTGAAGTGAAATTCTGACCCAACCTACCAAGTTACCCAAAGTGTAATAAGGTAAAAATAGAAAAGGTCATGATTTTGCTGGTCTGAGTTGGTGGCAATAGTTACTGTTTGGGCCATTTTATATGCAGTAACTCATTCGACTCTCTCAAGAACCTGTGAATTGGATACTGATTCCTTTTATCTTAAAGGTGAATAAATAAAGGCATAGAAAGCCTAAGAGTATCACAGGCACCCAGCTGTAAACGTCAACACCAGAAGCAAGCCAATTTACCTGCAGAGCCTGTTTTTATCTGTAGACTGTGAGATGTCCTTTCTCTATTCTTGACACTTAATCAGGGTCTCCAGTTATATTTAAATTTCAGATAAATTCTTATGATCTGACAATGACGAATGTTCCAAGTACCACATAAAGCAAAATTAACCCTAAAATGTTATTCATTACTTACTTGAATTTCAAACATATCTACCTTGGGGTATCTTATTTTTTTTAAAAAATATGAATTCTCTAACGCTATAACACAGGAAACTATACATATTAAGAAACGAGAGAGCAGAAAATGATTAGTTCAAGCTTTGGCACTGCGATGGTTAATATTGATGTGAACTTGAAAGGTTCTTGAATCACATGAGACAACAATCTGATATCTACAAAGGAATTAATATAGATTAAGTTAAATCAGGTGGGAAGAGCCTTAATACGGGTGACACTATACTATTCTATGGACTGGCATCCAGAGCGAATAAAGCAGGTGGTTCTTTCTGACTCCTATCTGTGGCTGCAGAGTGACCAGCAAACTCAAGCCCCTGTGTTGGGGTTTGGTTCTAATGCTTTGAATTAATAGGAAATCTACCTGTCCTAACACCGACGGTCCTTGTCCCCAGTTGGTTTTTGATTGATCAGTAAAGCGTCAACAATGGTGGGGGTGGAGACAGAGACAGAACTTTCAGATTTGCACAGGCTAGGAACTGGAAGAGAGGAAGAGGAAGAGAGATTGCCATGTCTCAGAGGGAGACAGATCAGATTTAGAGCTGCAGAAGAAGATTCATGCAAAATGTAGGTGGAACGGGAAAGCGGCCCTGTGGGAGGGGCTGCCCAGAAGGTAATAGCGCAGCAAAGATAAACATAGATTTAGAAGATGATGAGCCAGGAGTACTGGAGGGAAGTGTACACTAGCCGGGTGGAGGATTACAACTGCCCAGCCTTTGAGCTAGTCAAGGCATATTAAAATTAACTGGTGTGTGTGTGTGTGTGTGTGTGTCTGTGTGTCTGTGTGTCTTTCATTCGAGAATCCAGATAGCCCCAGGGATGGTGCTCAAGTGTGACCCACTGGGAGTCAAAGTGGTTTAGCTAAAACTACCGCTACAGCCTTGCTGCCATGCCCTCTTGCATGATGGACTGTAACTTCTAAGCCAGAAGCCAAAATGAATCCTCCCTTACTCAAGCTGCTTTTGTCTGATATTTGGTCACAGCAACGAGAACGCTGACTGATACAGGTACCAGGACCTGAAGCAGGATGCCTTTCACAGAACCAAGCATAGATCATCTATCTGCCGAGTCTAGAAACCATCCAGAAGTGCATATGCCTGGACATGAGCATTGCTGGTGACCTTTAATAATATCCACAGCTAGGCTGGACCGGTTTAAGATTTCACAGGCTTTAGGAAATACAGGGATGTCTCTGTTTTCCGAAAAACATCACAACATCCTTCTTCCATTCTCTCCCTTCCTTCTATTTTTCCTCCGCTGCTTCTCTGTGTTTCTCTTCTTTCTTTCTGGTGCATCTATTCATGATCAGCCTACTGACCAACACAAGCCTTGACCACGCATCACTGATAACCATTTCTGGAAAATCCCAAGAGGATGTCCAGAGTAGGAGGAAGGGGAATATAGAAATGGGAGAGAAGACTTCCTTATGATGGCCGGAGCTGTCACCCAGACTCTCTGAGCTGGGTTTGCAGCCTCAGGCTGAACATGGGGAGAAAAAAGGTTTTACCAGGAAAGAGTGGTGAGTTGTGGGGAATCGTATGAAGGCCAGGCCTCTCATTTAGTGATAGTCCTTGGCACACAGAGAGGGGACAGATGGTACCCACATGTGCAGAGACCGTTATTCATCAGATCCAGGATTGCAAGCCACAGGCAAAACAATACCTAGGAAATCAAAGGAAAAGAGTCTTCCTGGAATTGGAGAAAAAAAGGGAGGGCGTTAGAGAGAGCCCCACTCCCCACCCCCACTATGTGGTGGTACTTCAGGAAGGCACTGAGATATGAACTTAGTCATGCTTGACAAGTTAACAATAAGACTGGGATAAGATAAACAAAGGAAAATATCCAAGGTACTCATGGTGTGGTGATGCGTACCTGTAATCTCAGACACTCTGAAGCAGAGGCAGGAGGATCAGGCGTTCACACTCAGCCATCACTGCACAGTGAGGTCAAGACAGGCCTGTGCTACATGAGACCCAGATTCAAAAAACCTGTGTGCTGCTTACTGTTTATTGTAAAGTTAAAGTAACTTAGAATCACCTAGGTAGGAAGCCTCAGTTGGGGAATTGTCTGAATTTGGTTGGTTGATAGGGAAGTTGGCTGAGGCTTGTCTTGACTGTTAGGGGAGGTGGTGAGAGTCAACCTGAATGTAGGCTTTCCTCCTCTGTTGCCTTTTGTCAGGGCATTTTAGCATAGTAAGAGAAGAGAAAATAGAACTCATACACATACAAACACATACACACACACCACACATTCCACACACACACACCACATAATACACAGCCCCCCACACCACTCCCACACAAACCACACATATACATACCATATACCACACACACCACACAAACACACACACCACATACCACAGACACACCACATGTATACTACACTCATAGGGGAAGATATCTAAATCCAAGGTATAACTCAGGAAATGTGTGTGTGTGTGTGTGTATGTGTCAGAAACTCAATTTGTTCTGAACACACTCAGACATATTTTTGTCAGCATTTCCTACGCAATATAATGCAGCATCTGTTTTCATAGCACTTACATCAGACTGTGCTGATGTGATTTAGAGATGACTTTTGGAGTCTGTAGAAAAGTGTGTTTAAGTTACAGTCAGGTACTTCACCTTATTGGTTCTCAATCTTCCTAATGCTGTGACCCTTTAACACGATCCATCATGTTGTGATGACCCCCAACCATACAATTATTTTTGTTGCTGCTTCATGATTGTGATTTTGCTACTGTTATGAATTGTAATGTAAATATCTGACATGCAAGATTTCTGATATATGATCCCTGTAAAAGGGTTGTTTGATCCTTCCCCAAAGGGGTCATGACCCACACAGGTTGACAACTGCTGCTCTACCATTCTATATGAAAGACTCGTACAGGTAGTGGTATGCTCAGTAGTCTTGGACCAATTCCCAGGTACACAGAAGGACGTGTGTGTGTGTTAGGTTATAACACATTTATTTTCAAAGGGAAAGAGTAACTGAAGTACTCTTTTTCAGAGACAAATACCCATTAGCTTTGGAAAACAGTAAACATAGAAGCAGGTAGGCTTTAGAGCAGATAAGCCAAGACCTAAAAGAATGGCTGAAGGGCTGGAGAGAAGACTAAGTTGTTAAAAGAATAGCTTATTCTTCCAGAGGACCTGGGTTCAAGTCCCAGCACCCACATTGTAGCTTACAACTGTCTCTAATGAGATCTGGCTCTCACATGCATATATTGCAGGCAAAACACTAATACACAGAAAAGAAAAATAAACAAATCTTTAAAAAGAAGAAGAAACTGGACTGTGGTGGTGCATACCTTTAACCCAAGCACTTGGGAGGCAGAGGCAGGCATATCTCTGAGTTTAAGGCCAGCCTGGTGTACAGAGTGAATTCTAGGACAGCTAGGGCTACACAGAGAAACCCTGTCTCAAAAAACAACCAAATGAAGAAAGGATTGAAGCACAGATAAACATCATAGACTCATGCAGCCAAAGATCTAAGAGGAGTCTTTGGCAAACAGGATGATGGGAAAGGTGGGGTGTGGGAGGATCATTCATTCACCCAAGAGAGACGATGACACAGACTCCCCATGTCCCATGCTTTCTTTGAAAGCCTCAAAAAGCTGGCCATGGGTATAATAGTCCCCCCACCCTGCTTTTCTCTTTAGGTCAGAGAAGAGCATCTGAGAGCAGTATCTGGTGGGAATGGCAGCGTGCACATGAAGATTAAGGTTCACCAAGAAGCAAGGTAAGGCTGGCAGGGAGAACCCCTACTCTGTCTTGACCAAGGACACTTACTCCATTGGTGAATTATTGAGTTTGGGAATTGTATTTTTTTTTGAGCTGTAAAAGAAATACTGAAAGGCTGTGGGGGAATAGTCCTTTATGTTCTGTGATGGTCTGTATATGCTCGACCCACGGAGTGGCACTATTAGTAGGTGTGGCCCTTGGAGTAGGTGTGGCCTTGTTGGAGTAGGTATGTCACTGTGGGAGTGAGCTTTAAGACCCTCATCCTAACTGCCTGGAAGTCAGTATTCTGCTAGCAGCCTTCAGATGAAGATGTAGAACTCTCAGCTCCTGCTGCACCATGCCTGCCTGGACGCTGCCATGTTCCTGCCTTGATGATAATGGGCAGAACCTTTGAACCTGTAAGCCAGCCCCAATTACATGTTGTCCTTTATAAGACTTGCCTCGGTCATGGTGTCTCTTCACAGCAGCAAAACCCTAACTAAGACGTTCTATTACTGCTGTCTACTAAAAACTTTTAAAAATGGTGGAGGGATTCCACAATGTGCTATTTAACATGGTAGTCTCTAGCCACTTGTGACTTGTGCGCCTTAGAGATGTATGCAGTGGCTCAGGGTGCTCTCAGTTGATAGAGTCTTTGTGTAGCATGTGTAAAGCACTGGGTTTCATCCCCAGGACCACATACTAGAAGAATCAGAAGTTTAAAGCTATCCTTAGCCAACAGTGAGTGAATTTGAGGATAGCCTGGACTACATGATATCTATTGTAAAGATACAAGGACAAAAAATATGTATAGTTAAGACAACAAAGAAATTGTGTGTGGGTGGGTGGGGTGAGGGGGTTGAACTTATGCTAGGCAAGTGTTTTACTAGTAAGCTACAGCCTTCATCTAAGAAACTGAATTTTAAATATAGTTTTAATTAAAATTAAAAATGAAGAGGCCTCATGTGCCCAGTAGCTTAGACAGAATGATTGTAAGTTGGCATGATTGTTCTTTGACACCAGATAACACAGATATAAAATATAATTTTTTTTTTGATCAGGTCGTATTAGTCACGTGTCTGTTTCTGTGATAAAGTACAACAATCAAAGGAAACTGAAGAAAAGTGAGTGTATTTTGGCTTATATCTGTCGGCTCCTCGCTGGCAGGTCCAGGTGAGAGGAGATAGGTCCCGGTCCCACTGGGTCTCTCAGGGTCTGAGCGGGATGGTGAGTGCCAACGGCCCAAAAGAAACACACTGGGCCAGGAGTCTTGTCAAAGCAGAAACTCAACTTTAATGTATCAGCCTCTTGCTTATATAAACTCAGAGAATAGGAGGAGTTTTGGTGGGGTGAGATGACAGTAGGGGGCAGGGAGGGGTGACAGAGGGTATGGGGTGACTGACAGGGCCAATGGCAAAGCTCTAGATCAGCAACAGTGGGACAGAGGCAAGGTCAAACGGGTCTTGTTGAGTCATCCCAGTAGGGAAGTGACTGAGATAGGTCTCAAAACTCGAGCCAGGCTCCAGTTTGTCCTCAAGGCCCAAGCCAGGGCCAAAATGGGACCCAATATATATCCAGTGGGAAACTCTGTAATGGTGAGGGAGCCATGATAGCAGGCAGCAGGAACAGGAAGCTGAGACACAAAGCAGAGACACAGAACTGGAAGCGAGGTGAGGTTGTAAATACCCAAAGCCTGCCCTCCATGATTACTTTCTCCAGCAAGGCTCTATCTCCTCAGGGCTCCACAACCTCCCTAAATACCACCACCAACTGGGGACCAAGTGTTCAAATACCAGAGCTTATGAGAGACATTTCTCATTTAAATCACCACAGCGCTGATGTGCTGAGTTCCGTGCCAATCATATAAGATAAATAGAAACTTGAGAACAATTCATTACTAACTCCATCAAGTAACAAGAAGGGAGCTTTCTAGATTGGCTTATTGTTATCCTTAAGTTTAGTCACTCCAAATCTATCTTTGATATTTGCACTCCTACACCTCTTGGTTGTTTTAATGTGATAAAGAAAATCCCAATAAAACTTGAGGGGCTGGTGATGAATGTTCCTAGTTACAGTCTTGGCTCACAGTGTTTCTTCTAGCGCACAGGCTCCTGGGTGACTAGACGCAGGTGTCTATGTTCAGTCCAGAGAGGAGAGAAGCAGTTACTGGATATGAGAGTTGAACTTCTGTGGCTCATCCCTCTCTTCACACTCACGGAAGGCACCGACGGCTTCCTGCAGGTGAGCTGGTGCATGTCTTATTTCTCTTGGCAACAACCATCTCTCCTCTCCACATTCCTGGTACTTTCAGAATCTATAACTCTCCAGGCAACTGAGATGCAGAGGTCTGTGGATTGGCATCAAAGGTCTAGAGGTCTTGTCTCAGGATTACCAGCACTCACCGTGATGTCGTGATGTCTTCATTAAGTTATTTTATCTCTTTGATTGCAAATGAGGCTCTCCCACGAATATTTAATTATCTATCTTGGAGATCTTGTCTAATTCAACATGTTCTGTGCTATGGCCTCTTGGGCACAGAAAAAAACATATGGGTAGACACGTACACCTGTGGGCCTTCTCTACCATTTTCACCTCCCCCTTTTCTCTTGGCATTGTTGCTTAGTACAGTCTCATGCAACTCAGGCTGACATTCACAGTGTAGCTAAGGGTAGCTTTGAACTTCTGATCTTCCTGCCTGTACCTCCTAAGTTTGAAGATTACAGATGTGTGTCACCTGCTACCCTTGTTTTATGATTGTGTGTGAGAGAGAGAGAGAGAGAGAGAGAGAGAGAGAGAGAGAGAGAGAGAGATGGTCTTGTCATATAGTTTTGTCTGTCATGGAACTCTTTGTGTAGACCAGGGTAGCCTCAAACCTGCAGCAATCTCTCTGCCCGTCTCTCAAGCACCAGTGTATTCACATTTCTTAGTTTAGTTTCTATTTGTGTGTATTTGTGTACATCTGTGAGTACGCATGTATGTGCGCAATATGGATAAGAATGTGTATACACATAGAGGCCTGAGGTTGGATCTTCTCCTATGATTTTTCCACTTTATTTACTGAGGCAGGATCTCTTAGGCCCAGAGGTCAGTGACATGATGACTCTCAATAGCCAGCTTGCTTTGGGGACTCTGTCTCCACCATCCAAGGCTGGAATTTCAGGCAGACCATCTTGCCTACTCCACATTTACACAGGTTTTGGGGATCCAAACTCTAGCCAGTCCTTCCCCTTATATAGCAAGTGCTTTACTTTAACCAGTGAGCCTTACCCCAGCCACGGCCTATTCATTGTCTTGATGCTTTCATCTAGGATCGTGGCTTGATTTTTTTCTACTCACTGGTGATTCCCTAATGTGTATTTTCATCTGGATGCTTCCAGTTTGACTCCTCACCCATGTGCCCACCATCCTTGTATTCCTCAACCCCGAAGTCAGACAGGTCTAACTTCGTCCACTGCAGCTGCCTCTGTCTACTGCTTTATGATCTCCTTCCTGTATTGCTTCCGTAACCCCAGAAGTGCTTTCATTGCTTCTGTGGTTGGTCATTCTAAATATGGCGTCACGATTAAGGCTTCTGGAAAGTTAGAGTGGATCTTTGCTTTGTTCCCCTGTTCAAACTCTGCATAACTCACTGGGGTAAACACTAAAAACCAGGCCTGCAGAGTCGACCCTGTGGAGAAGAGCCGGCATGAAGACCTAAGCTGGACTCCCCAGCATGTGCTTTAAAAAGCTGGGCATAGATGACTGTATTTCCAGTACTGGGGGGTGGAGTCAGGCAGACACAGAGCCAAGCATTTGAGCCAAAACAGCAACCAGCTCCGCTGTAGTGAGAAACCCTGTCTCTAAGGAATAAAGGAAAGAGTGAGAGAGAAAAACGCTCAATAGCTCTGGTCTTCTCACATACACATGGGTGCACTCACTAATATACCCATGTAGTTGCAAAAACACACACACATACACACACACACACACACACACCAACACTTCTCTATCAAAAGTTTAAAATATTCTTTCTGTGGTCTGATAGATCTTCATGACCTGCCCCTGTGGACTCTGATTCCATCCCTTGCTCATCTTCCATTTTCCCCAGCAAACCACCGCCCCCGCCCCCCCACCCCCGACCCCGACCTCGCCCTCATGCCCTCCAATTCCTCTGTCTTCACAGCTGCGCAGTCACAGCACTGGGCCTGCGCACCTGCTGTTCTCATGTCCTGGGAAGCTTTTTTTTGCAGGCTCTTTTACTTGCTCCTTCTTGGCCACCTCCTACACTAATGTATCCTTGGCTTGGGTATTAGGTCAGCGGCTTCGGGTTGTCTGGGAAACTCAACAGGCTTTATGGTTTGCAGATCTCAAAGCCTCACCAAAGTTATCTTCTTTCTTTCTTCTTCTTCTTTTTTTTTTTAAGCAGAAAAATGATGGCCGCAGAGCAAAAGGAGATGTCAGTGTGGTTGAGGAAAGGCATACAGGTAAGACTTCACTAGAGATGCTGGAACACTGCACACCGAGACCAAGAAAACAGTTCCTACCTCAGCAACGGCCATGCTATCTTAGGCACGCTATGAAATTTCCCAAATCTGTAAAGTGAGAATAATAGTAATTCTGAAGAGTGAGTTGGTTCTGAAGATTAAACATATAACATATTCATTGGTATATTTATCGCCCTAGCCAGACACCTTACCAAAGCCTACAAAAGGGAGGACCAGCCTGTTTAGGCTCATGATTTAAAGGGCCAGGAAGGGATGGCAGCTGTAGCTTGAGGTATCGGTCATACTCTGTCCACACTCGGGAAGCTTAGGGAAGAGCGCTTATGCCCGGTTTGCTTTCTCCTTTTCCTTTAATTCAACTCATGGAATGGCACCATCTACATTCAGGGTGGCTTCCCAGTTAAACCTTTCTGGAAACTCTTTCAAATATACATCCAGACATGTGTCTCCTAGATTACTACAAATCCAGGCAAGCTGACATTGAAGATGAGTGTATGGTGCATAGCACCATACCAGACAGCAGTCTCTTCTTCTTCTTTTTTCCCTTTGTGTTTCCCTCCTATTCGTGTAATTAATGGGCAGAGCTCTTAACTTGGGGATGAGTCCTAGGTGTGGGTTTAGATATACAGACCAGAAGCACTGAATATATTTCCTTATGAAAACATTGGTCCACATAGATGATTGCTAGGTTCTAGGATCCAATCCCCAAAGGCCTTTCTGATACGCAATGCACTTAAATGCATTAGCATATACTGTGTGCTAGCCATAACATAAAACATATCCCCGTGCAAGGAAATAAAACAAAAATCTCAACATGGAGTGTGACAAAAAAAGATCTCCCGACAGTAACAATGACAATAAAAGTACAGCAAGTATTTAATATAGGCCTGTCACTGTGCCAGGCTGTGTTTAGTTCTATTATAAGCATTAAAACCTCTCACACACTTTTGGCTGTTACATGGCCATTTTTATTTTAAAGATAGTGAAACTAGGGCCTACAACTGGGGGCTGTAAGACATGATTGAACCTGGTCTTTCTGGGTCAGTACTATTAACTCCTGAGAAAGTGACCCATGGTCAAATTTACCTTGTTCCTCATCTTTTTGGGGGAACTCCCAAGGCCTGTGGCAGCTGTAGACAAGATTTGAACCCAGTCAGTCTGGCTGTAGAGCTAGCACGTGTGCAAAGACTCAAGGTAAGACTGGGCCTGGCATGTGGAAACCGAGGATACCAGAGCCCCAAGTATAGAAGACTTGTCTTTGGGGAAAGAAAGGAAAATGATTTGTTTGTAGAAATAAGTAGCTGGAGGTTAAGTGTACACAGAGGCAAGCTAAGATCTAATTGTCTTTTGCTTTTGTATTTAAGCAAATTCTAAAACTCCCACTAATGACCGGAACACTTTTTAAAAGGTGAAGTTGGGTTTTCGTATGTTGCAGATACTTCAAGGAGACCAAAGCTGGGGTAGGGAAGAAGAGTGGGTAGGTTATTCAAGCCTGTTTCCCTTAACTCTGGGTAGTACAGGGAGTGTGGGAACGACTGGCCTAGCAGAAGCGGGAGGAGAGATCTGTATGAGGCATGTGTAAGGCACATACGTCTCCTTGTGCGCATGCTACGTCAGTGTCTGGATGTACAGAATGTAGTGACAAGTATCAGGCATAGTCCAGGAGCTCTAAGCAGGACAGGATGACTGTGAAGTGATCTTTCCCATAGATGACTACCATCTAATAACTTCTCTCTACCTCCAGTCCAGGAGTACGAAGTGCTGCTTCAGATGACGTACAGAGATCCCGAGGAGAAGAGAGAACTGAAGAAATTTCTGAAGCTCTGGAAATCTCGATCGCTGAGCGTACATGGTCCCAGCAGGATCCTCAGAGTGAAGGCCACCACATGTAAATTAGCTGTCCAGTGACCGGCAGTGCAAACGGAGGAGGGCGGGCCGTAGCGAAGGGTTGCTCTGTGAAAAACGAGTCTCCCACAAGCTCTGTGGCATCAAGAGCTAACGTTTCTTCTTCATGCGACATGCCGGCAGGGGGGCTGTGTCTGCGGTTGTCCCTCGGGTACCAGCTGACAGGGGAGCTCTTACTTCAAATGCATCCATTCAGAGCACCAAAGAAATGAAACCCTGGAGAGTCTTACACAGGCAATGGTATTCTTTGGTTGAGAAGGGACAGACATTAAGTCTACTCCTGTTTTATTGGCTATAATTTGTTCTATGACTCAGTTCAGCCTTATAGGGTCAGGATATGAAATCCCACTCTGTTTCTTGAAGATAGCCGGGACTAGTTGGTGACACAACCCACCAAAGTGGCTCCCAGTGAAGTTCAATGACTTGGGCTAAAACTGTGAGTCTCAGAGTGTTCAGAACCCAGCCGGCAGCAGGAGCAGAAAACCACATAGAAATGCAAACTCTTTGGTCCATTTCAGACTTGTTGGCTCAGAAACTCTTGGGGTGAAGTGCTTTAGGGGCTCCTGAAGCATGGTAAGGTGTGAGCAGCACTCACTACACATGTCCATATCCCTTTCTCAAACATACCCTGGACCATCCTGTTGAGAAGGAAGGATTTTTGATGGGCATGTCAGGCCAAATCCACATTGACGGATAGGCATTTTCATCATGTGCCCCACCTCTAAATCGTTCTGCCTTTCTAAATTTTTAAAACATTAAAAGTTTGTATGGGTATGAGTGTATTGCCTGAATGTATATGTGTGTACTATGTACCTGCTTGGTACCTGAGGAGACCAGAAGAAGGCTGCAGAGCCACTGGGATTTGAGGTCCAGATGCAGTGAGCTATTGTGTGGGTGCTGAGGACCCATCCTAGACCTCTGCAGAGAAGCAAGTGCTCTTAAACACTCAGCCATGTTGTCTTCAGCCCTGGCATGTGGAGTGCTGATAGATGCATAGATTGGGGCTCAAATGACACAGTGGTCAACTGCCCTTTAGACCTCTTCTGTAACTCTAGGCTGTGACTATGCTCGCCTGCCTTTCTCTTGCACCACAGTAGATACCTGTGGTATCAGTAGCCTTGTTTCGGATGCTAATCCTGACCATTTGGGTTTTATCTTTGCTACGATTTTCACACTAATCTTGTAGTCTACACAGTTGGACATTTCCGCATCTTAAATGCATGGCTAATCGTCTAGCTTCTGCTGAGAAATCCGTGGTTCACATTCCCAGTCATAACCAAGGACTGAGCAGATGTTGGTTTAGAAAGCAGACATCGAGACACCATGTTCTATTTCTTTTTCTATACGCAGACTGCAGAAACAGAAAGGAGTTCCTGGAGTGTGCCTGCGAAGACAGCTATACATGGTTTCCTCCTTCTTGCCTTGACCCCCAGAACTGCTACCTTCACAAAACCGGCCATCTCCCAAGCTGTAATTGTTCCCTTGGAGGCCTCAGGCAGAGTGTTAATTTCTGTGAGAGAGCAAGTAAGTGCCTGTTGGCTGGGATGCTCTCATCCCGGCAAACTCCAGAGACTGTACTGTACTCTGGCTGGCTAGGGCGGCTGATGCTGAAGGGTAGTGATGAGGTGGTGATTGCATTGAAAGGCCTGCTCTGGGTTGTAAAACATATATTCTGAATCACATACACACACACAGACACACACACACGCACACACACACACACACACACACACACACACACAAGAATGTTCTCATGACTGTTAGAAACTCACCATTGAAAACTCTGGTTTTCTTTTTTTCCTTTATTATTTTATATGAATATATTTTATGAACATAAGTGGAAATACCATGTATTCAGAAGTGGACTTTCATAATTTCATGCTGCTGATAAAAATCAAGTTAGACATTTATTTTATCTAAAGACTTTTTATCTTCTATTTCCCATAGAGGTTTGGGGCACTTTTGAAATTGACAAAAAATTTCCTGAAGACCTTTGGAATTCATCATCTGATGTATATGCCCACTACACAACTGGAATTGAAAATCAAGTAAGCATTATTTGTTATGTAAGGGTTTTCTTCCTAACCATAAGCTCTGATGCTTTTCAATTTAGAACATGCATTTAATATACATTTCATATGTGTGCATATTTGTATATAGGGCATACCCATGTGGGTGCTGTGTGCACACATAGGGGACAAAGAAAATCAGAGTCAAATGTTGTCTTTTTTCCACTACCCCTGTGTTTTTCCCCTTTTAGACAGGGCTTTTTTTTTGGCCTGAGGCTCACTAATTCAGCTGGCTGGCAAGTAAGTCTGATCTGCCTGTCTTGGCCTCCTGAGTGCTGAGATTATAAAAATGCACCATCACATCTGATGTGGGTCCAGGGATCAAACTCAGGTCTTCATGCAAGACAAGTGCTTTACTGACTGAGCTATCACCCTAGCCCCTTAATAACATATTTTTTTTTTACAGATTTATTTAATTTTAAATTGTGTGAATGTATGTGTCTGTGCATTCTATGCATGCACGTATGCACATGTCCACAGAGCTCAGAAATGGCCATCAGAATCCCTGAAGTTAGACTTATGGGTGACTGTGAGTCACTCAACATGGATGCTGGGAAGAGGAAACTCAAATTCTCTGCACGCTCCTAACTGCTGAGCCAACTCTTCGGTCCCTGTCTTAGTCAGGGTTTCTATTCCTGCACAAAGATCATGACCAAGAAGCAAGTTGGGGAGGAAAGGGTTTATTCAGCTTACACTTCCACATTGCTGTTCATCACCAAAGGAAGTCAGGACTGGAACTCAAGCAGGCCAGGAAGCAGGAGCTGATGCAGAGGCCATGGAGGGATGTTACTTACTGGCTTGCTTCCCTGGTTTGCTCAGCTTGCTTTCTTATAGAACCCAAGACTACCAGCCCAGGGATGGCACCGCCCACAATGAGTTCTCCCACCTTGATCAGTAATTGAGTTGGATCTCATGGAGGCATTTCCTCAACTGCAGCTCCTTTCTCTGTGATAACTCTAGCGTGTGTCAAGTTGACACAGAAAACCAGCTAGTACACTCCCTTAGTGCATATTTAATTACTTATTTTGGATGAGTTCCACTCTACCCACAGTTGACAATTCTTGAACATTTTCCTGAGACTTTATTTCCAAATTGCCTTGTGTCTGGTTTTGTGTACTTACTTGAATATTGTACTAAGGATTCTTGACTATTTTATGGTTTTTAATCACGTACAGTAAATTTCCACAACCTAAGCTTGATTGTCAGCATTTTAATTTGTCCCTCAAAGAAGTGTCTCTTAGAAGCTGGACAGAGTTACTGAACAAAACGTTACCTCACAGCAAAGTCACGTAAGAACTAGACCAGTCAATCTGAAGACCAAAACATAGACTCTGGTACATTGACTTCACTTCAGTCATGTAAGAACAGACCAGTCAGTGTGCCTAATGTTGAGGACCAGAACATAGACCTGGGTACATTTATTATATTATTTAGTACCCTACTCTTTGCTATCCTAAGATGTTGATTATCCCACCATTACCAAACCAACCCCCCTCTCTCTGTTCATATGTGAAGGCCAGAGGTAGACCTCAAGTGCCTTCCTGTTAAAAGTGTCTATGTTATCGTTGATATTATTTTGAGTCAAAGTCTCCCATTGGCCTCGTCAATTGATGAGACTGGTTGACCAACAAGCTCTGCCTGTCTCCACTTCCCAGGGCTAGGGCTCCATATGCATGAGGCTATATACTCTGCTTACATGAGTGCTAGGAACCTGAACTCAACTCCTCATGACTATGGTGATGACTTTGCTAATGGAGCCATCTCACCAGCTGCTGATTGCTCACTCTTTCTTAGCATCATCAAAAATAAATTGTGTGTGTGTGTGTGTGTGTGTGTGTGTGTGTATTCACAATTGTTACTTGACTATTGGTTATGACATATAACTTCTTCCCATGGTCCCTTCTCCTTTTGCTCATCTGTTACTGCTTTATTTATTGTTTCATCTGTATTGTGCTCCAGTGTTCTTTTGATGTGTGGGGACAAAGATTGAATCATTGTCTTTTGTTTTCTTTTTAAGCTTAAAGAAGCATACAGAAGAGTCCATGGTTTTGAGTCAGTTCAGGTCACCCAATTTCGGTAAGTCCCATCTGGTCTTAGAAGGGCTGCTCTAGAATTCCGAACTAGTCCTGAGAATGCCCAGTGATGTTCCAGCTGCCTTTGTCAGAATTTTAAAGTCAATGCTAGGTAGATAGTTTAGTCAGTGTATACCTTGCAAGCATGAGGTCTGGAGTCTGACCCCAGAACCCACAAAATAGTGCCTGGCATGGTAGTACACACATTTATTCCCAGTGACAGGGCAGTAGAAACAGGGGATCCCTTGGGTTTACTGGCCAGCAAGACTCACCTAATTAATGAGATCCTGGCCAGTGAGAGATGCTGTCTCAAAAGGAGTAGATGGTATCCCTAATGGCAACCTGAGGATGTTCTCTGACCTCCACATGCAAGTACACACATGCATGTGAACACACGTACACATTCATACATAGAAGAACACATACACATTTAAAAATTGTAAATACATGGGCATAAGGTGGTGGAACCTTGAGAGGAAGGGGGAGATCATAGAGTTCAGGGTCAGGAAGGGGTGAGAGGTGGCATTAGGGTGTGGGTGTAGAGAGGTGAGTATTTCCTGCCACAGTGGGCATGGGGCTGTATAATTTGGAGTCAGGATGGAAACCTTGTATAAAATAGCCTTCTGGGCAGGCAGGCATCAAGTATAGACTCTGGTTCAAAACTCAGAGGTCATTGTCTACAGCAAATACAGGGATATTTAGTAAATTAGCCTTTTGTTTATGATTCAATTCAAAGTTATTTGCAGTTGAGCATGCATGCCTCCACTGCCAGCTACTTGTGGTCCCCTTGCTGGAGGAAGTGGCTCAGAGGTCAAGGAACGTGACTCATTATTTTTTCCATGGTTCACGTCAAACCAGTCATGGGGAATTTTCAACAACACTTGCTATAAATATATTCCTATTCCATCAAGTCATTTAGAAATTCCCACGGGAATAACTTTCTTTAAAACCCAACACAGAGAACAGTGCTTCCATCTTATAGTGAACCTGTATCATGGATCATTTTCCTTTTGTGCCTTTGCTGTCAGTGATGAAGTGTCTTAGATGAAGCTGAGATCCAATCCCAATGAACTTTACCCTCAAAAGCTGAAAAGGTGTGATGGCCATGCTTGGAGTCCTAGTGCTTGGCATGTGGAGGCAGGAGGATTGCTATTATTTGAAGAATGACCTAGAGTGCAAAGTGAATACAAGGGTAGCCTGGGTTACACAGGGACACCTTGTCTCAAAACAAAATAAATAATCAGTAGGAAGACAGCTGGCAAGTGGTACAGGGGACCGTGGCATCAAAGCAAGAGCATCAAGAGTTTGGACCTTGGAGCTTCCGAAGTTTTCATTCTCTTAACCCTGATTCTCTTTGTGTCTCAATTCCTTTTGTTTAACTTGAAAGTAGATCCTTTTCTCATACAATATATTCTGATTATAGTTTCCCCTCCCTCTGCTCCTCCCACTGCAATGTGAGCAGCTGCAGGGCTGGCGAAATGGCTCAGCTGTAAAGGATACAGACCGGTCTTCTAGAATATTTGAGCTTAGTTCCCAACACCTATAGCAGGTGGTTTACAACAATCTGTAACTCCACCTCCTGGGCTATCTGATACCCAATTCTGATCCCTCCTTGGCATCTACACCTCATGCATATGTACCCCCCAACACACTCGTACAGATAATAAAAAAGTAAACATTTAAAATTCTACATTTTACACTTTATTTTAAAGCATGTAAAACATCTTTTTTAATTGAAGAGAATATAACACTAAGATAGGAATAGCTGGGCATGGTGCCTTACACATACAATCACTGCACTTAGGAAACTGAGACAGGAGGATTGCTGCAAGTTCCAAGCCAGGCTGAGTTCCGCAGTGAAAAACACAAAATCAAAGAGTGAGGGTAACAGGGTGCTGATCTCATGGATCAACCGTAGGGCTCATTTCATCAACATGTGTACACTCTCATGCCTCAGACACCATCTGTGTTCCTGAGGTTTCCAACTGGGTCACCTGGGCTTGGCCTTGCCCCTCAACTCTGAATGTGAGCCACCAACCTGACATCTCTGCTTGCTCTTCCAGTGGGCATGCCAAATACATGCCACCCCTGCTCCCTCAGCCTACCCACTCCTGGCCAGCCACCTTCTCACTTTCTTACCAATTGCTGGACTCAAACCTCTGCTGTCAGTTATGTTCTGAGCTATAATGAATGTATCACGTGGTACACGGACCCTCAGTACACAGTTCCATCAGATGTGACCAACTGCACACAGCTTGTCCCACCCAGACAGAACATCTCTAGCACCCCCTGTTCCTCCAGTTCCTTCCTAGCCAACATCCAGGGCTACCTCCACCCCTGCACCAGAAGCAGCCACTGGGTCTGATTTCTACCTACCTAGGTTGGTCTAACCTGCTTGAGAATGTCATATAAATAGAATGTCATTTTTCATTTGTTTGTTTTATTACGTGGATTGGTTTCTGTCTCTCAGCATGAAATACTCAAAGTTCATTCTATTTTTCTCAGTAGCCGTGAGACTCACCTTTTTAGTGTCCAGTAGTGTTCCACTCTGTAAATGCACGAACTAACCTTGCTTCCATTCTGTGAAGTCCTTATTAATTCGTTTCTTTCTTGTACATCCCAAATCTGCTTCCCTAGGAATCCCATTAAATATAACCTCAATCTAAGTGTTTCCTCATAAATGGTTATCCAGTCAGTTCAAGCCAAACAACCTCTTTCTTCCTGCTTTCTTTATTGAAGTCTTTCGGCTCACATACTTCCCCTGCGTTACTTCCTACCATCCCCTCTCCCCTACTGGACGAGTCACTCTGGCCTTTAAGTTTGTCAAACTCACTGCCTGTCTCAGAACTTTTGCAGATGCTTGCGTGCTATCCCATAAGCTCCTCATTGCCGATCCTCCTCTTGTCATCTGTGCTGGCTAGTTTTACATCAACTTGACACAAGCTAGAGACCTATTTAGGAAGAGGGACTTTCAGTTGAGAAAATGTCTCCCTAAGATTTGCCTATACACAATGCCTGGAGTGCATTTTCTTAATGACCAATAGATATGGGACACAGCCCATCATGGGTGGTACCATCCCTAGGCAGGTGGCCCTGGATGTTAGAAGGAAGCAGGCTGAGGAAACCAGAGAACAAGCCTCATTCTTCCAAGGCTTTGGCCTTAGTTCCTGCTTCCAGGAACCTGCCCTGTTTGAGTTCCTGCCCTGATACACTGAAGTTCCCTCAGGAAGAGACTGTTACCTTGAAGGATAAGCAAAAGGATACTCTTTCCCAAGTTTCTTTTGGTCATGGTGTTTGATCACAGCAATGGTAACCCTAACTAAGACATCATTATAAGGACCTGTTTCAAAAACCAGGGAAGTTTGTCATGGAGAAAACTTCTCCACGCAGCCATATGTAGTGTGAGGTCTTTACTTCTTCCTTCTATGCTTGTCGATGTCTGCCTGTCTTTTCGTGACATTTAACATTTAGAAATGCGTGTGGACATATGTATGCATATGGGCATGCATGTGCATGCAAATGAATATGTACATATGCATGGATATGTACATATGCATGGATGCAAATATATGTGCATATGGATGTGTGTATGTATTTAAGTGTGAATATAAGTTTGTGTGTCCTCACATGCATGTGTTATGTGTATGTGTGTCGAGTGTATTTCTCTGCTCCATAAAGCTATCCAGCAGATCTGCTTGCTTCTTTCCTATGGACTCCATGTCATGTCCTTCCAGATTTGCCCTAAGAGACTAAATGAAGGTTCAGTGAATCTCTTTCTTCCCACATTCTTACTGCAGAAAGGGAAGCATCGTTGTTGGCTATGAAGTGACTGGCTCCACCAGCCCTGCTGAACTCCTTTCTGCTATTGAACAGGAGGCTGACACGGCACAGGCAGCCCTCAGAAGGCAGTTTCCAGTCAAACATGGCTCTTTTCGAGTGTTTGGGAGAGGTAAGGCTGGGTTCTATCTTTGCTTCAGTCCTAAGAAATTAAGAGTTCTAAGAGAACTGTTCTAGCACCTACTTCTGCTGAAAACCGGTCATTTTCCCCCTCACCACTGGACAAACTCAACCCCAGCTGACTCTAAGGTTGTTACTAATTGGAGATCTGGAAACACTGATGTCACTACTGCCTGTGATGGAAGTGACTTGGCTGTGCTTTGCTGGAGTATGCATTGGAACAGCCTTGGAGCTGACAGTAGTTTCTTTTTTTTTTTTTGGTTTTTTCGAGACAGGGTTTCTCTGTATAGCCCTGGCTGTCCTGGAACTCACTCTGTAGACCAGGCTGGCCTCGAACTCAGAAATCCGCCTGCCTCTGCCTCCCAAGTGCTGGGATTAAAGGCGTGCGCCACCACCGCCCGGCTCTGACAGTAGTTTCAAATCACCATGCAAAGACCCAAGGGGAGAAGGCACACACCCACCTCTCTCTGTATTTTTTAAAAAATATCATCTTAGTTCATTTCTTCTTAGTAAGAGAAAACACCCAGATGAAAGCAACTCGGGAGAAAGGGTCTATTTGCTTCACAATTCCAGGTTACAGTCTATCCCTGGAGGGGAATCAAGGCAGCAGGAATTTGAAACAGCCGGTAACATTCACAGTCCAAGTCTAGGATTCAGCCCTTGAAATGGTGACACTTGCATACAGGGTGGATCTTCCTAACTCAGTTAACCAACCCAGTCAAGAAAATCTACCACAGATCTGCCCATATAGCATCCTAGACAAGTCTTCATTTAGACTCCCTTCCCACGTAACTTTACATTGTGTCAAGTAGATGTTGATGATTAAACTAACTCATCACAAATTCTTCTCCCTCCCCTCCCCCCTCCCCTCCTCTTCCCTTCCCTTTCTCTTCCCTTCTCTTTCTTTCTCTTCCCTTCCCTTTCTTTCTCTTCCCTTCCCCTTCCCCATCCCTTCTCCTTCCCTTCCCTCTTTCCTCCCCCTCCCCTTCCCTTCCCTCCTCTCCTCTCCCCTTCCCCTCTCTCTTCCTCTCCCCTTCCTCCCTCTCTCTTCCTCTCCCTTTCTCTCCTTCCTTTTTCTCTTTTCCACTTTTTGAGAAAGAGTCTCACTCTGTAGCCTGGCTTCCAATTCTCAAGACACCACCTTCAGCCTTCCAAGTCCTGGAATTATGGATATGTACCCTTATGCCTAATATCTTAATTTAAAAAATAGACATATAATAATCATGCATATTTATGGGATTATGATGCACCATTTTGAGAGTTGCTGATATTATGTTATTGTGTAATTAATATATCTATCACCTCAAACATTTATCATTTCTTTACAATGGAGAGAGTCAACATTCTCTTCCCAGCTATTCTGAAATACGAAGTACCTTCAGCCCTTAAAAAGGATGATTCTTGTTACCTGTGGAAATGGGGCTGAGTCTAGAGGATATTATGTTAAATGAAATAAGCCAGAAAGAGAAAGAGCAACACTGTATGATCTCACTTGTGTATGGAATCCAAAAGAATCTACTGCTCTCACAGAAGCTGAGAAATGGCTTGTGGTCTCCAGTGGTTGTAGAGAGTCAGCAAAGGGATGAATAATTGAGGGTTGGGTCTACAAGAAATATAAGATGCAGATCAGAGGTCTACAGTTAGCCATACATGTTGTGCACTAGTTCTACTTTTTAAATTCAGCTTTAGGCATCTCTTGCCATAAGTTCTGTCAGTGTCTGCCAACAACATTCACTCAGCAAACATTCACATACTATCTGATATGTCCAGACACTTAGAACAGAACACTGAGGAGATCAAAATTCCAGGCCTTGAGGGAGCTGGCTTCCAATGATGGCATTTACTGGTTCTGGTCACAGGAGAATATATTATTGGGAGTCATTGGTGACTTTTTAGAAGCAGCTTTGAAATAAGTCCATGCCAAGAAGGATCACACCCCAGTGACAATCACCTATCTTCCAACTACATTTTATTCTATAGCATCTTTAAGATTATCAAGTATTTTCTCCCTCCAATGCATTCTGTTTGTGTTATAGGAATGTATATGTGTGTATGCATGTTTGGATGTGTATGTACACAAGTATGTGTGGGTGCACATGTGTGCATGTAGAGGCTTAGGTTAATGCCAGGTGTCTCCTCAGTTTCTCTCCACCTTATAGATTAAGGTAGGGTCTCCTACTGAATCTGGAGCTCATCATTTCCAGTAATTTTGGCTAGCCAGCTTGATCTGAAAATGTCCTGTTTCTATCTCCTGAATGCTGGTGGGATTTCAGGTGGGCTACTGTACCCACTTGGCATTCATGTGGGTTCCGAGGATCTGAACTCTGACACTCATGCTTGCATGGCAGGTGTTTAGTCCACAGAGCTGTCTTTTACCTTCTAGTACTTTCATAAGTGATTACATCATGCCTTGTGTTCACTTAATACTAACCAACAGATAGTCCCTTAAGAACAAAGTTTTTGGCATTGGTCAGATCCCTGAGAGGAGAAACCATCCTGAGCTGGAGGCATCAGGAAGAAGAAAGGGGACTGAGGATGTTCGTGGGCATCAAGAGTGCACCTGTACTTCCAAATTTTGCCTGGGTTTAAAATCTGGAAACATAATTTCTAAAGCACTTAAACAATGCATTATTTTGTTGAGTGTTGGAATGTTCTAGAGTCATTTTTTTCCTCTGTATCTGTTATTTTCCAGCTCAGTGTAACAGCATCTCCTTTGGATTTGGGTCTGAGAATGATGAATACACTCTACCCTGCAGCAGTGGCTTCACAGGAAGCATGACGGTCAGGTGCCAGTCCTCTGGGTGGCAGATCACCAGTGAGTCCTGTGTGCTCTTTCAGCTTGAAGAACTGAAGAAGGTGACACTTTTTTTTTTTGGTAGGGAGTTTGAATTTCACAGTGAGCATCTCTTATGGATTCTGGCTAGGTAGAAGGTCAAAGGTGACTATTGATATCTTTGAACAGAATGCAAAAGTATGAAGGCTCTCTTGGGTTTTGATTAACCAGGGATTGTAAGCATAACTGACAGAGTCAGAAGATGTCTAATGGCTTTGTCTTAGTAAAGTCACTCAATGCTAAAAGGTATGATAGATGCTAAAGCGCCAACTAAGGAGGACTTGGAAATCCAAGAGGCCTTGGAGTTGGAGTTAAAGATTAAAGGGAAGCATGAATCAGGGCAATGTACCTAAGTACATAAGTGAGAATATATAAATATCTTCAATCACAGTAGTGAGTAGGTTGGACACAGGTGACTCATTCAATAGATTTTTAAAAGCTATCTGGTCTACCAACCACATAACTCGTGTGTGTGTGTGTGTGTGTGTGTGTGTGTGTGTGTGTGTGTGTCTGTGTCTGTCTATCTGTCTATCTATCTATCTATATGCATATGTATTTATATACACACAGACACACATTCAGGAAACAAAAATCCAAGCAGCTAGTGGTCTATCTGGTAAGAGTAACATTGATCTAAAAACAGTCACTTGATTCCTAATCCAATGTTATGGTTTTATACAAAAAATAAAGAAAAACTCAAAGAAGAAGAAAGAAGAAAGAAAGAAAGAAAGAAAGAAAGAAAGAAAGAAAGAAAAGAAAGAAAGAAAGAAAGAAAAGAAAGGAAGAAGAAAAGAGAGGGAGAAAGAAAAGAAGGAAGGAAGGAAGGAAGGAAGGAAGGAAGGAAGGAAAGAAGGAAGGAAGGAAGAAAAGAAAGAAAGAGAAAAGAGAGGAGATAACTGATCAACAGGAGAATTCAAATCACAGGAGGAAAAGTCTTCCAGACTGGCTCAGACACAGGCTTGTATAGCAGACATCTGTATTGAGTAGAGCTTCCATCCCAGCTGGAGGCCTTCCTCCCACAACAGAGAGCCCCAAAGAGAGCTGTCAAAGCACCATGGAACAGCTGCTGCTCTGTGTCCTCATCTGTGAGGAAGGAGCAGGTACCACTGGAGTCTAGTTTTGCTCTCTCCTTCTTTGCCCCAGTTCTAAACATGGCAATAATTGGAATTAGTTGATCCCAGGATGTGAGGGCAGGCAGAGAGCAGTACACTCAGCTAAAAGGAATAAGGAGGTTGGGGGGGGATGGAAATCCAAGATCATGGGTCAACTTGTGTTGATGAACACAAATACTCATGTTTGCTGTCTTCCAAGTTACCCTAGCATAGCAGAAGACGGGCTGAGAGGGAGACTTGAGATTCTAAACCCAGTGACATGGTGGGAATTGACCCAAGCCCAGAAGTCAAATTGGCACGTGTCCCTCTATCTTCTCACCCTGTACAAGAAGTTCAGGATTAGTAATGGCAAGGATTGGTGCTGGTAGAACCACATCTAGCTGAGTATTTCTTGCAAAGTAACCAAATCTTGCTGATCATCTGTTTCTCTGTAACTGAGAGTATGATGTACTTGGAAATGCCTTTCAGACAATATTTTCATGATCCAGCTTCCTTGGTGCTAAAATATCAAACAACACTCCTTCCTTCCAAGAGTGTTTAAGATGGTCAATCAACACATCCCTATTGTGTGTTGAGCACGGTGTCTAGAATATAAGAATCATGGAACCACAGCCATTGTTCCCACTACTCTGTAAGCTACCCCTGACATGGTAGGAATTGACCCAAGCGGTGTATATGCTGCACTTTGCACTGTAGATAAGACATCGGATTTAAGTCTAATGATGTGCAAACATTTCTGTTTTCCACCCTAGAACCTAATCATTTATATTAATTTTTATTTTTAGGAGCTCAGTATGATTACAGGCAAGATCACAGAGGCAGGTGTGGCATCTTTGGTGCAGAATCTTTCCGCCATCATTCTGCAAAGTCCGTCCACCACAGTCGGGAACCTGGGCACAGTGGTGTCACTTCTGAGCAACATTTCATCCCTGTCACTGGCAAACTCTTTAACTGTGTCCAATTTGACACTGCAGGTATGATTTTCTGCACTTGGAAAGCTCACTTTATTTATCTATAACTTATTTTCTTTAGCTTTTCTGAGACTGGGTCTCACAATGTCACTCTGGCTGGCCTGGCATGCCATACAATGGCCAGGTTAGCCTTGAACTCCTTGAAAGCAGCCTGGTTTAGCCTTCTGCATGCTGGGAGTACAGGCATGTACCACTCCACCCAGATGGAAGGTCGAATTTCAAATGCTACATCTTATATAAAGCGTACTACAAGCCTGGGGAATCTCTTGATAAAAAACAGAGAAGCCATGTAACAGTTCCCGTGTGAGTTTTATTAGCTTTTCCATAGTAAACAAAAACTATATGCTACTACTAAAGCAACTAATATGCTTTCTTCAATAGAGTCTCATGGGGAAACAAACCATTCTTAAGGGCAAGCCCCGTGCCCTATCCTAGAAATGGCCAACACAAAATGAACTCAGTGGCTTTTTTGGAGGTTCTTTGTCCCCTAATGCTTTATCAGGCCTTTCTTGTTTCTCCTTACAGGTCCTTTGAGCATTTATCATGGCTTCCAGTTTTGTAGTTTTATAGAATTTCTATGTGTGCAAATGTGTGTGCATCTGCATCTGTATGTGGTTCTTGTGATTTTTCTTGCTTTTTTCCTGTTTATTTGCTTGTTTGTTTTGTGCTAGTCTGCTTTGTTTGCTTTTATTTTTATTTTACTTTATTTTATTATTGTTGTTTAGACACCTGTTTGTTTTCTAATGAGAGAAATAAAGGGTGTGGATTTGGTCGGAGCAGAGGTTGCAGGAGACTGGGAGGGGAAACAGTAATCTTCTCTTCCCGGACCCCAAACTTAGTTTTGAACTCTGGATCCAATGCTTGCCAGGTCAACACTCTGTTACTGAAGTTCTTTATATACTATGTAGTTCATTATATGCTTTGAGCTCATTTTTTTTTTTTTTTTTTTTTACTATGGAAAAGCCAATTCAAACAAATTGGCAGTGCAAAACCTGGTGGCACAGGTCTATAATTCTAGCACTTGAGAGGCTGAGGTAGGAAGATTGTGACTTTGAGGCCAAACTTAGGTCTTCTGAAAGAGCAGTAAGTGCTTTCATTGTCTGAACCATCTCTCCAGCTAGCAATTCAAAACCACACTGTTCTTAAGGATCACTACTGGATATTCTTATTCAGTAAGCAACAATAAGAACCCATGAATTAAAATTTGAACATCCATGTTTACAAGTTATTTTTTTTGAATAGGAAATATTTATTGTTAATTATTCATACACTGAACCCTGATTAGCTTTCCCTTCCTCTATCCCTTCCCGTTCCTCCCTACTTCTCTTCCCATTAGGACCTACCCCATTTCTGTCTCTCATTAGGAAAGAACACACTTCTTTTTTTGTTTGTTTGTTTTTTGAGACAGGGTTTCTCTGTGTAGCCCTGGCTGTCCTGGAACTCACTCTGTAGATCAGGCTGGCCTCAAACTCAGAAGTTTCGCCTGCCTCTGCCTCCCAAGTGCTGGGATTAAAGGCGTGTGCCACCACTGCCTGGCAGGAACACACTTCTAAGAGAGAATAATAAAATAAAGTAGAATAAGATAAAACAAACTTTAATGTTAGGGAAGGGAACAAAATGGTGAAGTTGTTGAACATCATACAGTCCTAGGGCTGTAACATATCACCGTTTGCATCTCAGAGTTAAGGGAATGCACACTTGCGTGTTGTGGGATGCTTCTTCATCCCCATTGAAGTAAAACCTCACTGTGATTGCAGATGACTTGGGGTGACCACTCTAAACTCAACTTAAAAAAAAAAAACATTTTATTTAGTGTGTGTATGGGGAGGAGAGTGTCTGTATACATTCCACAGCATACATATGGAGACCAGAGGACAATCTGTGGTAATTGGCTCTCTTCAATCATGTGGGCTCTGGGAATTGAACTCAGGTCACCAGGATTGGAGCAGATACCTTTACCCACTGAGATACCCTACTGTCTTGACCCAAGTTCTTTACCCAAACTCTTCTACTATATTGAATGACAGAACTGAATGTAATTCATGAGTTTTACCAGGATCCTCAACTTACCAAGTCTATGACTATTTTCCCTATACTTAATGCGAGCAACCTTGACACTTGGTTCTCCTGTCTCAGAAGACCTAAAGTGACTTTGATTTTTATGTTTCAGGATGTCATCAACATAACTGATCATATCCTGGATTCAGCCTCCATAACGAACTGGACAATTCTATTACAAGAAGCAAAGGGCGCCAGTTCCCAGCTACTAGAGACGTTGGAAAACATCAGTACTCTCATCCCTTCCTCGGCTCTGCCTCTTAACTTTTCTGGAAAATTCATTGACTGGAAAGGGATTCCAGTGACCCAAGTCCAGAGCACACAGGGCTACAACTATCAGATCGAAATGACACAACAAAATGCCTCTCTGCCTATCCGAGGCCACGTGCTTATTGAACCAGATCAATTCCGGAAATCACATCCAAAGACTATTATCAGCATGGCCTCATTGACCTTTGGGGACATTCTACCCATTCCCCAGAGAGGAAATGAACGGGTCAATGGTCCTGTGATATCTACGCTTATCCAAAACTATTCCATCAGTGAAGTTTTTCTGAACTTTTCCAAAATAATGGGAAACCTGAGCCAGCCTCGCTGTGTGTTTTGGGACTTTAGCCACTTGCAGTGGAGCAATGCGGGCTGCCAACTAGTTAATGAAACTCTGGACACAGTACTGTGCCGATGTAGTCACCTGACCTCCTTCTCCATGCTCATGTCACCCTTTGTTCCCTCTTCAGTTGTCCCTGTGGTAAAATGGATCACGTACATAGGGCTGGCCATCTCTATTGCAAGTCTAATCTTATGCCTGATCATCGAGTCTCTGTTTTGGAAGCAGACCAAGAGAAGCCAAACCTCCTACACACGCAACATTTGCCTGGTGAACATCGCCCTGTCTCTCCTAATTGCTGACGTTTGGTTTATCATTTCTGGCACCGTGGACACATCTGTGAGCTCTTCTGGAGTCTGTGTGGCTGCGGTGTTCTTTACCCACTTTTTCTACCTTGCTGTGTTCTTCTGGATGCTTGTACTTGGCATCCTGCTGGCTTATCGAATCATCCTGGTGTTTCATCACATGGCAGTGCCTACCATGATGGCTATTGGCTTCTGCCTAGGCTATGGGTGCCCTCTCCTTATATCCATCATCACCCTTGCCGTCACCCAACCTAGCAATAGCTACAAAAGGAACAATGTATGTTGGCTTAATTGGTCTGACAAGAGCAAACCTGTCTTGGCATTCGTTGTTCCCGCGTTGACTATTGTGGCTGTGAACTTGGTTGTGGTGCTGCTGGTCCTCAGAAAGCTTTGGAGGCCAGCAATTGGAGAAAGAGTGAATCAGGATGACAAGGCCACTGCCATCCGCATGGGAAAGAGCCTCCTCGTGCTGACCCCACTGCTCGGGCTCACCTGGGGCTTCGGCCTAGGAACAATGGTGGACAGCCAGAATCTGGCTTGGCATGTTCTTTTCGCTTTACTCAATGCTTTCCAGGTAAGAACAATAAGTATATGTATTACATACTCATATCATTGGGATAAGTATAGAGAACTAGGGTTGGTGGATGAAGATGGCTTCGTTTCCTTGGCTCCAACAGGTCTATAACACAAAGTACATCGAGACAGTGAGAAGATACACCCATCCCTTTTCCCAGCAGTTTACATCATACTGAAGGAGAATTCTAGATGTTCTCAGTAACCCACTACGGAGCTGAAATCTATCAGCATTCAATAACCACCTTTTATCTCTCTTGTGGTTGACTCAGTCTACATTCTCTTGTACAAATCTCTGACAAAGCAAAGGAAGAGAAATAACTCGAAAGTACTTGCTGACCTTGACCAATACAAAACAAGTCCCTGGAATTTAATGAGCAGGGGCTGGCAACCTGACACCAACAGCCAGATTTTGTAAATAACAGTTTCTTGGAACACAGCCATGCACATTAATGTACATAGGGTCACTGGCTCTTTCCTCTCCAATAGCAGAGGAGCTGAAACAGATATTATGTATTTTACAAAGCCCAAAAGACTCACAATCTACTCTACACACACACACACACACACACACACACTACACAGCTTGTCAATCCTTAGTACTAAGGATGGCTTTTCTATTTGGTAGTCAGAAAGTGTTTAGAATTAAGAGAAAAACAAATCCTTAGGTTTTGATATATCTGGAAGAAGTCTTCTGTCATGGTTTATTGCAGATAAGACCAGACCACTTGGAGAAATGGGTCATAGAAATGGTAGTAGTCTCACTTTTGGGTTCTTGAGTCAAGTGTGTTTTTCTCAAATACCAACTGTATGCTTAATCTCTCCATTCATCAGTTCTCCCAGCTGATGAGTGGAGATCACAGTAACACTTATAGAGCAATATTTGAGGATTATAAAACATAACTTAGCACCTGAAACAGTGCCTCATACTCAATAAAGGCTTAGAGTTTCTTAGAGGCATTACACCAATCTACACAGCAGTAAATGGACAGGTGGTAATATAGATGTCATCATTGTGACCGTGCACCCAATGGAGACAAATCTGGAGAGATCTAGGAAGGGCAGACTTGTGAGTAGCATGCTATTGGCTTTAGCCAAGATTTTCCAAGAGACAAACTTGAATACAATGTTACTTGTAGAGTCCACCTTCTTCCTCCTGGCTATTGGATGCTGAACCTCAGTATCCACTGTCATCTCAGGTACATGATGGATGCTTAATAAATACCTGGTTGAAAGAAAGGTTGAAAGAAAGATACCTCAGCCACTGGGTGCTATGTGGGGCTCTGAATGGCACCAAAGCAGAGGATGACGTTCCACACGAGTTTACAACTTCATTCTATCATTTGCTCATTAACACACTCATGAAATACCACCTGTGAGCACTTTGTGATGTGCAAGGCACTGTTTGAATTTACACTGCTCTTGCCTTCTAGAAGCCTATAGTCCAGCAGGAGGGCAGGCAGGAAAACAAGTTCAGTTGAACATATAGTACATGCCTATTACCCCAGCATTCATGGGGTAGAGGCAGGAGAATCAAAAGTTTGAGACCAGCCTGGCCTATTTAATGAGTCTCAGGCTAGTGGGTTGTAGAATGAGGCCTTACCTCCCGAAGGGGCAGGGATCAACATTAGAGCATTAGGTGCCATAACTTTGTGATAGAATTGTATCCTATAGTATATAGATGATTTCTTATCTGGAAAAGAAAATACAATAGAATATATATAGAATTCACTTTTTTACTTTTGGTTCTTGTCAAAGGGATTTTTCATCTTCTGTTTTGGAATTCTCTTGGATAACAAGGTATGTATATATTCACTTCTCCCTTCCACAATGCAAGCATACAGACTTTCCCTTTAGTTCTAAGACTTTTGTTATGTACATGATGGGTACTTAGGTAATAAAATTTGACAAAATTTGAAAGAAACTAAGTGATCCCTGCTGATGAAGCCATCTAGATGCAACCACAAGTGAAGTGAACATAACAGCATCAGAAGGCTGAGGCAGGAGGATTATAAGTTCCAGACCAGCTAGAGCTCTGAGGCTCTGTCTCAAAAGCAAACAAGCAAGCAGCAAGCAAGCAGGCAGACAGGCAAGCAATCAAACAAACAAGCAAAATTTCTTTCTAATTTGCTTTTCAAGGGGATGAATTGTATTTTGTGCCTTGAATTCCTTTGCCCATTTATTTAATATACGCAGAAAGAGTATGATCTTCACGTTTCCAGGCTACTGAATGCTAAGTAACTTCTCACGTTAAATAAAACTCCTAATGAAAGACAATTAGTTTTACTGAGAGATAAATAGAAATGTTTCCTCCCCAAGCGGCAAGTAATTATGTCAAGAGATAAAGGCTGTGATTGACGTTTTAGCAAGAAGACAATAAGATTTTATTATTGGGACTTGATCCTGTTGAAGGAGCTCTGGGTTTGGTTCCCAGTACCTACGTGATGGCTTACAATCAACTGTAACTCCCATTCCGGGGGACCAGATGCCTCTTTTGACTTTGATAGGCACCAGCCACACAAATAATATATGGGCTTATATATAGGAAAGAAACCACTCATACACAGAAAATAAATAAATAATAAATTAATAATTAATAACAAACAAATAAATACTAAAAATAGGAAAAATTTATTGCTAACTCATTTGCCATATATTAACACCATTTATGTGTCCACCATGTTCTTACCAGACACATGGTTAGGAAACCTTTTCCTTCACTAATAAACTTCACCCAGCAATTATTATTAGATGCCCATGGATTACTACATCTGCTTGATACTGTTGCTTCTAGTTCAGTTATAGTTTTGCTTCTAGGAAGAGAGAGCAGTCTATTAGATATTTATGCTAATGCTCTGGAAGTAATGTTGCTAAGCAACCATTTGGAGGGGTACTTCTCCTTCGAATATCTGATCATTTTTCTCTCTCCGCTACTTTTTCTATGCCCCTGACAGCTGCGGCAACTTCTGTCCAACAAGTTGACTCCGTTAAGCTCATGGAAGCAGACATCAAAGGTAATGACCTTTGACTTTGATTCATGAAGTACCAGTTTTGTATTTTGTCCCTGTATGTCATTGGTGGCAAGCTCATTCATGGAGGGCCCTGGTTTCCCTTGGTATAGTGCGTGGCTAGACTTGATAGCCCAAGAAAGAACTATAGAGCAAGGAGGGCCTAGGCAAATGCACATGCGCACTTGAAGCCCATATAATCTATGGTGCTGTCAAGCCTGCTGGCGATGCAGCTCTCTGCTGCCACCTGCCACTGGTAGCAGGCTAGTGCATTCAGAGACAGCTTCTGCTGTCTCTTCTGCTGACATTCCTGACACAGAAAGCACAGAAGAACCTCAAGGTGAGTCAGTATGAGGCAAGATTAGAGTTTAGTAAGAAAACAAGTTAATGCAAATTTAAGCCTAGGCTTTAAGAAAGGGGGTGGGGAGCCGGAAGAGGAGAGTGACACACAGTAGGGCCAGCTTCTCAAGTGAGTCACATTGTAGTGTCTTAGCAATAGGTGTGTGTACAATTTGGGTGACTTTGGAGTTATATTGTTCAAAAAAATTAAAAATTAGGTAAAATTAGGTAAGTTTTTCTTTTTTATCAAATAACATGGTAAGATGGTTTTTGAGCTGTACTATTTATGTGAGATAAAAACAGAGGTTAAAAAAGTTAAAGGAATTCTTAGTATACAAAGGGTCTATAAATATCACTCATAACTTTATTCATAAGAGTCTTTGATTCTCAGCCAGTGGGGCTGAGGGACTCTTTTCTCTTCCCACATCTCTTTATCTCCCACTACAACTTTACTGCCTTGCTTGCTACGAGTAGATGACTGAACAATACTATTTATTTTGGTCCCCGATAATCTCAGCACTTAGGTCTGTATTCCAGAACTTCGCATAGGTAGAATGGAGTTGGGGTGGGGGTGAGGGTGTCTGTTTCATTCTTTCTACAAAAGTGCACATGAGGACAGTCTGTTATAGCACACACACGCACACACACACACACGCACACACACACAACGCACACGCACACACGCACATGCATTTTCTACTTTTAATGTTAGTGTAAAGTTTTGCCTTTCAATAATACATGGAAGACTTTTCAAAAAATGTGCTAAAGTAGAGATATCTGTATTTGATAAAAAGCCAACCCACTTAACTGCAAACAAACTTACATGAGTGTCCAGAGAGGATTTTTTAATACAAGAAACAGTAGGTTTTTAAAATAAAGTGTGGTGGTACACAACTGTGGTGGCTTGAATAAGAATGTCTGTCCTTCAGAGGCTCATATGTTTGGATGCTTAGTCACTAGGGAGTGGAACTGCTTGAGTGGATTAGAAGGATTGGGAGATGTGGCCTTGTTGGACGATGTGTGTCACTGGGGGTAGGCGTCTAAAGCTCATGGCCCAGTCTGTCCGTCTATCTATCTATCTATCTATCTATCATCTATCTATCTATCTATCTATCTATCATCTCTGCTTGTGGAGCAGGGTATAGCTCTCAGCTATTTCTCTAGCATCATGCTTGTCTGGCTGCTTCCATGCCCTCTGTCATGATGAAAATGCACAAACCCTCTAATACTATATGCAAGCCCCCAATTAAATGCTTTCCTTTATAAAACTTGCACTGGTGATGGTGTCTCTTCACAGCAACAGAACAGTAACTAGGATAGCAATGATAATTCCAGTGTTTAGGGAGGCGTGGGCAAGAAGATCAGGAGTTTAAGGCTGGATCCTGAAACATAAGGAGTTTGGTCTATCTTGGGCAATTTAAAATGAAACAAAAGCAACAAAAACAAAATAATGAGCTGGGGAGGTATTTCAGAGCACTTGCTGTTCTTCCCAAGGTCCTAAGTTCAGTCCCTAGCAACTACCTTAGGTACCTCAGAACCATCTGTAACTCCAGCCCCAGGAAGTCTGACACACGCTTTTGGCCTTTGTGGGCATCCATAAATACGTGGTATACGCACACATATACACACACATAAATAAAAATAAAATGAAGTACAACCCAATGAGGAAATCATAGGGCTTCCTTGGTCTTCATGTCATAGTAGAAAATGCTGCCATGAATGCAAGGAACAGTAGCCCATCTTGGTCACTGTACTTTGACTTCAACCTCATTGGCTGTAGGTCTTAGGAAAGTTCCATGGCAGCTCAGAGAAGTTCTTACATTCTGTGATTTTAATACTGTATCTTGAACTCAAATCATTGGGACCAGAAGGTGTGAAACTAAAGTTATTGTGTAGTCTCAGGAAAAGGAGGACGTTACAGAAAAGATTACACATCAATGAATAAAATGAGGACGAACACTCCCTGCCCTTCAGAGCAGAAGGCAGGGTTTTCCTCATTGGAAACCAAAGACAGAAAAACATGTCCCTAAATGAAATAAAACAGAAGCAAAGGCTCAAGTGCCTGGCAGCATTTCTTCCTGTTTCTGACATGTTCTGTTAGTCCTCCTCAGATGTGAAGAAGGTCACTGAAGAGTGATGGTCACCTAAAGCCTGTTTCTTCTGCATCCATGGTCCGTCCCCATTTTAATTCAAGCCAGGTGGTAAAAATTAGATTTATTTTTTGGTTGTCTGGTTAAATGATTGTCCTAGTTTTGCTTCTTGTTTCTGTGATTAAAATATCAAGGAAAAGGCCTACTTAGAGAAGAAAGGGCTAGCGTGACTCTCACTTCCAGGTCATTCGTTACATTGAAGTCAAGATGGTGGTAGCCTGAGTTGGGGAGGAGGAGAGAGAGAGAGGCAGAGACAGAAAGATAGAGTGAAATACAGAGAAATAGAGACACACAGGACAGAGACAGACAGATAGATAGATAGATAGATAGATAGATAGATAGATAGATAGATGATAGAGACAGAACATACACACATACACACACATGCACACACAAACACACACACACACACACACAGAGAGAGAGAGAGAGAGAGAGAGAGAGAGAAGGAATGCATACATGCACATAAGCTTGTGGTCAGCTCACCTTCCCCTGCACAGTTCAGAATAATGAACTGACCAGTGAATGATGCCACATCAATTAACATAATGAAGATTATCCCACACACACATTCCTTTGTATCAGTCTAAGGAAGACAACTCTTCATTGAGACTCTCTTCCTAGGGGATTCTGGATGTCAAGCCAATAATTAAAACCACCCAACACTGTGGCTGTCTGCTTCTGTCTCTGTCTCTGCCTCTGTCAGTCTCTCCCTCCCTCCCTCCCTCCCTCCCTCCCTCCCTCCCTCCCTCCCTCCCTTCCTCCCTCCCTCCTTTCCTTCCTCCCTCCCTCCCTTCCTCCATCCCTCCCTCCCTTCCTCCATCCCTCCCTCCCTTCCTCCATCCCTCCCTCCCTTCCTCCCTTTCTCTCTTTTTGCTAAGGGAATTTGAATTAAGAAAAAAAAATCCAAGTACCCAGCTTATGGATCATTAGAAAGTAAAGAGGAGATAGGGTTGGAAAATGGTTCAGGGTGAAGATGTCCTACTGTTCTTCCAGAGAACCCAATTTAGTTCCCAGCCCCCACATTGGTGGTTCACAAATGTCTCCAACTCCAATTCCAGGTTGTTCAATGCCTCTGTGAGCATTGCATGCTTGTACATACATGTACTGCTACATACATGTATACATAATTGAAAACAAGAAGAGGTAAGATCAGTGTTCCTATCCAGGAACTTGTCAGTGAGAAGAACATGAGAAAAGAAGGGGACAAGGTATAAAAACAAAACCAAGAGCTCCGGACTTGTTAAAACTGGGATTTGGGAAGCAAATGAATGAAGAGAAAGGATGCAAGAGGGTTCCCCAGGATTCAGGCTCATAATCAAAATAAAGATGGCAAGAGTGACCTGTTTCCATGACACACGATGAGTCTGACTAAGGGAACTTGAGCAATAGGTATAGGTTAGAGTCATGATGCTGAAAATTCACTGAGAGGGGACAAAGGGGTGATGAGGCAGGGATCTATGAAAGGACATTGAAAATATAAGATACTTATATTAGAAGGGATGGATGAGGAAGCCAGCAGCGTTTTCAGCAAGGACCATCTATTCTAGTCATGCATGGGTTGCTTGTGAGATTGTCATTGCTGTACCTGTGCCTTCCTTCTTGGTTTAGTTTCCATGTCATGAGGACTGAGAATGGGAATGGAAATCGTTCCTTCCAATATTCCTAACACCTGAACACTGTCTACCCAAGAAAACCTCTCAATATGAGTTAATTAATAAGTATGAACAATTAGAAAAAAATGTCAAGTATCTTAACACTTATATTTCCTAATAAGTTTTCTTCGCTTGAAACATTTTATTTCAGTTTAATGACTAAGTCAAATCTATCTATCTATCTATCTATCTATCTATCTATCTATCTATTTATTTTTGCAGATAGGGTTCCTCTATGTCCTGGCTGATCTGGAATTTGCTTTGTAGGCCAAACTGGCCTTGAACTCACATAGACTCACTTGCCTTTGCTTCTCAAGTGCTAGAACTAAAGGCGTGTGCCACTGTGCCCGGCTAAAGTTTTAATTTTTTTAAAAAAATAGTTATTTATTTTTACTTCATGTGTATGAGCGTTTTGACTCCACACAGAGAGATGGTGGATGCTCACAAAGGCTGGAAGTGGGCAGCTCCAGATCCTTTTGAGCCACCTTGTGGGTGCTGGAAACTGAACCCAGTTTCTCTAGAAGAGCAGCAAGTGTTCTCATCTGCTGTGTCATCTCTCCCGCCCCATGATTCAGTTTCTAAATTATGATCTCCATCATCTCCATACCAACTTGCAATTGATTATTCATAGATCTGAATACTAAGTTGTACAAAAGTAAGGCAACGCTGTACCAGGGACTTTTTTTTTTGTGTGTGTGTGTGATGAATACTAGTTTTTTTTTCAGTTCTTATTCTAGTGACAAATGTATAAATTAAGGAAGTATAAACATGCCCATGAAAAGAGATAGTGTTTCTCTCAAAGCCACTTTCCAGTTGGTTGCTGGAAGTTATAAAGATACAGAAACACCAAATTTATTTGGAAATAAACTCAGGCGTACTTTAACAAAAGGAATAAATGCACAAGTATTCTATATTCTTAAAAGAGAATCATAGATTATGAACACAGAATAAAAGGTCATTTGTGACATTGAGCATCATGAGATGAAATACTGGAGACAGACAGACATTATCAAGGAATAATACAAGGCACTCTCAAACATGAGAGTGGTGAATGGCAGGAGAGATCACTATGGAGGACCATGTTCTTGTGGAGTGAGGGTGGACAGTAGACAGAGAGACCATTTTTGAAGAAAATACTCTCACAGGGTAAGAATAGACAACGGCCAGAGAGGCCATAATGCAGGGCTTGGTCATTTAGGGGGGAAGGGTGTACAACAGCCAAACGGACCACTGTGCCAGCTACATGCTAAGACAGGCTTTGTACTGTTACATAAAGTTGCTGGGATGAATAGCTTTCCAGCTGCGCTTTTTCTTATCCAAGGATTGGAAAAGGTAAGAAGAAAGATTACGAAGTGACTGGTAAGCCCAACCGATAATTCTGATTTTCCATGAAGTCATGATTTTACCCACAGTCAAAGGCACAACTTGAATTCTGCTCTTTGATAATGCAGCAGCTGAAAGTGGCAGGGCATGTCCTTAGTGTCATCCCAGCACTCAAAAGGCAGAGGCAGGAAGATCTCTGTGTTCCAGGCTAGCCAGACTACAGTGAGACCCTGTTTCAAAAACCAATCCCAACCAAAACACCACCACCAAACACTGAAATCATGCAATCGAGCAGATTAAAAGGAGTCATAGAAAAATTGAAATAAGTCTATAAAAACCTGTGTTTTCCTAAGGGGAACTATCTTCCCTCCCTTCCCCTTCCTCCCTTTTTCCTCTCTTTTTGCTAAGGAATTTAAATTTAAAAAAAAAAAAAATCCAAGCCCCCCACTTATGGCCCCTTAAAAGAAAGTAAAGAGGAGAGGGGGGTTGGAAAAGGTTTTTGGGGGAAAAGATTCCTACCTGTTTTCCCCAAGAACCCAATTTATTCCCCAAAACCCCCACTTTGGGGGGGTTTTCCACAAATGCCCCCCAACCCCCAATTTTCCAGGTTGTTCTTTCCCTCTGTGAGTTTTTAAAAGGTTTGTACATACATAAAACTGCTACATACTTTTTTTTCCAAATTGAAAACCCCAAAAAAGGAAGGAAAAAATCATGTTCCTATCCAGGAACTTGTCAGGAGAAGAACATAAAAAAAAGGGGACAAGGTATAAAAACAAAACCCCAAAGAGCCCGGGAAAAGGGGTTAAAAGGGGTTTTGGGAAAAAAAATAATAAGAAAAGGGGATGCAAGAGGTTTCCCCCAGGAGGGGGCTAAAAAACCCCAAAAAAGATGGCAAGAGTGACCTTTTCCCCATGCCCCCACGGGGGAGTCTGACGGGGAAAAACTTGACAATAGGTATGGTTTAAAAACCCCATGATGCAAAAATTCACAAAGGGGACAAAGGGGTGATGGGGCAGGGATCTATAAAGGGAAAACATTGAAAATATAAGATATTTTTTTTAAAGGGGAAAATGGATAGGGAAGCCAGCACGTTTCAAAAAGGAAAACCATCTATTAAAACCCCATGCATTTTTTGCTGTGAATTGTTTTTTGCTGCCCCTGCCTTTCCCCTTCTTGGTTTAGTTTCCATGAAAATGAGGACTGAAATTTTGGGAATTTTGGAAAAATCGTTCCTTCCAAAATCCTAACACCTGAACACTGTCTACCCAAGAAAACCTCTCAATAAGTTTTAAATTAATAAGAAAAAAAACAATTAGAAAAAAAGTCAAAAAATCTTAACATTTTTTAATTTCCAATAAATTTTTTCCCCCAAAAACCCCATTTTTTTTCAGTTTAAAAACTAAAGAAAAAATCTTTTTTATTACTATCTATCTCCCCACTAAAAATCTTTTAAAATTTTTGCAATAGGTTTCCCCCATGTCCGGCTGAGGGGGAAATTTGCTTTTTTAAGGCCAAACGGGCCCTTTAAAAACCACATAGACTCACTTCCTTTTTTTCCCTTCTAAAGGGGGCTAGAACTAAACGTGTGCCATTTTTCCCCCGGGCTAAAGTTTTAAAAATTTTTTTAAAAAAAATATTTTTTTTAATTTTTTTTTTCATGTAAAATAGCTTTTTAAAAATTTCCACACAAAAAAGGGGGTGGATCCCCCACAAAGGCTGGAAGTGGGAAGCTCCGATCCTTTTTAGCCCCTTGGGGGTGCGGAAACAAAACCCGGGGTTTTCTCTAGAAAGCACAAGTGTTTTTTTTTCTGCTTGCCCCCCCTTCTCTCCGCCCCCATGTTTAAATTTTAAAAATTTTAAAAACCCCATCACCCATCCAAAATTCAATTGATTTTCCCCATATTTTCAAATACAATTTTTAAAACCAAAAAAAAAGGAAAACGTTTTTCCAGGGACTTTTTTTTTTTGGTGTGTTAAAAGAATACTAGTTTTTTTTTCAGTTCTTTTCCCCTATGCCAAATGTATAAATTAAGGAAGTATAAACATGCCCATGAAAAAATTTTTTCCCCTCCCAAAGCCACTTTCCAGTTGGGTTGGGGGAATTTAATAAAATACAAAAAAAACCAAATTTTTTTTGGAAATAAACTCAGGCGTATTTAAACCCCAAAAGGAAAAAAGGGGCACAATATTCAAATTCTTAAAAGGGGGAAATCATAGATTATGAACACAGAAAAAAGGGGGTTTTGGGGTGACATTGAGAATCATGATTTTGAAATACGGAGACGACAACATTATCAAGGAATAATACAAGGCTTTTCTCAAACATGAAGGGGGAAAGGGGCAGGAAATCACTATGGAGGACCATGTTTCTTGTGTAGGAGGGTGGACAGTAACGAGAGACCATTTTTGAAGAAAAACTCTAAAAAGGGAAAAAATAAAAAACCCCCAAAAAGGGCCCCATAATGGGGGGTTTGGTCATTTGGGGGGGAAGGTGTCCCCACCAAAAACGACCACTGTGCCACTACAGGCTAAGAAAAGGCTTTGTACTGTTACATAAAGTTGGGGGGATAATAGCTTTCCAGCTCCCTTTTTTCTTACCAAAGGGGTTGGAAAAGGGGTAAGAAAAAAGCTTACGAAGTCCCCGGGAAAGCCCAAAACCGATAATTCTGATTTTCCATGAACCCCATGATTTTACCCACAGAAAAAAGGCAAAATTTTTGAATTCGCTTTTGGGGATAACCCCGCAGCGAAAGGGCAGGGCATCCCCCTTAGTGTCCCCCCCAGCAACAAAAAAAGGCAGAGGGGGGAAGATCTCTTTTTTTCCGGGGCTAGCCAGACACAGTGAGACCCTTTTTAAAAAAACCAAAAATCCCCAACCAAAAAACCAAACCACCAAACACTGAAATCATAAAAACGAGCAGTTAAAAAAAGGAGTCATAAAAAATTGAAATATTCTATAAAACCTGTGTTTTCCAAGGGGGAAAAAATCCCCTTTTTTTGGGGAGCAAAAAAAAATTAAAAAGCTACCTTCACTTTCCCTCCTTGGGGGTTTTTCATCTCTAGCTATCTTTTCATAAAAAAACATTTTAGGGGGGGCGGGGGTGGGCAACCCTTTTAAAAATCCCAGCACTCGTGGGAAAAGCCGGGGGATCCTGTGATTTGGGCTAGCCGGGGCCCCAAAAAGTGTTTTTCCAGGACAGTCAAAGCTACTCACAAAGAAACTTTTTTTTTGGGGGGGGGGGGAGAACTAAAAAAAAATTTTAAATTTTTCCCCTTTTTTTAATTGTGATTCATTAAAAAAACTGCACTAGGGGGAATAGGGGAATTTTGGGTTTTACAAAAGGCTGAAAAAAAAAGGGGGCCAAGTTCAGTCTGCTGATTTTCAACTGCTCCCAAAACAACACTATTTTGGTTTTTTTTTGTGGGGGCAAAACTCCTCAGCAAAAATTACCAACCCAAAAAATCAAAAGGCCTTTTTTCCAACATACTGCACCCCAGAGGTGTTTTTATAATACACCCAAAAAGGTTTAAAAAAAAAAAAAAGGAAAAAATGGGGGTTAAAAAAAATGGGGAAGAGAATCCAATAAAATTTTAAAAAAGATGACGCCCCAGCGGGCCCGGGAAAACTGAGCTCTCTGCATTGTGCTCAGGGCGGGTTTTTTAAAAGGCACACACACCCCCCTCACACAAAAAAAAACCAAAAACACACACATACCACCCCCACATTTAACAAAAACACACACACACACACACACACCACATACACCAAACACGACCCAAAAAAAAACCCCCCCCCAAAACACACACACCCACCATTCCTATAGCATTGGTCATCAAGCCCGGGGTTAAGGGGGATAGGGAAAAGACCCCCCCAGCTACATCCTTTAAAACTGGAGAGTCACCCCTTTTTTCAGCATGGTGTGTTTTTTTTCAAATGGAAAAACTCCTATTTTTTTTCTGAAGAAACTGGGGGGGAGGATGACAGTCATGAGTTGGAAAAGTACTGTTCCCTCCTGCATTCACATATTGGGGGCTACAAATGTAAGAAAAATGGAGTGGTCAGCCCCTTTGGGAAAAGAAGGCGGAAAGCGAGCAAGAAAAAAAAGACCCCTACTATTTAAAAATTAAAAATTGGAGTCATCATACCAATAGCTCGGGTCCCTTTTAACTTTTTCATTTTATATTCTCATCAAAACTATTTAAATTATAGCGGGGGAGTTTTTCTTTTTAAAAACGAGACATCAAATAACCTCCTCTCAAACCCCGGGGAAAATCATGGGGGACGGGAAAAAGAACAAGGGAAAAAATCGTACGGGTATCTTTAAAAAAAAGTTTTGCTGGACGGGGTGGAGTTTTATTGAAAACAAAACCCCTCATTGGTTTTTTACTGCCACAATAAGACCTGCACAAAAAAAATACGCAAACCCAAAACACAACGGGAAAAAAGGGCCTTTTAACCCTCTCATTCCTAGCTGAAGAGCTATTTAAAATAATGACTGGGGGAAGCCAAGTTTTTTAAGAATGTGGGTTCCTTTTAAAAACCAAATTTTTTTTGTTTTTTTCTATTTCTGTAAAAAAACCTTCATGACCAAAGGCAGATTATAGAAAAAGGGGGTTTAAAATTTTGGGCTTTTTGGTTTCCCCCAGAGAGTTAGAGTGCAAAAATTTGGGGAGAGAAACAGCAGGTGGCAAACGGGGGGGAAGGGGGGCTTTTTATTTAAAAACCATGATTGGAAACAGAGACGGAAAAAAAAAACTAGAAATGGCTTGAGTTTAAAAAATTTTTTAAAAGTCCACCCCGGGGGGCCCTTTTTTTTCCTCCAATGGGGCCCACCCTTTTAATCCCCCACACAGCCCCCACCAGCTGAGAGCCAAAATTTTCAAATGCCGGGCCCCTGGGGGGGACGGCTCTTCCCCATTTTGGCCCAAAAATCCCCTTTTGGCAGTAGATGGCCCTATACCCCCTGCGCCCAAAGTACCCAATGATTTCAGGGGTTTTTAAAACAGAGCAAAAAAAACTGGTAGGGAAAAATGGAGGACGGGGACAAATTGGGGGGTTGAAAGGGGAAAAATTTTGCTCAAAATACATTTATGCATGGACGAATTTCTCAAAACTATTAAAATTTCCAAAAAAAAAAAAAAAAAGAATATTAAATTCCCCCAAATATTTTTTCGTGTTGGAAACTTCCTACCGTACCTTTTGGTTTCCCTTTTTTTTCACTCCTTTTCCAAACCCGGGGAAAAGTGCCTTGAGTCCCCATTTTTTTCCCAGACTTTTTTTCCCTGTCAGTTAGGGAAAAAAAGCAAAAAATTCTGGGCTTTTTTCCTGCAAACCATAAAACTGAGTTGAAGTCTATGTTATTTTACTTCCCACATTTAATGAAAAAAATAGTGTTTTTTTCATCCCCCCGGGGTAATGGTTGACCAATGTAAGTTTCCCATGGGCCCCCTAAAGGGCCCCGTCCCCTCCCCCAAGCTTTCTGTTTTTTTTTTCCACCACCTAAAAAGAGCTCCAGGCAAGACACCCCCCTATCTTTTTTTTCATTTTATTTTATACAAAAATTTTAAATAAAACGGGGGGCTTACCTAAATTTTTTTTTTCCCCCCCTTTAGGAAAAGGGATCACTTTCTCATACGGGAAAATTTAAACCCCGCACATCACATTAACTCAGTTTTTTTAAAAAAACCAATAAAGCCACGAGTCACGAAAAAGGGGCAAAAATTTTTTTTTTGAGCAACACTCATTCAGAGCCACATGGAGGCAGCAAAGACATGCACAGAATCAATAAAATCTAAAATTGAGACCCCCGGAAAAAAAATGTTATTTTGGGGGGTGGAGAGAGGCTCGTGGCTAAAACACTTGTTGCCCCTTAAAACAGGATTTTTAACCCCTTTTTCCCACACCCCAGATGATCACAACCCTGTTTCAGGGGATCGCTGCCCTCTTCCCCACTTTTGAGCATAAAACACATGGGTGTATAACTATATGCAGGAAAAAAATTCATACCCCAAAATGAAATAAACTTTAAAAAAAACCCAAAGGGGGGCTTCAGTGGTTCAACTCGGGGCCCCTTTTTCACAAAAAAAATAAAAAAGGTTTTTTAATTAAAAAATAAAATACAAAATATCAAAACATTTTCCCCTAAAAGGAAGACTTTAAAAGGGGACCCCCTACCCCAAAATTTCCAGCTAAAAATCTACTACTAGAAACACCTACAGAATTTTCTGTGAAAAAAACCCAACCCCCACCCCAGGGAAATGTAAATTTCCCCCTTTTTCCCCCAAACCCCCAGTCAACAAGAGGGGCCCCCCAAAAAGGGGGGCAGCCCTTTTAAGGGGGGATTTTTAGGGGTGTTTTTCCCAGAATAAGGAAGGAGAAATTGAAATTTTTTGGGGGTCCCCCTACCCCCCCTTCAATGCCCCTTGGGGCAGTAATGGGGGGTTGGCAATATAGGGGCCCCCTACTCAAAACATTGCTTTTTCATAAATTTTAAAAACATAAAATTTTTTTTTGGGTCAATAGGGTCTTTTTTTGTTTTTAAGGCAAAAGGATGAAGTAGATACAGGACAGAATAATGTAGTTGGTTCAAACGCAGTTTAAGAAACAAGCATGGGCTAACCCCAGTGATTCAGTGACTAAAGACACCTACTGCCAAGCCTGAGGATCTGAGTTCATTCCCCAGGACCCACCATGATTGGGAAAAGAATCTGACACAGTTGGTTGTTCTCTGGACTGTACACACTGACCATGGTGCCTGCGCGCACAACACACACACACACACACACGCCTATGAGCACATTGAGAAACACAATACATTGAAAAAGAAAGAGCAATGAGAGTCCCAGATCTCTCTCTAAGCCAAGTGGCCAGACAAGTGTCCTCCTTCCACCATCTTGGAAGTAGATTATGTAATAGGTGGAGAAAGAGGGGCCACTGGGACCAAAAGAACCGGAAGTAACTAAGGGACTAATATCATCCTGAAAAGAAGGGGCCAAGTGAACACTGACAGAGAGGCAAGTTTCACGTTTTTCTCAGGAAGAGTCCAGTCATCTCTACATGTCTAATTCTATCAGGAGAAAAAGACCGAAGACACTTTGAACAGGTGCTGGAGATTGTTTATCCAGATCACCCCAGCAGAGAAGCAAGACTTTCCAAACCTCACCCCCACCCCCACACCGGGCACATGATGCCCAGTCAGCTTTCTGTATTCTGCTCCTAGTTATGAGCAGTCAAAGATCACCAGGGTGCTTCTTAAACTATTCTGACTTTATTCTAAATGCTTAGCCTTTAATTGACAGATAAGAGTAGCTCTCACCTGAGGTCAAAGAACTTCTTTTTTGCAACAGACAGGACCATCGTAGAAACCCACAATAGGTCAAATGCTGAGGACAAACAGGCTCTTAGGTGCCCATCACCAATCAATATATTTACAACACGACCCCTACACCCAAGGCTCAGAGAACATGCAGAAGAGGAGCGGGAAAGACTGTAAGCGCCAGAGGACCAGGAACACTATCTGCTGTGAGGTAATATCAGAGAGGGAAGGGAGAAGGAGAGTGTGGGGCGGTGGGCTTCGGGAAGCAGCTGGGTACCTGGTTGAGCAAGTCTTGAACCCCGGACCTTTATCAGGACATCAGGACGGCAGGTGTTCGGCGGTCTGCCCCCAGGCCCTGGTTCTTCTCATTCAGCTTCAGCCCTCCACTTTCCCCCTTCCACAGAGAGGTTCGTGGCCACCGGTCATGTAGGCATAGTACCATCATGCAGATGGGGCATTCCCAGCCCTCAGCCCCAAGCAAATAAGGGGTTACCTGCTGCCCACCTGCCCCTGACCTAACCCACCTCAAACTGTATATATTTTGGGGGGCCTGATTCAAGTAAAGGCGCGCACAAGATCCACCCCGGTGTCAGAGAGCTTCTGTTGCGGGAATTCCCCCCTTGCCGGCCAGCTGATGCCTCACTGAGGCGCCTCGGGAGAGTAGAGCTGTAACACTTTGGAGCTGTAGCACTTCCTTCTCTTGGGCGGGCAGAGGCATCGGCCAGGCTTCCCCTGCCAGCACTCTCCAGACCACTCACGGGCAGAGGCAGCCGTTGTTCGCACCCGCCTTCGGAGACCATCGTTGGGACCAAGCTGGGCCAGTCCTACAGGAGAGGGGGAGGAGGAATGGGAGAGGGAGGGGGAAGGGAGAAGAAATCAAGTACTGGGGTAGGGAGGAGGGGTAGGTTTGGGAGGAATTGTGGGGAGGAGTCAGGAGTGATTATAATCCAAATTAGAGTATGAAATTCTCAAGAATTAGTGCAAATACTGTGGTATTTTTAAAAATTATGTAAAAGTCAGAGACAATTTCTTCAGCTCCGCTATACACACACATGGTAGACGGAGTACCCAGATGCTTCAGACCAAGCGGAGAAGGTTTTTAGCAGACCTAGACCTCCACTGGGCATGTGGGATCTGAAGCAGCTTGACTGTGGCCCCATTCTTCCATCATTGTCTTAGTGACTCAACACTCATATACGCTGTATGCATCACGTGTTAACTAAGCCTGCTTCCTCTCAGTACAGCCCCCTCCAGCCCACACTTTCACTAGAAACCTTTAAAAGTAGAGACCTTTGTCTTGTGGGCCCAAAACATTGCCTTTGAACTCCTGCCTACTGTCTGAAATGAGTGACCCATCCAAACTCCCACCTGTGTGGGGTGTGTGTGTGTGTGTGTGTACACTGCGCACGTGTGCTTCCCTTTCCTTCCCTGAAAGCTAATAAACACACACATCTGTGGCATAAAAGCAGAAGGAGATATCTGGGGGAGAAAGAGAATCAGTGGGGTTGGGGGGGAGAGGTTAATGTAGGGGGAACCCATTTTTGTATATGCTAAGTAAAACATTTATTATTTTTAATTAAAATAAACTTTTAATTAAAAAATTAAAGGTTGTTTTGACTTTGCATAGCTCTGTGTAAAGGCCTCTGGATTGGGGAAGAGCTCTGAGGAAGAGTCCATGTTATTTCTCTGCTATTTCCAGAGCAAATGAGATGGCTACTCACTCTACCTTCTAGAAAGTTTCTCAGCCCAAAGTAGGCTTCAAGTTAAAATCTCCCAGACCTATTTCCTCCTTCTTCCCGGAAAAGCCGATGCTTTTGCAGGAAGACTGCTGAGGTGAACTGTACTTACGCTCACTTAACTTGAGGGGGCAGGCTCTGACCGAGAAACTCACGCAGACACCTTGAAAGCTTGTCTCCCCAACACAAAGGATATAGCGCCCGGTGGGAAGAAGCGGGGTGGGGGTCGTGGGGGGGGGAGGCGGGGGCAGGAGGCACGCTGGGGTCGGGGGTGGGGATGGGGGTGGGGGTGAGGGTGGGGACAACAACGACACGGATGCTGCTGCTTCTCTGATTAGGAATGTTGCTGAAGCCTTTCTCTGTTTAATAGGAAAAATTAAAAAAGCCCAGAGCACAATAGCTCCAGCTGAGTGACAAACAATGCCTCAGTTTCCTGGGTTTGTGCCCCAGGGTACTGAAAAACAGAGAGGGCTGCTTCGAAGCAAAGCGGGAATCAGCTTTGGTCTGCAAGTTTCACCTGCTAGAAACCAGCCTGTGTGGATGGGATACACTTGGGGCATCATGTATGCATGCCGGGTTAGGTCAAGGACCTTAGGGCCAGATTGGTTGAAATTACCTTGTGCTTTTCAGATTTAGCTGAATGACTTAACAGATTTAACAGTGGTTTGGAAAATTGTGTAAGTTTTGCGCTTTGCCTCTACCCCTGAGGTGGCTGTGTTGCTCATTTTGCGAGTTTGGTTTTGTTTACTCATAAACAGGCAATTTGCATCCTCAGGACAGACTTATAGCTCAGATGCTATCCGGGAGAGATCCGAGCTGCTGTGCAATTAATGTGTGCCTTACTTTGCTTTCTAGCGCTCTGATAAAGACAATGACCAAAAGCAACTAGAGAAGGAGGGGGTTTATTGTCTTACCCATCCCCACCACAGTCTGATACTATGGGAAGCCAAGCATTTTTATTAATTAATTAATTTATTTATTTATTTATTTTTGTATAACCCAGCACCACCTGTACCAGGGGTAGCACTAACCCCAGTGGGTGGCCCCTCCCTGCATAAATCATTCATCAAGAAAATGCCCCAGGTACTCGGTCAATCTGATGGGGACATTTTCACAGGTGACCTAAGTTTTCCCAGCTGACCTAAGTTTGTGTAAAGTCAACAGGAAACTACTCAGCACAGTGCCTCTACGCTCTGTCCTGGGGCTCAGGCTTACCCCGGGGACCAGGAAACAGTAAACAGATTTTCCTCCTTATCTCTGCAGTTCCAGATGAGTTACACCCTCCCAGTGCCTTCCAGCCCTGTACCCCATAGCTAGATCATATATACTCTACCAGAACATGCATACACAACTCCATGGAAATGTTATAAAAATTAGGTCTTTACCTTTGTTCCTGGGGAGATTTGCATACATCTTCCCTGGAGCCCACATGGAGCCAGGAGTTTTGTACATTGGCTAATAAAGATGATTTCATTGGAATCTCAGCTCAGCTTTTTCCACCACCAGCCTATATCCATTTCTGTGCTCCATTAAAGGCCTAGCAGGGTCTCTTCCTCTTTCTACTTGGCTTTGTCTCAGGGAAGCAGCAAAGACCGTGTCATTGTACCCATACAGATCTAGTTCTTTGGGATTAAAATTGAACTTCTGAGGTTCTCTTTTAAACGATTTCATCTCTAAATTGGGTGTGGTGACCCATTCCTGTAATCCCTCAGCTCTCTGGAGGCAGAAGCAGGAGATTTTTGAATTTAAGGCAAATCTAAGCTACACAGGGAGACCTTAGCTCAAATGGCAAAATACATTATTTTTAACACCAAACCATGGGGTAGTTCCCCCCAACCTCCACTCAGATTCTCTACCTCCTAAATCTTTGGATCACCAAGACCACAAGTGTTGTGTTAGAAGGTGGCTCGTATCCAGACAGATCACGCCAGGCCAACACAGTCCCATGAGAAGAGATTTATTGGGGGGAGCGAGGAAGAGAAGGAGGAAAAGAAGGGCCAAGGGGCTTGGGGGTCTCTGGGCCGTGCACCATGGTACACAGGTGAGGTGAGGTGCACTGGGTGGTGGTTGCCATGGCAACAGATGCAGAGGGTCCTTGTCCCCTAGGTAGGATGACATCATCATTGGATTGTCATCATCGAACTCAGAGATTGACTGTAAACAGCTTCTGATGCCAACAACAAGCGTGTTGACTAACAGGGGTCCTGAGAACTGAACTCAGGACCTTATGCATGCTAGGCAAGCACTCTACCCACTGAGCTACAACTTAGCTCATTCCGGAGTCTTCTGAAAAACTGGGGCAAACTGGATGGAGAACTAGATCAGGAAAAAAATATAGGAAGGCTCTCATAACCCGGTCACTACTGCTAACTCTATAATAGGTCCACATTTTACTTGGTTTGAACCCGCAATTCCAATGAGCCGGGATTCCATTCTACAGACTGACTCCTGTGAGATGAAGGGGAGGATTCTCTCTGGGTCAGGGAAACCCAAGGAGGGCCACGCCCAGCTTGCCTTATTGTTTCCATCTGTGAAAACTGCAAACCTGCATTCAGTAGATAACTCAAAGGTCCCTTCAAGCTCGGGCTTTCTACGGTTTTATGTCTCTTCACAGTTAACACCCTGGAAGAAGAGAAACTTATCACCAAAAAATACCAGCCCGAGTGGATTTGGCAAGACCTTATCTTGCTGGGTAGGAATCACCGATGCAAACATTGCCAACAGCTACATTATGCCAACTGAATGGGAGGTGACACCCTATTGGAATTCGAACCGATGCTCTGATCCAGAGCAGAGGATCTCCTTGCTGTGATGTGCTGCCAAGGCTCACATTGGGTTTGTGGATAAGGCTTCCCGGTTCTTAGATCTCAGCCATATCCCTCACCAGGGCCTGGGGAAGGCAGCTTTTGAATTCCATAACAACACACTGCCAGGCTCTGCCAAGGATGCTGTGCTGTCTGAGAGCCTCACCTGGTGCTGGCGATAACGTGACTCAGTTTTCCTGGAGTCAGCTTGACCAGGGACTAGCCCATCTACCATCTGTTTCACCAGAGTGAGAGAATGTTATGAAGCACCCAACCCTTGCTGCTGAATTTGAAAGGAATGAATCACGTTAAAGAGGCACGGTCAGAATTTGACCATTGTTCCTATTATTAGAGTATAAGGGAAAAAAGACATGTTCGAGACCTGCTTTCTCTTAGGCTAGAAATGATTCTCAAAATCTTACCCCAACCAGACCAGCAGCAGCCATCCTATCAAGTGCTTCTTAGAAATGGCTTTGTTCAGTCTGAGGAGATGGTACATAAATTGCTTACCCTGAAAGCCTAGGGACCTGAGCTTAGTTTTCCCCTGAATCCATGTGGACAGTTCTGGCCACAGTACTGTATGCTTGCACTGCCAGCACGGGGAAGGTAGAGACAGGAGATTACATAGCCTGAAGCACCATGGCCCAGGCTGGCTGACACCAGTGAGCTTCAGGTTCCGTGAGAGATCTGGCCTCAAAAACCTAACAAAAGAGCAAGGCATGGTGGAAAAACGAAAATGTAAGTACCAGGAGGCGAACAGGGGCATTGCTGCAAATTTAAAGCTAGCATTCTATGTAGTGAGACCATGTTCAATAAAACAACAAAAAAAAGAGTGGGGTAGGGGAAAAAACTGGAGAAAAAATGCATACACACACAAACCACACACCCACAAAACACACACACACTACAACAAACACCAGGGACCTTGTTTCCCCCCAAAACTTCCCCCAAGTAACCCTGGTAATCAAGCTCAAGGATCCATTGAAAACCTGAGGGGGAAGTTTATGGGGACAGAGCTTAATTAATAGGGACTAATTGAATTCGGGACCATCTTTTATGGGAAGGTTGGGGTGATAGGAAGCCCCTCTTTTGGTTTCAATTTTAAGGGGCCCACCCCCCTTCTCTGGCCCAAACCCCCAACCCGGAAAATGTGGGACGGTCTTGAACCCAGCTGTTGGGTGCAGCTTTCCAGGCAGTATTTATCAATGAAATGGGTTAGATGCCTTTGGCTCGTTACATTAGGGCGAATTGGGTTTACCCTCCAAACGGAAAACCATTAGCCTAAGGAAATGCCAAGAGGATAAAGTCAGGGTGGAGTACGGAGGGAAGCTTTTTGGGGAGGGTCATTATCATTCTTTTGAGGGCGAAGTGGGGGTTCATGAATTTGAACAAATCAAGCGGGGGAGACCTTAGCTTAAAAAAAGCAGAAGTATTTTCATTTTAACAGCAAACCATAGGTAGTGCCCCTCCCCCACCCTTTGCTCAGGTTGTGTTGGGGCTCAAGATGGACACTGTGATGGAATTTTTTGAAGGTAAGATTTTATCAGAAAACTTTCAGTGCAAGGACAGTAGTTTTGGACAGCAGCGTTGGGCTTTGAGGGAAATCTTCCACCGCACAGACGCTTGGTCTAACCCTCTGAAGAGAAGAAAATGGGTTTTTTTTTAGACCTTTCTGAGGGTGGGGGTTTTCACAGTGTGCCACCAGTACCCACTTTGATACAAACCCTTGTACCTGAGAATCTGCTGGTAGAAGACACAGGGGGTGCCTTCAATCTTTCTTGTGTGTGGGTGTGTGTGTGTTTTGTGTGGAGAGAGAGGAGAGAGAGAGAAAAGAGAAAGAGAACCAGAAAGAGGGGGAAGAAAGACACAGAACAGAGAAAGGGAAGAACAGGACAGAAAAGGGGGCCTGTTTGCTTTACATAGCCTGAGCAGTCATTTGGTTCCTACTTTCCTTAAACTTTCTTGGAGATTTCCTTGTTATTTGATGAGCACCTGGGGGAAAAGGGCGGGCCTTTTTGCTAATTTTCCTCAATGTTTGCGTGACCAGCAAAGAAAAATTTTCACACAGCATTATTGCTAGCGTAACTCAGTGTGCTTAAAGCTTAAAAAAGGCATCATTAGAGATGACAATACAGCACACAATCCTGGTTTCTATCTTGACGTCCTTGGATGGGCTATTGTAGCGCTAGCTGTGAAATAGGGGAAGACGACAATGATCTTCCTTGGTGGAGAAGTAGGATGAAGCAGGTGTCTGGTACTTGAAGTACTAAGACTTTTTAAACAGCACCTTTCACTTTTCATCCTCTTCTTCAACTGGGGAAGCAAACTCAGATCTTAAGTGTGCAAGCACAATGTGCTGTCTACTAAATCATGAGAGATGCTCCTGCCTTACCACACCTGGGCAGGAATGAGACTTATGCATTCCTTTTCCCTTCCATTATCCTTTCTCTATTTAAACTTGAAGCTGCTATCGATATCCCAAAGATGGATTTGGGGGTCTCTGGACACTGGGTCTTGTTAACTGCTTCTCTCCAGTGTGGCCACATTGCATCAGTCGCTGTTCTCTGTTTTATACACACACACACACACACACACACACACACACACACGCACGCACGCACGCACGCACATGCACACACATGTGTGAGTGCACATCATGGGGCATTCTCTTCATCTAGATTGGAATATGTCTGCGTAAAGCTAAAGGGAGGGTCAGAGTCAGTAGTTCAGAGCACTTACTGCTCTTGTAGAGCACCTGGTTCAGTTCACTGCCACAACTGCACATACACACAAACACACACACACACACACAAAAAACACCCCATAAATAATACAATAAATTATTTTTTTTAAAGCTAGAAGGAAGTTCTATGGGAGGGACCAAGAAAAATACATTTCTCTTTCTATTTCTTGCTTATTATCCTATAGAAAATGTTAATGGCCCCTTGTCAGGTAAAAATAAAAGTAGCAAATGAAGTCTTCTAAGAGAAATAAAACTGAAGAATTGTAAGCCAAAAGAATTTTGTAATAATTTTTTCCTAATTAACAAAAAACAGACATTTTAGGGCTGGTGAGATGACTCAGTGGATAAAGGCCTACTGTCAAGTACGATGGCCAAGTTCAGTCGCCAGGACCCACATGGAGAAGGAGAGACTCAACTCAGGAAGTTGCCCTCTGACTTCCGTATGTACCCGTGGCACACATGCACTGAGGCATATTCTTGTCCACACATAAACTGACACTCAAAGTAAATAAATAACTATATAAATAAGTGAATGAATGAATGAAAGGAAAGGAAGAAAGGAAGGAAGGAAGAAAGCAAGCAAACAAGCAAGCAAGCAAGCAAGCGACTTCTATTTAGCACAATGGTTCTCTACCTTCCTGATGTTGTGACCTTTCATACATTTTCTCCTGTTGTGTGATCCCCCAACCATAAAATTATTTTTTGTTGCTACAGCATAACTGTAATTTTGCTACTGTTATGAATTGTAATGTAAATATCTGTGTTTTCCAATGGTCTCAGGCGACCCCTGTAAAAGTGTCTTTCTACCCCAGAGGATAGCAATCCATAGTTAAGAACCATTGGTTTAGGAGATCTTTAAATGTGCTGGGCTCTTAGGTTTTCTCAATTGCCATTTCTTCCTAACCCACCTCTCTCTCTGCTTTTGTTTTCTGCCCTACTGAGACCAGACACCAGCATCCAGACCTTTTCCTGCCTCCCACTCCTCCACACCACATGGGAATGTTATTTTTCTTATCCTGGCCTTGCAGGTGTGGCGAGTGCCCACGTAGACAGCAATACACATCTGGTCGAGCATTGAAGTGAGCCATAGTTTACATCCGGAGTATAATCAGCAGCCGTATAGGAGGTGTGACTATGAGGCAGTAAGATGAAACTCCTTCTTCCCAAAGGGATTTCTCTTCAGTTTATTTGTTCATTTGAGGAAGTGGTGGAGGCCGCCTCCTGTAGATACTTCCACCGCTTACGCTTAGCCATAAATCTTTGGGCAATTCATCTCTCTTCAACCCCAGTCAGTCCTCAGCTGTGAAATAAAGAGAGTCGAGGTCCTGCCTCCAGGTTGCTATGAGAAGTAAATAAATAGTGCATTTAGCAAAATTCCCACAACACATTTAGTGCTCAGTATGTGTTATCTATAATACATGTTATCATTTCCTTTACCTTGCATATAACTGCACAGCAGATAGCTAAATTCCTTCCCTTGTTAGACTGGCCTTTCTACCATCCTCGCCTTATTCATCCCACTAAGACACAATCACTGTTGGAAGCTCAGATCCCATCTCTCAAGATGAGGATGAAAGATGCCTCTTGCAGAGGATCTGAGTTCCCAGCAGTCATGTTTGGCAGTTCATAATTGCCTGGGATCCAACTCTGGGGAATTTGACACCCACTTCTGGTCTCCATGAACATCTACACATACTCTCATGTATATGTACACAAATAAGCACACATGCATACACACACACACTCCCACAGACATAAATAAAATGTTTTTTTTTTTAATAAAACACTGCTTGTAATTTTAATTAATTTATTTATTTTAAAATCATGACCCTAGACAAGTTATGGTAGGACATGACTTTAATCCTAGCACTTGGGAGGCAGAGGCAGGTGAATTTCTATGAGTTCAAAGGCATCTGAGGTAGAGGAAACTGTCTCAAAAACAAAAACAAGTTCAAACCCTTCTCAAAGCTGTTGCTGTTGTCAGCATTACAGATAGTTAACAGAGTGTAACCTTGACCCTGAGGGTAACACCAAGGGAAGTGTTTGTTTGCTCAGCTTCCCGAAGCATACATTGCCCTGACTTGGGACTCTGTTCCCAGCTCCCATAGCCTCCCTGCCCACCAAGTCTCAAATCTCAAATCCAAGGGACTCCAGCTGTCTCTTGGCAATGCCATCAATCAACTACTGCTCAGTATTCAGCAGTGCTCATAGCACACAAACCTGGGCTAGGGACAGCTCCCATGGACTTGATGCTGTCAGTACCTTGGCACAAGACTGCGACTTCTGTAGCCATGCAGTAAGAAGGCAGCCTTACACAATCCCCACTTTTCCTGTTGGAATATTTCTACTGAGTAAACCCAAATGCAGTACAGTGTAATGTGTGGTCGTGTGTCTGTGTGTGTGTTGAGACCAAAATTTGACCTTGGGAGTTGTTCCTTAGCCACCCACCTTGTTTTTAAGATGGGTTTCTTATTGGGCTGGAACTTTCAAGTAGGCTGCATTGCTAGTAGGCCCCAAAGATCTAGCTGTTTCTGCGTCCTCAGTCTTGAGATTACAAATCCACAACACCCAGCTTTTTCACATGACTTCTGGGGAGTCAAACCCCGATTGTCAACCTGTGCAACATAACATAACAAAGTCAGTTGTGTAGATGAGGAAACGGAGACTAAGTTCCCCTAGAAAGTGATAAAAAAAAAAAAGATTCAAACTCTCAACGTTCTCATTCCAACGATATTTTCCTTCCCAATCAAGAATGCCAGAAAACTGATGGGGAGGTGGGGGAGAGGGGAGCTACAGGGTGCTTTCTGGTACTTGTCTATGTCATATTCTCCTCGGCTAATGTCTTTTAACTGCTAACTTAGCTCTGGGAAAGTTTCAGTGCTTATGGTGAGTGAGTAAACCCCTGCTAGCCATGAGTTTATAACTGAGAGATGCCTCTCTGGACGGCTTACCTTCTTTGCAGACAGCAGCATTTTGGGAGATGAGAGTGCCAGTTCTTGCCTCTCTAATTTTAACTCCCAGGGCCTGACAGCAGTCAGTAAAGTCAAGAAGAATGAACAAGGTCCTCAGCTTACAGGGCACACACTCCAAAAAGCCATGTTTCTAGTCTTTGTTTCTCCTGCCAGTGGAAAAGTACAAAGGGCAGGTCACACAGGAAGCAATTACTAGCTTATTCCCAGTCTGTCACCACATCCCAGGGATGTAGGAGCAGGGAGACCCATCTAACAGTCAAACAAGATTTAAAGAAAAAAAAAAAAATCCACTTGTGTTGGGTGTTGGAAGCATGCGCAATGAGGAGGAGAAATTAACTACAGAGAAAGATATATTATTTTGATTCCTGTGGAAACTGAGAGTCTGCGATAGACGTCATTCTATTCCTAGAATGAAAAGCACAGTGTTGGCGTGGTGACTGTAGTCGGCAGGTCCTTGTTTACTGAAGGGCTTTGAGAGAAAGAGGCGTACGCTAAAGAAGACCTCTTTAATTTCTTCTATTTGTCAGAAGGAAGAGGCCAGGGTAGGCGAGGAAAGAACTGAGTTACCAAACTTTAACGATTTATTTTAGTTTGTGTGTGTGTGTGTTGTATGCAGGAAGGAGATGCAGGTACACAAAAGGCCAGAAGGAGCCATCAGATCCCCTGAAGATGGAATTACGGGTAGTTGTGAGCCACCCAACATGGTGGTGGAAACTGAACTCCAGCCATCTGTGAATGACATGAGATCAGGACTTTTCCTAGGTATGTCTGAGAAGGAGGTTTTTACTGTTGATATGAGGGAAGAGAACAGCCAGAGGCATCTGGAAGGGCCAGACTGAACCAGGCCATGATGGGGTGGGGAGGAGACCAAGAGAGGAAGAGAAGGAGAGGGGAGAGAAATGTGTGGGAACCAAGAGTCTTGTAGCCAAAATGGCTGGGTCATATAGCAATCAAAGAAACTGGGGGAAGGGACATTAACCTCGGGGACTCCAGAGTTTCAGAGTAAGGGGCAGTATGGGAAACCTGCTACTTATTGTGGAAGTCTATCATGTCTGGATAACTCCTCTGAGTTCAGGGAAAAATGAATTACTCTGGTTTCCAGCAGGGCTTCCTCTTTTCTGACCTTATCTGGGGAAACCTGGCCCCCCTTCCCCCTGGACCCCTCCACACTCCCTCCTCTCCCTCCCCCCCCACCTCCCCACCTGAGGAAGGTCACCTGGTCCTTGACAAACTTACAAGTTCAACTTCCTCTTTTCCCATGAGAACCCACCCAGGAAGTACCTGGGATTTCTGGAGTGCCTCTCCATGCAAATGAGGCGTTCCAGTAGGTTAAGCTCCAGCCAATGATTTACACTCATCCTGAAAACAGCCCCCCCCCCTCCAAGGTTCACATACAGCCTTTGTTCACCTCGAATAAAGTGTGTATGTACCAGCTCTTTCACTGAAGATTAAGAGAACCGTTTTATTAAGCATTGTCTAAAGAGCTGTAACACTAAAATCCTCAGAGAAGGCCTTCCTCAGAGAAAAGTTCCTTCTCTCAGGCATTCCCTGGCTCTCACTCCTAGCTAGACCCGGATCCTGCAGAGCCCACCCATTCCCGGCTCCACTTCATTCTTCCATTGTCTGGATTTCCTGAGGGAGAAAGAGGAACTCAGAACCACAGCTGATCCCAACACTGTAGGCATCAGAAACCAGCTTTAAGGTCACCTCTGAATCCAGCGATGACGTCACCCCTAGATAACAAGGACCCTCACACGCCCGTTCCCAACATGCACCTCTCCGTGCTTCACTTTCCTCACCTGCTTCACTTGCCTCACCTGTGCGCAGTGCTGCGCGTGATTACATCACGGCCCGAATAAAAGGCATAGACCCCTCAAGCTCTCGCCCCTTCCCCTTCTTGCCTCTTCTTTCCTTTTCTCTTCCCTGCTTCCCCCAATAAACCTCCTCTCGTGGAGGAGCTGTGCTGGCCTGGTGTGATGTGTCCAGATACGAGGCGCTTTCTAACACAACAAACACATACCACACACAGGGCATGCCAACGGTGGTAGAATGTGGCAGATACACCAGGCATTGCTCAATGCTAAGATAAGAAAATAAAACATGGTCTATACTTGTTGAAGGTTGGGAACACTAACCCAGGGCTTCTCAAGTGCTAAGCTAATATCTACCACTGAGCTGCACGCATAGCCTTCTTGGTTTTCCTTATGAAATGATATCTCAACTCCCTGTGTTTTTAGTTGGAACATTTCCTACATTTCCTTCTTACAGATCTATTCATAATCAGAGGACATACATTTTCTCTGCATTTAGCTGAAGGCCTGTTGATGGATTTGACTACACCGAAATTCATTCTACACTTGATCTGCTCTGCTGCATGGATTGGGTTCTTAGTCGACACACACACGATAGTCAAGATAAATAACTGCCTTGCTCGTAAAGCGTTGAGCATTCTCAGGGCCTTTATTAATGTTACTTTCATAAATGTTAGCATCAACAATCAACATTTATATTTCTCGGCTCGGCATAGAAGAGATAAGCCTGAAGGCAATGTTGATATTCAAATACTTCTGAAAGAGAACATTCCTTGAGTTTCTTCAGCTTTGCCCTAGTGACAAAGTGGGAGAAAAAACAGCATTAACTGCCTTTCCTAGAATGGTTGTCCTTAGATGTGTGTGAACTAGATGCCACATTGAACCCTAAAGAGAGCATCACATGACTGTGCTGTGTAGCGTTATATGAGAAGAGGGAACCATAATGAGAACATGCTGTCATCAGATCGGCCTGCAGGCAAGCCCATGGAACATTTATTTAATTAGTGATTGATGTGGGAGAGCCCAGCCACTGTGGGTGGTGTCACTCCTAGGCTGGTGGTCCTGAGTTTTTTAAGAAAGCAGGCTGAGCAAACCATGAGGAGCAAGCCAATAGGTAGTATTGCTCCAGTGGCCTCCAGTTCTTGCTTCCAGGTTCCTGCCTCCTTGAGTTTCTATCTTGCCTTCCTTCAATGATGAACAGTGCTGTGGAAGTGTAAGCCAATAAACTCTTCTTTCTCCAAGTTTCTTTAGGTCATGGTGTTTCATCACAGCAGTAGAAACCCCAAGACAAAAACTCACTTACTCATTTATTTTAAAAAGTTGGTTCAATGCTTCCTCTGAGTTAGGGCCTTAGGGACACAGTGATAACAAGACAGAAAAGGTAGAGGAAATCACCACCATGATGGGAACTGTCAATCACTAGTCACATATCCATGTGGTACCAGGGCCAGCACACCTCTACAGTCATTAACCCGGTCTGATGAGTTTTTCTTTCGCTTTCTCTTAACCTCTGTGATCTTGCAAGGTACTATTTCTTTTGTTGTTATTGTTCATTGGTTTGGAATACATAAGCTCTGCCAATGGACAACTCAGGATGCTCATGTTTTTGTGGTTTATTCCAAAAGGCAAACTTTCCATTCACTGTTACTTCGCTTACCAGGAAACCCACATACTCTTCTACCTGCGCAAGTGTTATTCTTCAAGGGTCATGTACCAGATTCCTATCTATGTCTGAAGTACGAATGTACTCTCATTATATTCAACGTGAAGTGTGCTTATCCCTTCAAACAATTGTGTACAAATGTGGTCTCTTTAACTTTATTTGTTTGTATTTGTTGTTATGGTGTGTGAATGTACACCCAAGCACATGCATATAAACATGTACATGCTAGAGTGCACAGGTCGGGTCAGCATGTTAGAGTAACAAAAATGCTACTAAGAAAAAAGCTCCTTCTGGCCAAGAGAATATGATCTCTGGCCTGGTGGAAACCCAACTTTCAGTTGGGTCAAGGTCAATTATTTGGCCAAGGTAACCACACACAGGAAAGAAGGCTTACTCTAAGCCATGCTAAGAGTTAGACAGAAGAATTCCCCTTTAATGAGATACTGTGCTTTTTTCTTCCAGAATTGCTCACTCCTATTGCAGGCCCTGCAATGAAGCACCTTGAGGGTGAGCTGGGTCTTACCACCTTTCTGGGGCCCAAGACAAGAAAGGTGTAATTTCCCTTTTCCTCGTGTCTTCCTTTTGCAAGCTGGCCGGAAGCTAGTATGTCTCTTCTGATCCTTTGGACTTCCTTACCCTTTCTCTAAAGCTCCCACTTGACATCACGTGGCTGCTTCTCCCCCATGAAAGCTTAAATGGAATGGGTTTTTTCCTCTTTCTCTCCTCCAGACATTTGTTAAGATTAACAGCTTGCCTGCCTTGGAGTTTTGTTTTGAAATATAGTAAAATTGCCGTTGAGTTTCCATTTGAATCTGTCCATATAAAGAGGGACATCTTACAGGAGTCAGCACTCTCCCACTGTGGTTCTGGGGGTGGTACTCAAGTACTGGAGTTAACACTTCAGGCTTGGTGGCAGATGCCTTTAATCTTTACCACCTTCTCAAGAGCCTAACAAATGTGTTCTTATGAGAGCATTTTATCTGTCCTCTGCCAACAGGATGCTAAGGAAGAAAAATAATTTTGGAGAGAGTTCCAGAGACTGACAAAGTCAAGTAGCCACAACAGAAAGACTGGCAGCCCTTAGTCTACGCCATCTTCATTCATTCCAGGGAGCATGCTCAGGAAGGCATGTGTTATAGGAACCTGGGAGAAGTTGGTAATAACCCAGGAAGTCTCATGTGGGATTATGTCTCCAAAAGTGACAGGGAAGCCTCACCCAGGACACTTCTACAATATGGCTGCCTAAACAAGACCTGAACAATAACACCAACAGATATGCTATTGTGGAAAGTTGGTGCTGGGATCTCATGGGGTCCTTAGACAAAGAACTACAGGTAACTAATGATTTGTGAGATGGGGAGAATTGGTCTTTTTCAGTGCTGAACCCCCTAACTGCTTATCCAATACCAAGCATTCAACCCAGAACACAAGCAATACTAAATGGTTTTCAATGGACTATATTTACATATTTATGCATATACATGTGTAGAAATAATAATCAAAGAAAGGGGGCCATGAATTTTAGAGGGATGGGTCACATAGGAAAAATTGGAGGGCAAAAATATCAGAGGGATTGGAGGGAGGGAAGAGAAGGGGGAAAGGTTTAATTATGTTCTAATTAAAATGTAAAAGTATTCATTTTTATTGGATATTTTATTTATTTACATTTCAGATGCCATCCCCTTTCTCCATTTTCCCTCCCTAGAAACCCCCTATCCCATTTCCCTTCCTCCTTTTTGCTTTTACACCATTTTAATTACATGCAAGTATTAAGGTCAGTCCTGGGACCACACACCTCAGTGCTTTCCCTTTGGCCTTCTTTTAAGTAAACATTTGTGTTTGCTGGGAAATGAATATGACTCACATTTTACTGTAGTTTGGCTCTATAACAAGTGATAATTCCAGAATGGGTGCTTGGAAAATCACGATGATATCATTGAAGGTCAACTGTAGACATCTGGGACTCCCTGGGGTGACCCTGTCATGTATCTGTGGTACCATTCCAGCATCTTGAGCAGCAAACAGGGTGCGTCTTTGAACATGAGGGCTGAAAAATGGATCAATGGTCAAGTTCCAAAATAAACAGAAAAATTAAGATAATCGGGATTACAAATCAGTAAGATGACCCAAGTGTCCCCATTGGTAACTAATCTGACCTTAAGAGCTGTCTGTCTTGCCTTGGTTATCAGAGATTCTCTGTACCGTCCCCCTCCCCCCTCCCCCCCTCCCCCTGCATTTCCTGTCTAAGAACGTCTTTGTTTACATGGGCTGTGCTGAACTCTAACAATAAGATTTGCCACTGAGCCTAGGCCACGTGCTATCCGCTCTACCTCCCAAGAATGGGAGACCAAGTTTATTAGCTTGGTATGTAGAAGAACTGGCGACCAAAGGTCATCCATGTGGTCCCCCAGTTATGGCTGCATGATTGACCCTCAATAAAAAAAACTCTGGTATGCATGAATCTAGTGGCCCTCTCTGGCTGGTGATATCAGTGATTTTCATATGGACTTGCCAGAGAGAAACAGCTTCTCAGTCTATGGGAGGAGGACAATTGAAAGCATTTGCAAGGTTCCTAGATTCATGTATTCATGGTATATTGAATTTAAGTGCACATGCGCGCACACACATCATATGGAGAGAGAAGAGACGAGCAGAGAGATGAGCAGAGAGAGAGAAGAGAGAGAGAGAGAGAGAGGAGGAGATGTGGGGATGTGGGGGTGTTTTTTATTTGCTTGGTTTTTGGACAGTTTGATCTATTGACAAGTATAAAGGACCCTTGTCACTCTGACTCCAACGTAATCCTGAGAATAATTCTCCTCACTGTCTTCTCCAACCAAGCCACTTTCATGGGTATGTGACTTGCAAGTCTCGCAGGATCGCACATTCAAAAGGGCTCACGCTTGGTTTAATTCCGTGTTGTCCCTGTCTAGAAATTCTTCATTTTCTAACAAAGGGATTCAAAGCTTTACTCTTTACCTCCCTCTGCACATTCCACACTAGTTTAGGCTCCTGTGGAAGCGGCTCTTCACAAAGCTTACTGGTAGGACAGTTGAGAAGCCTCGAGGTGACTTAGGAGCTGGTAAGCAGGCCAGCATTGACTGTTAAAGCGCAAGCATGAGGAGACAATGCCAAGCATAGGAGCATGTACTCGGAAGCACAGCTAGAAACAAGCAGAGCCCCAGGGCTCTCTGGTAGCCAGCTTAGCCTACTAGCCAAGTTTCAGTCATTCGAGAGATGCTGTTTCAACAAACAAGGATATCTTCTGAGGGTGGCCCCAAAGGTTGTGCTCTGGCCTCCACATATATACATGTACACATGTGATGACTACTGCACATCTGCATGAGATCACCTCCACTCACCTCCCCACAAAATTCCCTGTCGAAGTGGCCGTCCACATCCTGCATCTTCTTTCCCCAAATCTACCATAGTGTCTCACAACATCCTTCTCACCTTCAGAGTATTTCTTCAGGCTCCTGAGGTCACCTCCTCAGCAGCTCATAAGAAGGGGTTCCATCTCTGGACTGGAGATTTTGTTTGATGACTAACTGCTCCTGACTGTGATCACTGTTTCTCTGCCATGAGGGCACCTTCTTTCAAACTCCTCTAAAAAAAAATTGTGTGTGTGTGTAATGTATTATATGTAATAAAATGTATAAATATGCGTTGTATGGTTTAAAATTAGGATGTTTCTTAATGGCTGTTTCATACTGGTTTTACTTGATTAATCCTTCTCCCTTACCCTTTGGTATTTCCTGTCCCCTCCCCTCCCTGCTTAACCCTTTCCATCCCCAGTAATCTCCCCTCTTTACATTCATGTTACCTGCAATCTAGTATTTCTCTCTCCAACACCTCAAGGCACCTCTCTCTCAATGGTATTTTTTGTTGTGCTGTTTGTTGTTGTTGTTTCCTGGCTTCCACAGTAGTTCAAGCTGGAGATAAAGTTCAACTTTAGGATTCACACATGAGAGAAGACATGCAAATGTGTAGCATTTATTTTTCTCATGCCTATATTACCTTACTCAGTATAATTGATTCCAATCTTACTCATTTGCCTGAAAAACCCATTAGTTTTATTTTTCTTCATATCTGAGTAAAATCCCATTGTGAATATGCACCATGCTGTCATTCTGTTCTCAGCAGATGATGGGCATCCAGATCGATTCCACTTTCTGGCCATTGGGAACAGGGTGACAATGAGCATTGGCAAGCATCTTCATAGTTTGTCTCTCCGTTTTGTTCCTGCTTCAGCTACCAGATCAGAGAAGGATCCGGAGCTGAGCGTACAAAGTCTGGCACAGTTGGAGCCAGGTGTTCAGAGGAGACCTACTGGTCCCCAGTAATAATCAAAGCAGTCAACGATGGAAGGCGGTCCAAGGGCTCTGTTCACTTCCTCCCTTCCTCTACAGGTGTTTACCTGGTTGTTTCTGCAAATATTTGGTGTTGTGTCAGAACACTGTGGGATGGAGTCATGTGTAAATCACGCACAGTCACAACACACTCTAGACAAACAAACGTTTTTTATTTACTGTTCAAATTATACATCCCATAGTTTAAAAAAAAATTCACTTCCTTCAAACTAGGAATGTTATGCTTGAAAAAGAAAAGAGTAACTTCCCATTCCCAATGTTTATGAAGTCCCTGCTAATCTCTCTCTCTCTCTTTACTTTTTATAACTTATATCCAAGGCTGATATGTAAGCAAAACATCAATATTATGTTGGTCACAGTCATTATCTCCTGATGGATTATGTCAATATTTGCCTTGCTGTTTCAGATGACAGGAGAAGAGGGTTGGAATAAAAGGATCATTTTCCCTCAGTATATATTTCCGGGGAAATTTCCAAACTTTTGCCTTCTCAACTTAGGACCTTCTCAGTTTTCTTGGTAGTCTAGAACCTGGCTGGAGCTATCTGGACCTTCAGAGGTTAGAGACGTAAATCTATAAGAGAAAATCCCTATTGTGGTAGATAAAAATGATAACCATGAGGAGTGAATTGCCTTCTGTTAACATTATGTTGTATTTATGGCTTTGAGAAAAAAAAGATTAGCTTTGAGTTCTACTTTTCCCAGGCTCAAGGTTTTTTGTTTTGTTTTTTTCTCCTTCCCGAGGACACAGTGTCTCTCAGTTCAGACACTGGGAGCTGGGTAGCTGACCCTTTAGGATGTTCCCATTTTAACAAACAGGAATAAACATGCTTAGAGGTTCTCTTGTTCATAGTTGTGGTTCCCATTGAGAATTTTCAAACAGAACTTTCGAAAACAAGCATGTTTCATTTTCCCTCCATTCTATATCGCCGTAGTGACTATGAAATGTCCTTTGCAGGAGTCGAGTCACAGATGTAAATGTTCTTAAAGAGTCCCTCTTCCCAAGCTGGAGATTATGGCTTTGGGTATAACTATGTGTGTGAATATGAGCTTCAAGAAGCAGAAAAGTTATTTCAATGTTATTCTTTTCTGAATTGACTCATGTGTCTAGAATCAGCCAGGCAAATTTTCTGAGGTCCAGTTTCCCTACTTTTATTAAATAAGAGAGTTGAACATATTCTGAGGCATAGAGTGTCTCTTCAATGCCTGCATGCAAAGCAGGCATAGCTGACTCATTGTAAGTGTTCCCACTCAGTCTAGATCAGGAATAAAATTCTTCTCAATTGAATACTTCCAAGCTGCATCCAGTTTCGTAGATTTTGGGTATCTCTGATGTAAACCACTTATGTTTCCACAAGTAGATAAAATTTAAGGGATTTTTCTATCTGGGAGACTCTGTGTGTGTGTGTGTGTGTGTGTGGTGTGTGTGTGTGTGTGTGTGTTTGAGAAAGAGAGACAGAGAGAAAGAGAGAGAGAGAGAGAGAGAGAGAGAGAGAGAGAGAGAGAGAGAGAGAAAGCATGCATACAGTGTATTAGCCCATTGGGACAAAATTAAGTACATTTTATAATTTAATTCAAGAAATAATATCCAAAGGAGGTAACCAAAACCTGTTCATCTATTGAGTAGATGGGTGGAATTCTCAATTTCCCATTTGCTAATTATCCTCTGACAATTAGCCTGATAAATACCTGGCTGAAGTAACTCTCCAATTCTCCAAGTAACCACACAATCTGAGTGCTGTGTAAAGAAATGCTTTGAGGGCTCTTAAATGAGACACAAATACTGGGCATTGCTATTTTATTGCCAGTGTTCTCAGGTTGGGGGAACCAGAGAAGTGTTGACAGGGAAACAGTGGATTTAATTTCCTTTTCTTTCTCCTTCTTGTCAGGCCTAATGGAGGACAGAGCCAAGTCACCCCTGCTGTCTGATGCATTTTAACCTGACAATTACCTATTTCCCAAGGCTGATGAGAGTCTGTTCATACACTCAGAAAGATCTATGAAGACTGGGAGCCTTAGAGCAAGTTCTTTTTGTCTCACGCACTGAATTTTAATTCAGCAAACTCAGTGATACGCCTGGTGCATGTTATATCCTGCTACTCATGTAGGGAGGTGAAGAACAGAGTTGACGAGGCTCTCAGTCTTTGTGTGGGGAATGGCTAACTCATCAGAACCCAGCTGTGAGAAGAATGTCTTCCCAGGATGATAGTGGGATTAGACAGGCTCTTTGGAAGAGGAAACCCTGAGCTTGATTTTGAAAGGTGTGCAGGCTACCCAAGAGCTAAAGCAAAGCTGTGATGGTAGAGAATGGGTGTAGACCAGTGAGTGTTTAACCTTGAAAGAAGAGAGAGTGGAGCCTGCTGGGAAGGAGAGCAGTGCACCAGTGGGAAGCCCATGCTATGCTCTACTCATAGAGTATGGATGGCTCACACTACAAAAAGCAGGAAAGACTTCACTGAGCTGCAAACCTCTGGACATGACAGCTGGCGTCAGTCACAAGGAGAAGAGGGAATAGTTGAAACTTGAACTACATGCCTGGCACAAAGGACAAGAGAAATGTCCATATTAGCAGAATGGTGGACAGCAGAGAACATGGCTACTTTAACTCTAGCATGAGGATGGCAGGGAATGTTATTCAGAAAGAACTTTTCATGCTGTAAAAAACCCTACTTCCCCTGAAAAGGGCTAGAAATTTTGCTGTAGTTTTCCTTAGTAATCGAAATGATTTCATAACATGGCTTTTGTCTTTGAAAAAAAAATTATCTACGGGGCTGGAGAGATAGCTCAGCTGTTAAGAGCACTGACTGTTCTTCCAGAGGTTCTGAGTTCAATTCCCAGCACCCACATGGTGGCTCACAACCATCTGTAATGAGATCTGATGCCCTCTTCTGGAAGGTCTGAAGAGAACAAAAGAGTACTTAAAAAAAAAAAAGAAAGAAAAATTATCTACAAATAGAAATGTTGGAGTGGGTATTGAGATACCTAATTAACAATGTCCATGAAAAAAAATGATAACTTCCAAGATTTGCTAAATAAATCAATGTAAATAAATAAAATGACATTTTTATGTTTGAAAGAAATTTGATTCGTAGCCAATGGGTCTGTACATTCTACTTCAAAGGCAGAGTATGTGCTACTAGAGTTACTGGGAATCTGTTTTCCAAGGTCAGTTGTAGGGTGTGAGAGTATCTGCTACTGGAAACTCAGGCCCTCAAAAAGGAGAACATGGAGGACAAATTTAGAACACAAACAGTAACTAATGGAAGTGCAAAATAAAAGTTGGACAAATGGAAAACAGTAGGATCTAAACACTGACACAGAGCTTTGGACCCTAAGAGGCATTTTAAAATGAATACTTCTATGTCCGCTATTTACCCAATCACAATGATGTTTTTGCAACAACAAAAGGACAATATTTATAGAAAATAATGGAAAATTTACAGGTTAACTAGAAATGCTTTTGAGACTTGATGCAAAGTGGCCGAAGGCATAAGACTGGTTTAAAACAGAGTCAACATACCTAGATGGAGAATTCTTATAAGAACTGTTAATGATTGCTACTGAAATAAAAAGAGCTTCTGTCTAAAAATTAATGCCCAACTAAATTACATCATCAATAAATAACAGTTACACTGTATGCCCACAAAGTCATAAAAAAACCTTCTAAGTGAAGAAATGGGAAAGCAAAAACTTACACATGCTTCCTAGGTTTTACATCTGCTATTGAACAGTAAGAGTTTTCAAATTTCATGAAAAGCTGAAAATATAGCTTACCATTTTAGGCAGTGTTTTCAAAGTCTGTTGAGAATTTGGGTCAGAGATTTGCTGAAGAGAAAGAAATATGCTTGGAAATTCAGCAAAGCTTATGTTTCTGTGGTCCTGGGGATTGGACCTAATGTCTTATGAATGCTAGGCAAGCCCTCTATCATTGAACTACCTCCCTGGCCCTCAACATGGATTGAATTTGTTATCAGGAGATGAATCCTAAACTCAAAGATATGATACCATGCTATGGAATGATTCAAAGACTATGCAATATGTTGCCTGCATTCACCAAAACTTGGATTAATAATAATAATCATAATGATAATTATAATAAGTATATATATAATTTCTATCTTGATAAAAAAGACATTTCTATCAAGAATATATATGACATTATTATAACACACAAATCATTAATTAATTATTAATTGTTTATATATTAACAAGAAATGAAGCCAGGCATATGTAATCCTGCATCATGGAGACAGAAGGAGTAATATGGTGAATTTTCAGCCAGACTGGGCTATTTAGCAAAGCTCTGGTTAAAGAAAACAGATAAAAAAAACTAACAGTAATGTCAAATTTGTTCATATAATCACCCAGAGACATAGCATGAGAATGATGGTTGAAAGCCATCAAAGAAATTCTATTTGATTCATTTTATGTTGACGTAGGAACTCATGCTATAGCCCAACTTAGGCTAAAACTTCTGATAAACATGCCCCAGACTCCCCAGTGCTGGAATTACAGATAAGAGCCACCATGCCTAATCCAGATTTAATTTAGACAAGATGTCAGATGTGCATGAGAGTTACCTAAAACCACAAACGCTTTCAGGTAAATACAAGTCCATGGGAATTTGCAGAATATTACAGTATTTTGAGCATGAGTTGTCTACATTTTATTTAGAATGGACAGACAAGTAGTTGACTTTGTATGCATTGCTAAAATTATTATATAAAGAAAAGTTTATGCTAATTATTTTATATATATGATAAAAGGATTCTAGTTAAAAAAAAATAAACTATTCTTAGACATGGTCTCACTGAGCCCAAACTGACTTCAAATTCACTGTGGAGATAAGGATGGCTCTATGTTCCGTTTGCCTCCACTTCTTGAGTCGCACACCATCATGTCTAGTTTTTTTCTTTTTAATTTTCAAAGAAAAAAACATGACATGAGACTCCATAAGACACAAAACAGCATTCCCATAAAAATACAAAAGATTTGTGCACAAATAATCCTGAAATAAATTTCTATCAGGATTTTCTGGTCAGGAAAGATTAGAGTGCAGTGCCCATTGATAAGCAATTTGAAGAAGCGCACTGATAGAGTACTGTTTTCAGTCTTCGCTCATTGCAGCTTTGAGACACTTGAAGGGAGCGTTGGAAAGACTATGTGAAACCAGCCTTACAAATTCACTTCTCTCAAATTCCTGCCACCTGCAATCAGACATGTTTGTCTTTTCTCTAGAAGACAGCCAAGAGTCAGAAATACAATCAGCAAGAAGTTACACCATCTAAAGGAAGCAACGTCAGGTTTCCGGTGAAATTAGGGCAAATTCAGTGACCTGTGTTGACTCCCCAAATTGCTCATGTCTCACCTCTGTGCACACTGAGACCTTCTAGACATCAGACTTAAACAGAAGAATCTACTTCTCCAAGTTTTTTGACTTTTGAGTTTTAAACTGTTTGTTACTAAGATTATTACTTTTCTGGGTTTCTTTCTGTTGCATTGGGACACTAAAAAGGCATTATAGATTGCTTCAAGAACTCTTTGATTCATTTTCTGTTCATGTTTTCCTTCTTTACTAACCCAAGGGAAAGCCAAAATCAGAGTACAGGGTCCTAAGGCACAACTAGAGTCAGAGACATAATCTCTGATCACAGTTTCCTTCAGAGGTGGACAACCTTGCCTTTGAATTGTTCTCAGGACTGACCTATGTCCCATCAGCCACTCTAAGAAAGTATGTACCACACAATACACAATCGGTGGTATTTGATTATTCCTCAAGAAGTGAATTTAGTTTTGATTTTATGCATGTGCACATGCTGTGGAATTGAAGGACAAGTTCTGGGGGTCAGTTCTTTCTTTTTACCATGTGGGCTCTCAGGACTGAACTCAGGTCATCAAGCTTATTGGCAAGCATCTCTATAGGCTGTTCCACTTCCTTGGTCCATGAATTAAAAAACAAAAACAACAACAAAAACACCACCAATAAACAACCAAACCAAACCTGTGACTGCTAAATTTTCTCATCCCTATCCCCCAATCCCTTCCTTATTTTCTTTATGTTTCCTTTCCTTTCTTTTCATTTTATTTTTGTTTTTACTTCTGGAGATCAAACCCAGGGTCACAGGGTATCAGCATGCTACACAACTGCTCTACCTTTCAGCTACATTCACAGCCTCTCAGTCTCTGCCATATATGGAAATAGGAGGGGTGTGACTTAGATAATAATAGACAGTACTTCTTTTCAAATCGTATATTATCAACTTGTATAAAACATCTCAATAAAGTCATCATGCCAGAGTTACAGTGTTTCTAAATCTATGTAGTTATGAATGATTTAAATGTTTAGACCATGAACTCCCTTATCTCAGAGCGTGCCCTGTTTGTTTCTAATGGCGCAATAAGACCCAGCATAGAGTTGGGACAGTACTGATGGTGTTCACAGAGTAAGACATGTTAAAAGAGGAGTCTTTGGAATTCTGAGATGATGCTCTAGTTTAATTTCTGTTGCTGTGATAAAATATTCTAACAAAAAGCTACATAGGAGAGGGAAGAGCTTATGGTGCTTATAATTCCAGGTTAGACCATTATTGGAGGAAATCGAAGGCAGGATCTCAGACAGGAAGTCACGTCACATCCAACCAAGATCAAGAGCAGATAGAAACCAATGTACTCATGCTGCCCACTTCTGCTTCTAGCTCTCATTTACCTTTCTCCTGCTTCATAGCAATGAATGCCCTCCTAGGGAATGGTGCACCCACAGTTGGCTGTGTCTTGCTACGTTAACTAAGAATCAAGACCATCACTCATTGACAGACCCACACGCAAACCAGATCCAAAGAATCCCTTGTTGAGAGTCTCTTCTCGGGTGGATCTATGTTGTGGCAAGTTGCCATTTAAAACTAACCAACACAGATAGGGATAAAGAACATGGAATGAGTTTCTGTTAACCCTGAAGAGCAAAGGGCTGAGAAAGAACTGTTTCTTTGAGAAGAAATGATGGACCATTGAGGCCAAGCATGCAGGAGTCATTCCCTGTGAAGGAAATGAAGCACTGGTGTGAGTTCAACAATGGTCAATCACAGGAAGTGGTTTCCATCTGAGGGCAACCCACACCCTGATGAGAGTGCTCAGCTCAGAGTCCCAAGGGCAGCACCTTCCAGAACACTTCTCATTCCAGAATAAAAAGAATTAGGGGAAATGTGTCCCCTAAGGTGTTCTTAGTATTTATATAAACACTTAAGAACCAAGACCCAAACAAAGAAACATGACATTCTGGGAAGTGTATGGAAACTTTAAGACCTTGTCAATGTTACTTGTGTTCATATTTCTATCTACCATCTTTGTGGGTCACCAGTGACTCCACAAACAAACCTTTCTAGATTTTTCCAGTCAATAATACAAACTTGTCTCCTATGTCCTTGTCTATCCTATCTACCTGCTGACCTGATGCCAGTTATTATACACTAGCATCATCAATAATGTGTATCAATAATGTATTCAACAGTGTGTGAGAGAATGAGGATACTAGGCTGATTAAGATGCAGCAAAGATGCTTAAAGTGTAGATTAGACATACACACACCACCGAGAAGCTAAACTGCACAAGGCCAGATGGATGCTTATTTTAGAAGATACCCTAATTGAGTTGGGTAGAGGTTAAAACTGGTACTCGCTGAACACTTGCAATGATGGATGAAAAGAAAGAGGCTGAACTGTTGTGGGTTATGAGAACTAAGCACTTTGTATAGTAGTCACAGATGGAACCAGACAGGAAGATGCCAGGAGACCCTGGAAGAGAAGAGAAACCCAGTCACAGCACTTAGACAAAATCTTGAGGAGAGCGCTGACCCAAACAGACCCCCATGGAGCAAAAGTCAGGGGGACTTTAGGACAGGGTTGATCCAGTGAGCACTTAAGAGGTTTTCGAAGTATGATTTAGGAATCCTTTTCTCTTTTCCCTGACATCTAATAGAAGTCTGTTCCACACAACAGCCTTATGCTAACTGGTCTTGGGAAGTGGGAAATTGTGGGTATTTGGTTGCAGAAGCCAAGTAGGCAGTAGTTATTCATTGGGATTCTAGTAATGGCACTGAAAATGCACGCCCACCATGCTTTATCTTGGAGAATCCCAGAGGATAGAAGAGATGGAATCTGGTGTTGGGAGCCGACTCTTAGCAGAAAGCGGCTATCTTCTTTGCAGCCATCTCAGGCTATATATCCTGACAAGAAACTTGTTTTCAACACCCACAACAGCTGAGCACACTCTGATAAACATCTTGTTTTTCTCCCATATCTTGTTTTGCTGTTTAGTGCCCCCAACTGCAGGCACACGTGGTAAAGTGTCTTCAGCTGTGTCCCCTGCTTGTCCATGGCTGCAAGGCACATAACGTAGTAAAGTGTATATATATAACCCCATGATTTCTTTTCAGTAAGGGAGACTTGATCACACACCCTGTCTTGTCTCCATTCTTGCCCTCCATCCCCACTCTCTCTCTTGCTAGACCCTGTTGACTGACCTGAACGGGTCATTACAACCTGGCAGAGTTTCCATAACATAAGAGATTAGAATTGTAAGCAGTCATTTTTATTCTACATTAAAGAAGGGTTACTTGTATGCAGAAGAACAAAAGTGTATCACTTGCAGGAAAATAGATGTGATTGGAGGTCACATTAAATGAGATAAGCAGACTCAGAAAAACAAGCACATATTTCTCCTATGTGTAATCTGGGGGTGGGTTAGGGGTTTGTTCACGAAGGCAGAGCTACTAAGGAAAAGTAGGTGGCAGAATAAATATGAATAATAAGGATAGCTATGATTAAAGAACATTATATGCATGTAATGACAATGACATAATGAAGCATATTTGTTATTCTGTACAATAAATAGGGCTATTAAGGAAAGAGAGAGCTGTAAGCATCCATGAGTTTTGCATTTAGGGAAAAAAAGCAAAGTAAGGTCTTAAGTAACATTTAGTACTGTTAATTTTATTATTTGAATAGATAGGTTGTGAAGTCAAAAGATCTAGAATGTAGGAGAAAAGGCTGAGAGATAGCTCAGTTAATTGAATGTTTACTGGGTAAATATCATGGCCTCCTTTGTCGATGGGTTTGCACTCAACAGCAGGACATATTTAAATTGCTGTCTATGTAGCTAGAATTCCTATGAATTTTGTTTTTAGAACCCCTGCCTAGGTAAAACAAAAGTTCTTTCCTTATCAAGGTCATTAGTCCAAGTCTAGACCTTCTTTCTCCTGATCTGTTTATATTATATAGTCCTTCTTCAGGCTTTCCCTATGTATCTGTCCCAGATGACGCTCCCAGTGGTTCAGCTGACAGCTCCATCATGTGCCTTTGCTATTGACATCTTTTTACCTATACACAAATTGATTTCAATATATTTTGACCGACACTGGTGGCATACCCTGTGTTGTATGTGTGTGTACAAGCAATGCACACATGGAAGTTAGAGTACAGTCTGTGGGAATCAGTTCTCTCCTTCCACCATGTGGGCCTTGTGCTTGAACTCACTCTGTCAGGCTTGGCTGCAAGTGCTCCTACTCACAGAACCATCTTGCTGGCCCTCCACACACTTCTTTACTCCCCTTTCCAACTCTTAGTGATCACTATTGCCTCTTTGTCTTGGTTTCTTTTCTATTGTTGTGAACAGATTCCACTGACCAAGGCGATTTATAATAGAAAGCATTTAACTGGAGTCTTAAAGTTTCAGAGGGTGAGCTTATGATCATTTTGAGGAGCTTGGAAGCAGGCAGGCAGGCATGGAGCCTTATCCATGAGCTGAAGGCAAAGAACCAGAGGGATTGGGGATGGTGTAGGCTTTTGAAACCACAGAGCTCACCGGCTGTGGTACACCTCCTCCAGCAAGGCTATACCTCAGAATCCTTTTCAGACAGTTCCAACACTGAGGGACCAAGCATCCCCATATGGTGGAGCATTATTCAAACCACCATACCTTTGAGGAGAAATTTTCTCAACTTCCCTATGTGAAAAACAGAACAAAACAGAAAACTTGTCTTTTTATTTTGGTTTATGTTACTTAACATAAATATCTCTAGTCCCATCTATTTTACTGCAAATGTGCCAGTTTCAGCAGTGTGTGTGTGTGTTAATACACCACTAGTGTGTAGTAGTAGTCTTGCTTTCCTTACCCATTCTCCTGTTGCTGGGCACCTACCCTGATTCCATATCCTAGTTGTTGTGATGTGTGCTGCAATAAACGAGGGCACACGAGTGCCTGCCTTGCTGATTTGCTTGTCTCTGTGTGCATAATCGGAGGTGAGCTAGCTGGATTATGTACTAGATCTTCTTTCTTCTTTTAGTTTTCCAAGAACCCAAATGTTTTCCACAGTTGTACCAATTTCCATTCACTGACAGCATATAAGAGTTCTGCTTGCCCTACACCCTTTCCAGTCTCTTTCTCTCTTTTTCTTTCTTTCCTTCCTTCCCTCCCTCCTTCTCTTCCTTCTTCCTCTTTCCCTCTCCTCCTCCCCTCCCTCTCCCTCTCCCTCCACCTCTCTCTTCTTCCTTTCTTTCCTGTTTTTTTTTTTTTTTTTCCATTTGATAATAGTCAATCTCACTGGGGTGAGTGTTACCCCATCAAGAGTTTTGATTCTCATCTCCTGGATAGTTAATGCTATATATTATTTTTCATACATTGCTGGCTTTTTGAGTTGGCTTTCACACCCCTTTTCTTCTTTTGAATACTGTCAATTTATGTTCTTTTCCCATTTTATTTATTTATATTTATTTATTTTATTTTTATTTTCCCCCTTTCATTCTCCCTCTTGCTCTGGCCAGCTAGCTCCACCCCCAGCCCCTTGCTCTGGCCCCTGCTTTCTCCAGCCCAAAGGTTTGTTTTGTTTTGTTTTTGATTTATTATATGTAAGTTCACTGTAGCTGTCTTCAGACACCCATATGAGGGCATCAGATCTCATTATGGATGGTTGTAAGCCACCATGTGATTGCTAGGATTTGAACTCATGACCTCTGGAAGAATGTCAGTGCTCTTAACAGCCCTCTTCGCCCATTTTAAACATAGGTTTTTGTTTTGTGTTGTTGAGTTTTGAAACTTTACCGTTCTCAGATGGCAGGTGCATTCTCCTATTCTCCAGGTTGTTTCTTCAGGCATTGGTTCCTATGCTGTGAGAACTCTCTCTCTCTCTCTTTCCCTGTCCCTCTCCCTTTCCCTGTCCCTTTCCCTCTCCATTTTCCTCCCCCTCTAAATTGCAGTCCCATTTGTTATATTTTTTTCCTAGTTGTATGGTTTTAATTTTACTCTTTTGCTCAATTGCTCTAGCTAAATCATAAAAGGTGTTAGCGGTGGAAACCCCTCTATCATTACTGATCTTGGAAGAAATGCTTTGGTTTTCTCTTTCATATGGTGTTGGCTATGGATTCATCATCCATGGCTTTGTTATGTTGAAGCACCTCTATACTTACTTCAGGACTTTAATCATAATGTGTATGGGGGCATTAGGAATGTGTGTATGCAAGTATGAGTATTCCTATGTGTTTACACAGAGGCCACCGGTCCATGGAAGGTATCATTCTCTCTCACTCTCCTCATGGGATTTTTTCAGATAGTCACTGTCAACTAAGAGTTTGCTTTAATGTCTAGCCAGCAACCACACAGGATCCACATTTCTCTGCTTACCACTTCTGGGATAACAATCACATCCCAACCACCACTCCCAACTCTCTACTTGGGAACTGGGAATCTAAGCTCAAGTCCTTAGGGTGTACAGCAAGCACTGAGCCACCTCCTCAGCCTCTTGATGCTGAATTTTACTGAGTAGTATTTTACATCAATTGGAAGACAGTAATTTTTGTCTGTGGTTTTGACACATTATGTTGTATTTGTTGTTTGCAGATGTATAACCATCTTTGCAGGCCTAGAAAGACACCAACTTGATCATAATGAAAGACATTTTTGATATACTGTTCAATTTGACTTGCAATTATTTTTCTTGAGAAACGTTACACCAACACTCATCAGGAATACTGGTATATAGTTTATTGTCCTTGTGTCTTGTATAGTTTTAGTAACAGGGTGGTGCTGGCCTCAGGATGAAGAAGAGGTTTGTTTGTTTTTGTTTTTGTCTCAATTTTATGGAATGGTTTGAGAAGGATTAGCACCCCATCCTTAAAAATTTGACAAGACCCAGTACTGAAACTGGTGCTGTGGCCCAGTTGAAATAGTGTTTTCTAGAATGTTTATGGCCTTGGGGTCAATCCTCAGCACTGAAAGATATCATATAAATTCATCTTTGAATCTATCCAGCCTCTCTCTCTCTCTCTCTCTCTCTCTCTCTCTCCTCTCTCCTCTCTCTCTTCTCTCTCTCTCTCTCTGTTCTCCTCTTTGTGTGTGTGTGTGTTGTCTGTCTCTGTCTCTGTCTCTCTCCTCTCTAAATAAATCCTTATGGGTTTAGAGAGATGGTCCAGCAGTTAAAAGGACTGGCTGCTCTTGCAGAGAACCTAGGTTCAATTCCTAGCACCCACAAGGCAGCTCACAAACGTCTTGACTCTTATCCCAGGGGATCTGATATCCTTCCTGGTCTCTGTAGGCAAAGACATACATTCAGGCATAACTCATGCACATAAAATACGACAGTGGGAGAAAAGATCAGTCTTGTCACAACACTCTGAGGGGTCACTGGGAGATAATATGAGACCCTGTGCAGATTCAGGCTACTTATCTAGTGGGTTTTGAGCCTTGGTCTGGGAAAGGACTATGAAACTTTCAAGTGTCTAGCCTTGCTAATATCTGCCCTAGCAGAGTTTGCTGGAATCCTTTGCATGCCTGCACAAGAGAGACTCCTGAGATATGGAACCAGAGCTGTGGATGTTGGTTGTTCTCTTCTTTCACTGCTGTTATCTTAGCTCTCTGCATCTTATAAGATTCCAGTCTATCTCTCACTGATCTCCAGGTCTTGCCCACAGTCGCTGACCTCAAAATGTTCCTGTACATTTGCTGCTTTGGTTGTTCTCTGAGTCAGAACAGGTGAGTGCTAGAGGTTCCAATTTGGCCACTTGTCCTCCTGTCATGCCCCTTGGACAATCACTATGCTTTGTTCATTCTCTGCTTTTATTTCATATACCCAGGCACCATTGAAAACTAGTCAGAATATTTAAGGAAACCTGCCATTGGAAATTGTTAAAACAGCAAGCTGTTAGCACTGTTAACATCTGCCTTCCATCCAAAGATCATTTTCAAAATGGCAAAAATCATAATTCTTACCTTAATATGAAGTAAACTATACAACAGAGGTTGCCTCTTTCTCATGAATGAAGGGGGATGTTAGGTGCTAACATCTGTCCCAAGAGATATCTGAGGAACAGGTATATATACTTACACATAGATGATCAGAAAGGCTGAACTACATTTGCTAATATATGCACAAGTAGATAATACCCTATAACAACCCAAAATATAATGCTTGAGATAAGCATTTGTGCAGTAAGCACATCACTGTACTCCACCAAATAAAATGAATTTCTATTTCTAAAATGAGAAACTATACAATGAGCAACAATAATAAAAAATGATAGACTCTTATAGATTTACGCAGATTCCACTAAAAGATCTTCTAGAATCCATTCAACATACTGCTGACAGGATGATCCTGTTTTGTTTTCTATTTTAAAGTCTTTCACTGCTTTTTCTGATGCTTCTACTAACTAGGAGCCAAGCTGAGAGTTATTAACAAAAATGCAAATAATTCATTTAATTATGTCTGCACATTTATGAGGCTAGAGAGATGGCTCAGCATTCAAAGTACTTGCTACTCCTCTAGAGAAGCCAAGTCTAGGTCTAGCACTCACATTGGCTGGCTCACAACAGCCTGTAATTCCAGTTCCAGGGGATCTGACCCTTGACCCCTCTTCTGGCCTCTACACCAAGGTCCCCAACGTGTGTGTGTGCACACACACACACACACACGCACACACACTTAAAAAAAAACAAAATAAACCTTTAAAATTGTCCAATTCTGCGCATAAAACTGGCTACTCAGAGAGCACATGTGTTGATTGTCTTTGCAAGCCCTGGCGGCTGGTGCTGCTTGTACTTTAATCAGGCAGCCTCCTGTGGAGCTTCTCAGCCATGAACAGCATTTGTAAACAGACAATGAGCACTTGATTCTAGAGAGCCATGGGAAGGAACCCAAATACATACTTAGAAATTCCAGTGGTGACTGTCATGATGTGTTCTAAACCATAAAATGACAAATGATCGTGTGGCTTTAATAATGCCTCCAAGTCCAAGAAAAATGCAGAGGTTAATTCTTTGCTGCAATGGCAGCCACGGTGGCATGTTCCAGAACCTCCCTCTGCATGCTGGAGAAAGGAAAGATGGAGTCCAGCCAGAAGCGGAAGCGGAAGCGAAGCGCAAAGAGCCTGCCCTGACGCTGGCCCTGGGAAATACAGGCCTGTGATAATCCCTGACTTCCTGTCTTCTGCCTTAAGTTTTCTAACCTTTTCTTACCCCACACTTCTTCCTACCACTATGATCTCATCATGCTGCCCTTTCCTATTTGTCCCTTCTCTCCTTCCCCTCCCAGTCTCCCGTTTGCCATTTCTCCCTTCCCCCTTCTCTCCTTATCTCTTGATGACCGTGTGCTTGCCTTCACCCTTACTAACTTTAATCCTTTCCTTCCAAGCACATCTAGGCAGGCTTCCTGGCTTTGTGAGGGAGATAAACATAGTTTCTAGGGAACATTATCAGGGCCCAAGGTATCAGAGTCTGTTCTGGGAGCTCTGAGAGGTGAAGGACTCTGGAACAAGAAATCTGCATTCTGCATAGTTAATTCTCATAAGGGAAGAGAGGTAGAGAAGAAGGGATGAAAGAGTGGATTAAACAGGGCACACAGAAGGGAGACTCGAGGTAAAGCGGGAGATGTTGGTCTACGCATCACGGTGAATTGCTTGGCTTTTCTTCTTAAGGTAGTACAAAATTTTAATCATGGGGAAACATCATGGAGACCATTTCCTCATAATCTCTCCAGAGAAACTACTTGGATAGCAAGCACTTTGAACTGCAGAGCCATGTCTAGCCCTTATGCATATATCTAAAATAAGGCAAAGGTATTAATTAAATGAATTATTTGCATAACAACACAAAAGGTGATTTTCCTGGTAGCCAGGAGGAGACAGGGCAGAGGAAGCCAAGACATTAGCCAAGGAGTCAACTAGTGTGATTTTAACTGACATTCTGTGGTCTGTATCTCTTCACACTCACAGTTTAGCATTTCTGTCCATGTACCAGCTTCTAATACACTTCACACCACAGAGCAAAATAGGGTAGTCTAAGCCTCTTGATGCCTGTTGAAGTCAACTCACTTAGAATTCCCACCATCTTTCTATAACTCGGACCAGCCTGATGGATTTCTCTGTAATTATACTGGACTTTAGAGGGCCACCACTCTCTCTGTCCTTGGCTGAGTGCTCAATGGTAGTCATCTTGAATTTTTTATACTTTGGAATGAATGTCTTTCTTTTTCAGCTTACGATGAGCTTTCCACTTTATATAGAGCAATGGTTCTCAACCTTTCTAATGCTATGACCCTCATGTTGTGGTGACCCCCTATCCATAAAATTTATATTTTTAATAAAATTTAGAACCATAATACTTTCATTGTTACTTCATAGCTGTAATTTTGCTACTATATGAATTACAGTATAAAAATCTAATATACAGGATATATATATATTATTATATATATATAATATAATATATGCACAATATATATCCCAAAGGAGTCTCAACCCAGGTTGAGAATCACTAATGTAGAGGATCCTGCTAAGAGCAATTTATGGATCATAGATCATCAATAGTTCTTCAAGCCCTGAAACAAAATCGATTAATAAATATATTAATAAATAGTAGGAGTTTTTTCCCCAAGATTAATAATGAATATCACAAGCCTTTTTCAAAAACAGAGCAGTTTTGGTCTCTCCTGAGAGCAGGGAAATACTCTCCCTGAGCCTGTTCTGACCTGTTTCTCACTCACTGCTCTGCTACATGGTGTCTGGGCCACAGCCAGAAGCTAAGGGGAAGAGGATGAAGGCACCCTTGACTTTTGCAGAGTTAAACACTAGGGAAATTTCAGGAAGAGAGTACCTGGTTAAAGATAAAGTAGTGGCCTGTGAGCTCCCTGCCTGTTGCCTGCTTCCCCTTATTTCATGGTTCTTAACATATTTATTCTCTCCTCCTCAGTGACCGAAGGACAAGTTTAAATTTCTTTTAAACTAGATTCCCTCTGGGGAGCCTGTGAGAGGCAAGAGGCACCAAATACAGGAAATCATGTGGAGAGGATTTCTCATTTATTATAGTCCCCAGATTACTTCCCTTCCCCAGCCTCCGCCTCCACCTCCAGCCACAGGGTGCCTCCCAGTTTCTTCCTGCAGTGAGGAACAGCCCACAATTCACCTCTGCCGGAGTTCTGGAAGCCGGTGTGAGCCTGGAGTATCTAAAGTCTGATCTACTGAAACTTTACCCTCCTTGGGTTGCCTGAATGAATGGGACACCTTGAGTTTCGCCTCACCTCAGAAGTCTGTGGGGAGATCTTCCACATAGAAGTAAATCTCAGGAGGCTGCCCACTGCTGAAGAGAAAGGTAGGTGCTCTTGGGGTCTTTGGTCTCCTTGGATGGGACCCAAACTCCTCTAAAGCAGAGCAATGGGTATCTGTCTATTCAGCTCTTCCCTGTGGCTGCCTCTACTCAACTTCTGTGCCTTGTGGAGATTGGCTGGTTTACAAGATTGCGTGGGCAAATAGTGGCAGGCAGAGGGCATTATTGATTGCTTTGAGTTTGTTTGCCTTGGGCTAGAGAATAGCAACCAGCATAGTACATGAAACACAAAGTCTGATTCTTGTTTCCTTTGGAGGAACATCTCATTAGAGGTTATATGTTTTGGCTTCTGTGTGATGAAGGGGGAAATATTTGTGAGCTGACTTGCCTTTTCGCTACGGTGCAAACCTCTACCATGATTGATATAATTCACTTTGAAGTTTTTGAGTTAGAAATATAACAAGGTGGATAGAGAATATGCTAGCAGCAATATGGGCATTTCTTATTTATATACCTGTGCATTTGACATGAAAATCAACCCCAAAACAGATATGTTGTTTGGGGATCTGGTGGACATCTGTGTTGTTTTCCAGAACTTTCTTGCTCTTTCTGAGATTTCCTGAAATACCTATCCAACGATAGCTACGAAGCCTGGCTTTACCCGCTTATACAGAGATCCTTTGCAGGAATGACAAGGCTCCTTTACCTGAATGCTTTTGCTGGATATTAGCGGGATTCATGATGATGCAGCTGCGACTGGGGCAGACACGGTTCACAAAGCTCTGAATTGGGTGGGGTGTGGTTAAGCTTTACTGTTTTGGGTTGCCTTATAATCAGCCTTTCTCTGAGGAAAAGTATTTGGACGGATTTCAAAGACTACCAGCCAACTTACGGAACTCTTTCGCTAGCTTCTCTTATTGATTGATTGGTCTTTGTGAACTTAGCTTTGGTATCGTCTTTCTCCATTCATTCCCTGTATCCTGCTACAGAGTTCCTGGGATAAGGAAATTGCGATTTGTAGCTCTTCTCCTGAACTATGTCAAATACAGACACCCTGCTGCTTGTATTGCTGCTGCCTCAGGGACACCAGGGACCATTTGTATCAGGCATCACTTAAGGGCTCCGTAGAAATGCAACTCCCTCCACCCCCAATCTCTTTGCCAGACTTACTGACTCTGTATATCATCCAGGTTGTGATAAGTGTTTGCTAGGTCCTGCCAGGGGGAGGGCAGGTGACTCCAGTTCTGCTTCATAATATCCTGCCATCTCACCTCTCACAACCTGACTTGCCAACTGTACTTAGTGCCACTTCCTGTATCATGTGATCACTCTGCTGCCCACCTATGTCTGGGTGTGCTGCTCTCTCTGCCTGGATACTTCCATTCAGCTTCTCCCCAATTACCTATTACAGCCTTAGCTTTACTCTTATGCCCCCACATTCAGTCTACCCCTTACTAAGCACCCTGGGTCTATGATTTTATGGCATAAAAAATGCTAGCTGCTACAGTTTTCTCATCTGTGACTAGATGCTGGCGTTTTATTTCTGCATTCGGCATGTCTGGCATATTGCTTGTATTCAATCAACATTATCTAATTGAAGAAGGAAGGAAGAAAGGAACAGATGAATGTGTGTTACTGCCAAATAATTTGAATTAGTGACTAGAATGAGATGCATAGTTAAAATTTTCCAGGAAGATTTTTTTCCCTACTCTTATGATCTGAGTCTTTATGGATTCAGCTATTTACTCAATACACACCATAATTCAGTGGAGTGTATTGAGGATACTCCACTGTGTAATTGTGTGTATTTTAGAAGTCTTCACATCTCTCTGGATAGCTAGCCTCTCTCATCTTCCTAATCCCTGCTCTCTGTTCTTCACCACACTAGGTAGAGACTTGCTTTCTCAGCAGTATGTCCTGAACACCTTCCCCTTTTTGGGCAGCTGGCTCGTGTGCTAGGAACACGATGACAGATGTCACAATGGGAGCCTGAGCAGAGGACCTTTCATCATATCATCCTCTCTTCCTACATTGCCTAAAAGGGGAGGAGGGCGACAAAGAGACTGATGGTTAACAAATATTAACACATGCAAATGAAGGCATCGGGAGCTTTGATACAGTGTGGTCGTGCAGAAGAAACTTGTATGGTGTTCTGAGGTCTCTGGCTATAACGTCCTGCACCTGTGGCTGCCTTGCCAGGGGACTTCGGGTCTATAACCTGTTGCTAAGCCTTGATTTTATGCAGTGCGAACAGGGAAGCCTTAGCTTCACTCAGTGAACAGAGATCTGGGAGCTTCTGTTCTCACATTGGCTCATGATTGTTTTGAGAGAGGGTCTAATGTATCCCAGGCTAGCCTTGAACTATGGTCCCAAGAACTATGACCTTGAACTTCTGGTTCCTCTGCTTCCACCTCCATGCCTTGGGCTTACACGCCTGCCCTTATCACACTCAGTTTATGCTGTACCAGGGATGGAACCCAGGGTTCACGCATGCTAAGCCGGCAAGTCCACTACCAACTGAGCTGTCCCCACCTCTCTTGATAATTTGAAGAGCAATGAGCTGCAGTTTTCTGAGGCAAAGTCACCAAAAGATCCTAAGGGAATCTGCCTTTAATTCCAGCCATAGACTTTCATATTGTCCTTTGTACCTTACCTAGGGCACCACATAGCAACATCTCCAATGAAGGTGCAAGGAAAACAATACCTTCTATGTGTGCCGAGACCAACCACTAGGCTTAGGATGACACAAAGCTGCTCAGGCCTTCTCAAATGACTTCATCCCCGTCTTTAAACCCTCATTTTCTTGTTCCTCTACCACTGAAGTTTCTAAATAAATACCTCCTGGACATCCAGAATTTCTTCTTCCTTCCTGTTGGTCATGCTTTTTTACCTCTCACTTACTGTCCCTTTGTACAACATTCCTTCAGATCTTCCCTAACTACTCAAATTTCCACTCAGGTCTGTCAGTAATAAGCAACAGTGGCAGCCACCAAAAGGATTTTACCCTGCATGGGAGGGTTCTGGTGGATGGCCATACTTAGATTATGGTTGAAACCTTGGTTTATATAATACAGTATCCCCTCATCCTTCCCTTCTCCCTTTCTTTCCCTCTTTCTTCTCATCTTCTACCACCCTTTTTAGAGACAGGGATGCGTGCTGCCCAGGCTGGCTCCCATCTTACTCTTTAGATGAGGATGGGATAACCTCGAATTCTTGGTCCTTCTGCTCCTCTCTGAGTGCCGGGATTCCAGGGGAGCAGCACTTTCACCTACCTCAACATTTCCTTTTTAATCAGAACCTGCTGTGGGGGTAAAAAGAGGCAGAGGCAGCTTTAAATTCCTTGCTTGTTACATCCCTCAATAAGGAAATGATCGTACCTTGCTAAATCTTGATTTTGTTTCTGAAAATATGTTCGAACACACAAGGCGGAAAGATTAATTAGCTAACACATGTTGCTTGACTGACCTATACCGGCAGAACTGGGGCGATGGCACAGTGGGTAAAATGTTTGTCACTCAGACTTGAGAGACTGAGTTTGCATCTCTGTCACCTACATAAACGGAAGGTGTGGCAGTGGACATCTACAATCTTGGTCCTGGCAGGGCAGGGGAGTGGTGGTTGCGGCCCAGAGATAAGTGGATGTCCAGAGCTTCCTGTTCTCGTAATCTAACCTAACCAGTGAGCTCCAGATTCAGTGAAGAGACCTTGTGTCAAAAAATAAGGCAGAAAGCGATGGAGGCGGCACCCTGATGCCGGCTTCCGGCTTCCGGGTGCGTGAGCATGCAAATACAACCAGTCACACCAAGGAAAAGCACTATCCCAGATCTTAAAAGAGACTCAGATGACAAAACTGAGAAAAGGCTCTCCCACAGAACATCAATCAGAAAGACACTCAGGTATCTGAAGGAAAGGCTACATGTTGTAGCATGCAAAAATTGCCTCCAATTACTCAAAATGTCACCAGTGTGGAAAAGAGAAGGACACCAGATCATGGAATGGAAGTTATAGGGTAAAAGATTGCAAATCAATGTGTGGAAGGATTTACCCACCATCAGAACTGTCTAAAAATGGGTGAGTTGTCTTGCGGGGGTGGTGGTTGGGGAACACCCTGTCCTGGGCTGCATTCCAGCACCCTAGGAGACCATCGGTCAGGGTGTTCCCAAAGGGATGACTGAATGGGTGGGGTCTGAGCGATGACTTCCAAGGTCCCTTCCAAATCTCATGATGTCAGTGCCCTAATCCAAGCCACCAGATAAAGAACTGAAAAAAAAAAAAAATCACTAGACTGGAATGACGTCAGCTGACTTTTCACTCTCTAGCCTTAGTTTTTGGCTGCCATGATTTAAAAATAGGATCTTTACAACAATAGATTAAGTTGGACTTCCAGGAAAAAGTGCAAAAAATGAAACGAGAACAAAGAAGAGGGGAGAAATTCACCCTAAACCACTCTTGGGTCACTCTTCAAGTTGATTGTGGCTTGGTCCTTGGGTGACAAACACATTCTTATTTGATGGGTAACTGCCGTGTTTGGAGACATTTTCAGTCAACACAAATCGGGCAAATATCACAAGCCACTTTTCTAGCTCCGAAACCAAAGGATTCCTGCAGGGATGTGTGTTCTTAGCACTCAGAAATCTAACTGAGACATGTTGAAGCTTAATAGCTCCATGTTCCTCTGATGCTATGAGCTGGGTGACCTCTAGGGAGAGAAGAGAGCTGGCTGGAACTGGCTGCTTGCTCCAATGTCAAGTTCTCCAGCCTTCCATCTGTCTTTTCTTCTTGCAAAAAGGACCACATTGGTCACAGCCTCTGCTAGCTGACAACTTGGAAATTTCTAGAGATATAAGGATCAGCTTAAATGGGCTCAGGCTATCTAAAAATTCCAGGCTCATACTGGATTCTTCACAAACTCAGGAGAACTGGCTGCTCTTGCAGCCTGTTTAGGACCCCTCACATCCTTCTAAAGATGCTGGGCTACATTGAAGCACACCTTTGCTTCTTCCAGCCTCACATCAGGATCCTGGGAGAAGGAAAAAGAACGGCAATTGTCCTTTCTACAGAAGAGTACCAACAATACTGGAGCTTCTCGGCAGAAGCAGAGGCACAATATAGTTGATTCTGCAGGTTTACCTAGGTTTGCTTTCTTAAAAACAACTGCCTTTTAAAATCCCTTTGAAATATAATCAATGGTGCAGGTCCACATTATAGAACCTTCGAAGACCTATGTGTTTATTTTTAGACGAACTTTGGCTACACAGCATAGCAAAGCAACTGTCTAATGTCCGAAGCATGGCCCTGGGAATTTCCTCTAACAAGGCTGTGTTTCCGTCCATTGTTGAAGTACAAAGGGCAGAAGGAGGCTTGAGCAGAGACTCTTGTTAACCCCATCTAGAGGGAAACATGAAAGCTGTCATTCCCCTCAGTCAACTTAGTGTGATCCCAAGTGCAGGGGGTCAAGATGGAGGTCGTCCTCCACTCTGGGCAAATGCAATGAGAAGATAGGTCTGATTTTTTTTCCATCTAAAAATACCTCAGACACCGGTGATGGCAATTCAAGGCCTGCTTCCTATTTGCAGCCAAGGCTATGCCCCTCACCAGTGCTGGGTGCTGGATTCTGATGGAGTTTTGAGACAGGAATGGCATTTGAAGATACAAGTTGCCTTGTATAACAAAGGGGTTTTGAAGCATATTCCAGGAAAATGAAAATCATAAGAGCGCACAAACCACCCAAACATGTACGCATGGGTACTTACCATTGCAAATACCAGCTAGTGAACCACTCATTATTATTGTAGGCTTTGACTTAGTTATCGTCAAGATAGGTCTCATGTCTTGTTAGTTGGGAGACAAATAAGCTAGTATATTATAAATGATCAGACCTTTACTAGATTTTTGCTTAAGGTTTTACAGTTTGATTCACATTACTAAACGTTCCTTATAAGTAATTCCAATGAAAGTATTTAATATCCAGCTTCCAATACTTCTTTTTAAAACTACTGTAGACAAAGAAGTCCAGAATGCCACTCTGCCTGGGTGTGATGGCACATGCTTCTAATTCCCCAGCCCTCACCCCAGACAGGCTTCTCTGTGTAGCTTTGGCTATCCTGAAACTCGATTTGTAGATCAGGTTGGATCTGGCTCCCTAGTACTGGGATTAGAAAGTATACTGCACCATGCTTTTAATCTTAACACCAGAGAGGCCAAGGCAGGAGTGTTTCTCCAAGTTCAAAGTTCAGCCTGGGCTACACACAGAGTTTCAGGCTATCCCAACCCACATGGTGAGATTTCTCAGAACTTCCTGAAACCTGGGACTGTACTGATACTTCAGGAAGTGGTATGCTTGCCTTGTAAGCATGAGAACACTGGTTCAGTCCCTGGGACCCCCCATAAAAAGATGGGTGTGCTGGAATCTTTATGGTCCAAGGCCTGGGAAAGCAAAGACAAGCCCCTCTTCGAGGCTCTGCTGACCAGCTTGCCTAACCTACTTCGTGGACTCCAGGGAAATGAAAGACTCAAAACACAAGATGGATAGCCTCTGAGGAATGACAGGCAAACTTGCCACCACATGCATGTTCATGCATACACATACACACATCCAGCACCTACATGTTCAAACTCAAAAAACAAAAAACAAACAGAAAAACCCCAAACCTGGTCTCCTTCATTGTGCCTTCTATTTTAATCCCTCCCTCCACACTCCTGAGGAAGGTCTGTAAAGCATTGTTTAAGGTTCAGTGCCCTGACTTGTGTGCGGGTCTCGTGGGAGAGGAAAAGGTGGGTCTCAGGTCCACATGAAGCATTCCATGCCTGCCCTGCCCTGTCTCCATCTGTGATCCTAATTCCAGTGGCTCAAGGCCCAGCCTCAGCCCCAGCACAATCAAAGGCTCAGGAGCAGAAGGGACCTGTATGTAGAAACACCAGCTTGGTGCAGGGCTAGGATATCTAGGCCTTGTCAGCAGGTGTCTGTCCGGGCCCTCCCAGGTCCCCAAGATGCAGAAAAATGTTTTCTAGTCCCATGGTGAATGCTTGTAAAAATGCCTTTCTGGGTTGTTTTGTTGGCCGAGTGTTTATTATCAGACACCCCTCGGGGGTTCACAGGGCAGGTTGCGAATGCTCATGTGTGGCCTGGGAATTTCCTTCCATAGAGGCTTTGCTTCCTCTCTTTGTTGTTCCTCAAAGAACAAGTAGAGGCATTACTAGAGATTCCTACTTAACCCTCTCCTGCTGGTGCCCCATGGTGGTTCTTCCTAGCTGGAAGAAAACAAAACCAAAAAACCCTACACTGGAAAGCAAAAAGTATGCATTTCAGCTCTGTGTGCACCTGCAACATGCCAGTACTTATGTATGCATGCCCATGTGATTGTGTGTGCATGCACATGTGATTGTGCATGTATGCACATAGGTCAGTGGAGAAGAAGTAATATGTAATAATACATTGCAGAAAACAAATATTCATTCACAATTATATCCACTCACCATATCGTTGTTAGATCTGATAAGATTACTACTTTCTTTATCGTAATATGCGTGTCTATGAAAACTGCTAATTCAATTTCAGCTTCTTCTCAAATAATAGTTGATTCTCACTCCCCACACTCAGAGTGTGCTTGTTGACTAAAGCAGAGACATGGAAAATTGAAAGATCTTTTAATTGGATAAGAATGATTTACTAAACATACTTCTGCAACACCTTTAAGCACAAAGGAGATGCAGAAGTTCTAGAAAGTTCTAGAGCATATTATATGCATATGGGCAGGCACGCCCTTTCATGCACGATGAGGGTGCAAAGAAATCAGACAGTTGTCTGAACTAAGGACAGGAAGGATTAGAAGAGGGTTGTGAGTCCTCATCTTCATTGAGACTCTTCTGTGCTCTCCAGAAATACTGACTGGAATTCTTTAAGTATCAGGACAAGTGAGCAAACCATGTGCCCCTCCTCTCACTTGCACACATGTGTGCAAGCACACTTTTCTCTCCAGAGGAAGTTTTGAAACATCCCTGTGATCCCCAGCTCTAATCACAATCACAAGTCTGACCATTTCTTCTCCAAGTTTCCATCTTGTTTATAAGGCAGACGTGACCAGCCATGTGGCTGTCTGCTATGTTTTAATTTTCACTCAGGGAGCATTTGAAGCATGCACCCTGCCACTTGTTTATTCTCTGTTCAAAGCCCCAAGAGCAGTTTGCTGCATCGTCTCATGGAGAACCTTGGTGATTATGGAGAATGCATGTAAACCCTGTGTCAATGGAGCAGCTGTCCAACCTTCCTTCTCCTATGAAGAGGAAGAATCGACACAGGCTTCCCTGAGTTTGGGTGGTAGCTGGGATCCCACAGCCTCTGTGCCTCCTGTGCTTTTGAAATCAGACCCTGAGTGACAGAGGTTGGGAATCAGGGTAGGAGAGTGCCCATTTTTCAAGCAGCATTTTCTTGGACCTCAGAGTTGGTTGAATACTTCTTCACTGTATAAGAACCATTTTCTAGAAAATACCCTACAACCTTGGTTTAGAATGTTGATGATAATATTTAAAATGGTGGCACTCAATCTGGCTTTTTCTTATGGAGCCGCCGTGTTCCTGACTAGACAAGGCCTGAGGCCAAGAGAGGCAGTGTACTCCCGCAGCTGCTGGGCTTTGATCACGGCTCAGACTGGCCAGAAGTCGTGGGTCCCTGGTACCCATGAGACGAGACGCCATCATGGTGGCTAGATCAGCCAATCCACCACACTATTTCCACAAAGCTTGGCTGAACCCCAGACATTTCCTGCCATCCACGCAGTACCTGGTAGAAATGAGACTCTAAAGCTTAATTATTATCCAAAGACTTTATACATTTGGAAATGTTCAATTAACAATTTGCCTACACAGTTAGTATTGTTTCCCAATATCTAACCTTAAGATATAAATCATTACCCAGGACTGTTCTGGACCCATGTGTGGTTCTCCATGGCTGGTACATCTCTCTCCTCCTTCCTCCTTTGTCTCCTCGCTCCTCCTCTTCCTCTCCTCGCTCCTCTCATATTAGCTCCTCCCAGATTACCGAGCTTTATTGTAAACTGTAGGGGGGTCAGGGGGACAGGAGGGGAAATATCCTGCTACATAGAAGTCTGTTCACAATGGTGGCATAAGTGCCCTCCATGCCTTCTTCAGGGCAGATGTGCATAGCCTAGGGTCACCTGGGATGAGAGACGTGATACGGGATTATCTACATTGGATTGGCCTTTGAGCATTCGTGTAGAAAATTGCTTTCGTTACATTAATGAATGTGGAAAGATTAGGCTCACTGTGGGTAGCACCATTCCCTAGGCAAGGGGTCCTGACTGCATAAGAGTGGAGAAATCAAGCTGAACACATGCAGCTATGTAAACAAACACACAAGCATTATTCCTGTCTGCTCTCAACTGGAGGTATGGTGTAACCAGCTGTAGACTGTAACCTGGAAGTATAAACTAAAACAAAATCCTTTCTTGCCTAAGTTGTGTCACCCCCACCTCAAATTTTTTATCACATCAACAGAAATGAATCTTGACCAGTAGGTTCATGATTTGCACTCTAGACTCATCATTTACATCTCGGTACCTTTCTGTCTGGAAACAATACAATGTACTGTCAAGAGCTAAGCATGGGGCTCAGATTCTGCCTGAACCTTCTCAATATGTTTGTTTTTTTCAGTCTGTGTAGCTTTTTGTTTTGTCTTACACCTGGAAAAGTTGTTTTGTTTTTACCAGTCTTCTCCTTTGAAGTGGAAATAATTACCTAATTTATAAGATATTATAAATATTAAATGACATATTACATTTAAAGGTTCATCAGAAGTGCTCAGTATACTCTTAAGATGAGAGTTGTGCTCAGGAAGAGACAGGGCTGGACAGTGATGGCACACACCTTTAATCCCAGTACTCAGGAGGCAGAGACAAGTGGACCTCTGTAAGTTCCAGGCCAGTATGGTCTAGAAAAATAGTTCCAGGATAGCTAGGGCTACACACAGAGAACCCTGTCTCAGAAAATTTAAAGGAGGAGGGGAGAAAGGAATTCACTAATAACAATAAAATCAGCTCCTCCAACAGGAAATTCTGTGATCTTGGATTCTTTTTTAAAGCATTAAGGCAATATTCTGGCTGGAGTTATTATAACTTGGTAGTAGAATAAATGCATAGTTTGTGAAAAGTCCTAGGTTTGATGCCTAATATAGAAGAAAAAAAATGAAAGAATGAGAAAGAATGAAGTGAAAAGAATGAAAAGAAAGAGAAACAGGAAAAAGAAAACCACTCCATACAACGTAGGTTCTCGAATCTGTTTAGCCAGTGAATAAATTCTTCTCACCACACTGATGTGAATACACATACTCAGAAAAGGGTAGGATTAAAAAAATAGTAAATGTTTAACTAAAGCCAGATATGGTCGTGCAGGTTTGTAGTCTAAGCACTTGGGAGGACAAAACTGAAGGGTTACTGCAAGTTGGAGGCCAACCTGGGCTACATAGTAATTTAGAGACTATCCAAGAGTATGGGGGGCTAGAGAGATGACTCAGAAGTTACAAATACATATTTCTTATTCTTACTTATTGTGATAGATTAGTCTTCAAAATTAAGACACATTCTCATTAAGGATTTGGATAATATTCCCAGTTGACTGAAATTGATTGCTTCCATTTTAGCCTCAAAAACTAACCCATAAAACTTGAACATCTGTAAACTCATATACTCACTCATTCATTAGTGATTCAAGGTGGTTACATATGTGGGAATCTTAGCTATGGACTTATACCATACTGTAGAAGAAACAGAGAAGAGAAAGAAACCAATTAGTAACCTAAGAAAGAACTAAGATGATTTGGAGAGCTAGGAGGGAGGGAGAGAGAGGAGAGAGCAAGAATGGGAATTGAACTTAGACACTGGAGGTGTCTAAGCAGAGAAGCATCTTAGGTCCTTCTGGCTCCTTCCTTGCTAGCACTGAGACCTTAACACTTACCAGGTTCAGCTGTGAGCACTCACCATGAATAACGTCATTTAATATGACACGATTATGCCTACTGTCTCCATTTCACAGGCGAGAAAACTGAGCAAAGGAGAGGTTAAAATCTTGCCACGCCTCCAGAGTTAATGAGTGGTAGACCTTTTACCCCATGCAGTATGGCATCACAACCCAAGTTCTTCTCTTCTAGAACTTTGATAATATGCCAGCTCAAGGATCATTCATACACACACACACACACACACACCACACACACACACACACCAATGAACACCCTATTCTCTGGATTGCACAGTGCTCGCTTGAAAAGTGGGCAAACAGTGACGGCATAGGAATACTACAGGAAGTCAGAGAGCCTAAGAATAGATCTTTGCAAGGCAGTCTAGCTCCTCAGACAGAAGGAAGAAGAGGTGTGCACACAGCCAGGGAGGGTCCCTGTGGTAATGACCTTGAACTGGCCCACAAAGGACAAGTGAAAGCAATGCATCAGAGATGGCGGCTGATTTTAGGTATTTATGTATAAAATACAAGGCATTCACGTATAAAATCATCATTCCATACACCATAAATAGCTTTAATTCTTGTCAATTGTGTCTCAATAAAACTGGGTAGAATGGGTAAGGTGTAGGAAAAGGCAAAGCTGGAAGTGGAAACAGAAGTACAGAAGTTGTAATGACAAAGGGGATTTGCCAGATCTCTCTCTCTCTCTGTCTCTGTCTGTCTGTCTCTCTGTCTGTCTCTCTCTCTCTGTATGTCTTTCTGTCTCTTTCTTTCTCTCTCTCTCTGTCTCTGTATCTCTCTGCCTCTCTCTCTCTCTCTCTCTTCTCTCTCTCTGTCTCTGTCTCTCTCTGCCTTCTCTCTCTCTCTCTCTGTCTCTCTCTCTCTGTCTCTGTCTCTCTCTCTCTCTCTCTCTCTCTCTCTCTCTCTCTCTCTCTCTCTCGTGTGTGTGTGTGTGTGTGTGTGTGTGTGTGTGTGTTGGAAAAAGAGAGCTTCTCCATGGATTGACTCAAGAGCTCCTCTCACTGCCAGCATTTTTCTAAGGGCACCGGGAGACTCTGGTTACCTCACTTAAGGCTGGGAACCAGGCATCATTCTGTCTTTTTTGCATGAGAAACTATTGAATAAGGCAACCCTCCATCTATGACTATTACATTTCCATGTAGACTCACCATGGAGCTTAATAGAATGCTGGTTTCCAAGCCCCACTTCTGATTTTAGATTCTAGAGTCTGGACTAGGCCTTAGGATTTTGTAACCAGACCCCACCCACCCCAAGACACACACACACACACACACACACACACACACACACACAGCCTGATGGAATTCACCTTCTGTCACACACTCGTTAGAACAACTACTCTGCACTTCATGCTCAGTCTCTTGAGTGTGAAGGCCAGGAATCTGCCAAAAATCTCTTGGATCATTCTTAGGTCACACTAAAATTAGAAATGTCCTCTGAGGAAGATCGCTAATTCTCTTTGCTATAAACACTTCTTTTTATTTTTAAGCATTTCTGTAATTTCATAAAACCCCAATCCAAATATCTCTGATATTCTGGTCCATTTTGGTCTGTAAGGAGTCAAACTATGATCACTTATAGGGTTCTTTGGAATTTTAAGAATTGGTCCTTTGAAACCTCTGTTTGCAAAGCAGGAAGCCAATTGTGGTCCAGAATAAACACTTGAATGGAGCTGTCTGTTCCTTCGGAGGGCTTTCGTGCTGCCGCATTTAAGCAACCTTCCGTAATCCAGAAGAGTTTGAAACTGAGTCTCTATTGAATGGACGGTGAGTGGGAAGACAGGTCTGTGTGTCTGAGTGTGGTCTGCTAGGAAAGAGAAAAATACATCCTGCCTGCTGTTATTTCCTCCTGAGGAGATAAGGCAGGAAGAGGCTAGGAAACCATGCTCACTGACAAGAAAGGGTTGGAAGGATGGATGGGAAGGAATTTGTGTGTTCCTTAACCCCATCCCCCACCCCTGCTCCTTTGTTTACACGGTTGAGGGTAAGGGTGGAGCTAAGATCCTCTGTCATCTCTGACCTTCAGGCCAGAAGCATGAATACTATAGAAGAACAACTAAAATCTTTGATATTTAAGGTTTAAAAGAGAATTTAGGCCTTGCCAAGACAGCTCAGTGGGTACTTCCTACCAAACCCGTCTTAGCACGGTGGAATTAGAGAACCCAATGTCAAAAAGTTGCCCTCTGACCAAAATGCTCAAGGGGGTGCTACTTTCAAAGCCACCATAATGATGTCCTTTGGTTAGGGAAGGATTTATGTGGTGAATGTTGGAACTGGTTTTGTGGGTTTTCTGGGGTTAAGAAAGCCCATCTTTCCCAAACACACAAGTTAAATTGAAAATCATGTTTCCTCAAAGCAGCTCTTGATAGGAAGCGTTTCTGGTTCTCAAGATGCTTATTATTAGCTTGGACGTAAAGCAGGCATCTCTGGAGGGCCCTTTGCTGAGAGGCCCCAAGACACACACTGGGTGGGAGGTTAGCTTTGAAGAATGAAACTACTTAATGTAGTTAAGAAACTCCAGCTGCACCAGCCACGGGAGCTTTGTGCCAGAAACTCTGGCCCTTGAGAGGTAGAAATGGGAGAGTTAGAAAGGTCATCCTCAGCTACATAGAAAGTTTAAAGCCAACCTGGGCTACTGGAGACCCTGGCTTAGAGACAAGGCACAAGAATTAAACACAAAGAGACCCGAGCTAGTCAGACTGGCTATATTGGGGTAAGGGATAAGAGGGGGGATTTCACAACAGGGGAGGAAGAGGGGCCTATGCCTCTACCACTAATACTCGGGCACACGTTTACTCACGATCCTGTATTGTCTACATCTCATTTTTTTGTTCAACAAATTACAGAAATTACCTGTTTACTTGTCTGCATTGCTTTTCCTGTGAGGCTCTCATAGGGGGAAAATGCCACCATGACAAGTTAACAGAAGAGGTGAAGCAGCTAAGTCAATAGGTGACTTAAAGCATGGAAAAACTGCCTACCCAGTGGCTTCGCCTTGGGCAAAAAGTGACATGAAGGTAGGAGGGTGAGGAGAGGTATCATAAGAACTTGGCAAGATCCGTGGCTGTGGCCAAAGGCCGTCTCAATCAGAAGCTGAGGAGAGCGATTTCCTGCACTGCGGCTTGGCCAAAGAGAAGATGAGTAAATCCTGCAATATCCCCTTCTGTGATGCCTCCTTACGCATCCCAGGGTCAGCAGGGAAGAGGAGAGCCTGTCCCTGAATGTTGCTTTATCCCCGTTCTGAGCAATGCCCTATTGAAGGTATGATGATGCAGAATAGGGCACTGAGCATGACCCCACAAGACAGAGATGGACCTGGAGGGGAAGCTGAAGGTGACCTGTACTATAGTTGCTATAGTTACTGCTTCTTCTTAGGTTCTGGCCCACTGTCTCATGTGTAGACTTCTACATTGTACTTTGCTAACTCCAAACAATGCTCTGCCCCTTACCCCTGCACAGAAAGCAGCAGTTGTACCTGAAGATATACCAAGGGTTGGTGTTCTGGTATCTGCAGGTGCTAGACACATGAGAGAATTTAGCCACAGCTGCCCCCACCTGCTTGGACAGCAGGCAGCTCAGGGTTCCACCCTTACCCCTTGATTGCTGAGTCTGCATTTTATCATCTATAAAATGATGATGTACATGGTCCCTTTTCAGGACCCAAGGGATACGGAGAGCTGACTCTGATTGGCATGGTACACAAGGGCAGTAGCTCCCACCAAGGCCGTATCTTTCTCTTTTATAATATTTTTATTATTTTTTTGAGAAATTTTTATATATATATATAAATTTTATATATATATATAAATTATATATATATATATATTATATATATATATATAAAAGAATTGTATTTTGGTTATATTCAAACCCATTCCTTTCCCCTAACTTCCCCCGTACCTACCCTTATCCTCTTACCCATCCCAACTTTGAATCCTCTTTTTGTTTTTGAGTTCAATTTGTGCTCCCTTTATACTCATGTGTGAAGCCATGAGCTGGAGCATGGTCCAGCTACCAGGGCCCACACCCTTAAAGAGAACTATCTCTCCCTTCCTCAGAAGCCATAACTGACTAGAGATGTCAGGCTCGAAGCTTCTCTCTCCTCCATGTTTGAACACTTCCTGGCTGATCTCCTGCAGGTCTTATACAGGCAACTGCAGCTCCTGGTGAGCTGTCTGTTTCTTACTAGAAAATAAATTCTCTGAATTTGACAGGGGTGTGCAAATGTTTCCTGAGGCTCTGCCTCCTGCGCTGGGGCAGTCTGTTCCACAATCGTGATTACAGAGAGGGTCAGGAGGTAGGAAGACAGCTTGTCCCAGTGGGCTGCTTCGCCCCAGTTCCTCAGCAAGTCTTCCTGTTTCCTTCCTCCAGGGTCAGGGAGAGTCAAAGCTTGTTTGCCTCCAGACACTGCATACCATACTTTTGAAAAAAAGTGGCCCAGAGGGCTTAGAACTGAGAATTTTGATGCTTTCCTTCCGCTTAGGGAGATGTTTCCAGACAGAGCTAGTCAGGGACAAGTAGGGGACTTAGAGAAAGGAAGAGGCAATGTTAACTTCTTCTGGAGAAGAGAGAAGACCTTGGTGAGTCTTAAGATTCATGTGGCCTTCCTGTTCTGTGAGGTTTCACCCCATTTCTAATTGGCTTGAATAAGTCTGTCTTCTACCTGTATATGTGCCCGGAAAGGATTGTTTCAAGTTCACAAGGGGGACACTAATGAAGACAGAGACCTTTAAAGCAGTTCCTGCTGCCTGTGGGAAGAGTTTATTATTATGTAGTCTGGGGGCACTAGGGTGGGGAGGGGGCCCCGCGTGCAATACAGGTGAAATTTCATTTAAAATAAATGAAAGATGAACAGAAGTCTGAAAAAGGTCATCAACGCGGGGTGTCAATTCTTAACAATGATAAAAGCAAACTCTTTGTTATTCTAAGTTTAGAGAATTACTTACATCAGTGAGTTCTGAAATGTTATCCATGCTCCTCATTGTTGTATGTGTGTCTTTTTTGTTAAACGTATATGGTAGCCAGTGGTGGTGGTGGTGTATATCTTTAATCCTAATACTCGGGAGGAAGAGGCAGCAGCAGGAGAAGTTTCTGTGAGTTTGAGACTAGTGTGGTCTATGCAGCAAGTTCCAGGCCATCCAGGGCTCCCCAGTAAGACCTTGTCTTAAGGAAAGAAAAAGGCATATTTAACATTGGAGTTAAGTCAGACAATTTTCATTTATATGATGACCCCTGACACAGAAAGACTCAGCTACTCTGTTGCTTTTAATCTTACATGCCTGGGGATGTCGGAGATGGCTCAGCAGTTAAGGTCTCTTGCTGCTCTTCCAGCTGAGGACCTGGACGCATACCAGGTAGCTCACAACAGTCATTAACTCCAAGTTCAGGAAATCTGACACTCCTCTTCTGTCTCCTGTAGTTACCTATACCATATGGTATACACACACAGAGACACAAACTCCTAAATAAATACAAATACTAAAGATTCAACAAAAAAGAATAGGCTCAACTCCAGTTAGAAGTGTTGGGCTTGTCTCAAGTGTCTCTAACTCCTGCAGGTTGACATAGATCCTCCTTTGAAATATAGATTTTAAAAAGCAAGCCATGGAGCTAGGGACATGGCTTAGCAGGTAGAGTATTTTCCTAACATGAACAAAGCACTCAGTTCCATCCCAGCACCAAATGAACCATGCACAGTGACTCCCATCCCAGCATTTAGGAAGCACAGAAAGCAGAAGTTCAAGGTCATCCCTGGCTACATAGTGTCTTCAAGGCCAAGATAGGCTGCATATGGCTCTTTCGGAAAACAGTGGCTAGCCATATGAACATGGTGGTGGGAAAGACAAACTGGACAGGAATCACTTCATTTCCATAACTGTGTGACCCTAAGAGTTTTTGTTTGCGTTTAAATATTGATAAGTACAAAGTTCATACTTAAAATTTTTACTTGCTTCATATTCTAAAGAGAAATGTTTTCCTTTTCAGTTAATACTTTTTAATTTAAATAGTCAGGAAAATTATATTTTCAAATAGAACTAGGAGCGTATCCCATAGGATAACTGTACTAAAGCCATTTTCCTAATGTCTGTGTGGCCCTGGGTTCAATTCCTAGCTTTTTGGGGGATGGAGTGGGATGAGGAAAAGGCCAAATCAATAAAAAGAGGAGAATTTAAGAAGTGATCTAGCCTAGCTGTTAAATATGCCAAAATCTTTCATGATACATAATTATGTATGTATCTGCTACCTCCTTCCATCACACACACACACACACACACACACACACACACACACACACATCTATAGCTGCACCTCCATGTGTGCATTTGTGTGGAAAGACTAGAAATATAAGTGGCTTTCCCATCTCAGCATTCCAGGTCAGATGAGGCAAGCTGGAGGGGTGTGGGCCTGAAAGAGTCCTGTAATTGTTGATCTGTAGCTGTGTTTTGTGTACTAACTTTCAATTCCAAAAATAGCTTCATGATCCCGAGAGGTGAACACTGATAAATCAAAGGCAGTGCAATTAGGAAAAGTCTTGAACTTGGAAACCCAGCCTCTTCCTTGTGCTGGGGTTGGTTATCAGAGCTGTGGCAGGATGGGCAATCTCCACAGGGCCAGACATCAATTTTCACAATGCTAGGTCATTCCAAAGAGCAGTAACAGCCCCCACAAACACTCTTCCCTCTAACTTCTTACCATGCCTCAAAAATCTAGGGTCAGGCTAGAACTTAGAACAATTCACCTTTGTGTTCACCAGCTTGATTAAAAGGATACTAGCAAGGTCAGTTCTTGTCTCAGAACTCCCTTTAATGGTGAGCGAAGTAGGCACCATACCTGTCTGGTGTACCCATGTAAGCAATGGCATGTAATGGCCACGTAAACATGATTTCTGTCTGGGACATAAAGGATTCAGGTGATTCATAGGCAAGCCAGTAGAGACTAATGCTTTATCGCAGTATGAAAACAAATGAGTTATTCTGAATGTAAGTGAGTTACTAACATGTATACAGTTTGGAAGTTGTGTGTTATTACATTCTTATTTAAATAAATCACAAGAGGTAACCAAAAAAATTGTCTTTCTCTACCAAGACCTTAACTAGTTTCCCCAAGGTATACTCACAGACTCCCATTTTTTTTCAGCCTCTCTCATCTCTAGGCTTTTAAAAAACACAAGGAGTCAAACTTTAGAAAATTTGTTTCTCAGCTGTGCTTTATTTTCTGTTTTCACCACCACTACTTCCAACCTTGACCTTGGGCTTCTTCTCAACCAGCCTATTTTTGGCCACTCCTCATGACTGAATTTCATAGCCATTGTTGTTTACAGATATGAGGGGTCATTGGCCAGTCTTTCTCATATTTCTGTCTCAAGCAAACATCTTCACTGTGCCTGGCATTTGGTATAGTTTTGAAGCAGCTTTTTAAAGAAGAGTATATCATTGCCCAAAGAAATAGAACATAAAGGCAGAGGCCTTGGAGCCAAGACTTGGGTAGGTGGGTGGGGTGGCAATTGTTACTACTGAGAAACCCTTTTGTGGTTGATCAGAAGGCTGTGCTGACTTGTTATTGAACCCTTTGCCTTTTACATTTTCATAAACTTGCAGTTTGAGGTCAACCCCTCAACCCCCTGAGAAACAATTTTACTTCATCTAAGATGGTATATTTCTTTGTAGATGTAGGGTTGGCCATACGTCTAGTAATAGGGATTTCGTTGAGGTTTCACTGTCATAGAAAAAGCTCATGTGGATATGTTGTGATAGTTAATCTCAATTATCTATTTGATAAAATCTACAATCACCTGAGAAATGAGCCTCTCATCATGCTTATGAGCAGTTATCTTAATTAGGTTAATTAAAGAGAGAAAGCTGCCTACTATGGGTAGCACCACTCCCTTAGCTAGGATTCTGGACTGTGTATAAAGGAGAAAGCAAGCTGAACATAACCGACTGTTATTCTTTGCTTCCTAATTGAGGGAGACACAGTTTGACAAGCTGCTTCAAACTGCTGCTTTGACTTCACTACCATGATGGACTGTTCTACACACTAATAAATTAGGCAAGAGCTCTACCAACTGAGCTAGCTCCCCAGTCCCTACTTTTTCTTTTTGCAACTGACAATGAAGCCAGAGAAAAGGTAGGGCAAAAATCTAGTTAATAGACTCTGGTTATGTTTCCAATGACAGTAGCAGAGGAGTGTTGGAGTGAGTCAGGAGAGAGGAACAGGCTCTTCGTGTCTAGGGAAGAGTGTTAAGAGCCATTCTAGAACACACTGGTGGGACTGCCCCTAGTGTCTAGAGAGGATGAGGGACTCAGAGCCATGGAAGAGGAAGAAGGTTATCAGGAGAAGCAGGAAATGCTTTTGTTCTAAACCACAGGAAGAGCAAAAACCAGAGGGGCATGTAGCAGCAGGGTACTCGTCTCATTTAATTGATTTTTCCCAAGTAGGCTATTAAGAAGGAGGAGGTTTGTGGTGGCTACTTGGAAAATTAGTATCAACTACAGAGTGGCCAGCAGATGTGACTTTAGAGATCTCACAGAGAGGTAGCAGGAAGGGGATGAATATATGTGCAAATGGCATGCCAGCCCTCAGGCACCTTTAGAAATCTGTTTCGAAATCTTACCTCTTGACCTACTTCCTTGTCTCTAACCTCTCTCCCCTATTGCTCTTTCATATGGAATCTTCAACTCTAAACCTACATTAATTCATACTAATATGCAACCCGCTGTCAATAGAAATGGAGAACATGTCAACCTGTCAGAACTATGGAGTCAGAGGGCAAGCTCTTCTAGTATTGAAATCCACTTGTTTGCCAAAATATAAGTTTAGAAATAAAGAGTCAATGCAGTGGACATAGGCTTTTGTTGTTGTTGTTGTTGTTTGCTTCCAATTCTGCCACACAGAAGCTGGGAAAATGACTCAGTGGGTGAACTGACTTTTGATCCACAACACCCATTTAAAAGCCAGTCATCCTGATAGGAATCTTTAACCCCTATTCTTGGGAGTGAGGACTAGGTGGGAGCACGTGGACCCTGTGGCTCACTGGCCAGGCAGTTTAGCTGAATCAGTGAACTCCAGGTTGAGGGAGAGATGAGGTCTCAAAAAGTAAGGTGAGAAAGGACAAACGAAGATACTTGTTGTCCTCTGGCTTCTACACACACACACACACACACACACACACACACACACACACACACGGCATCATGTCTTTCAGATATCTACTCTGCCAGTCACTACAGTTTCAGGTCAGTGGTTTACAGCATGCTAACACCACTCAACATTCTCCCATGGATACAGGGAGGTTAACTTATTTATCAATTTATTAAAGATGTTATTTATTAATTTATTTGACTCTAATTAGATCAGGGATCTAGGCATTATAGCTCACGCCTGTTATCCTAGGAGCCAGGAGACTGAGACATACGATTGCCAGGAGATTGAGACCAGCCTGAGGTATGTGCCATGACTCCTTCTGAATGATAAATAAATAAATAAATCAGAAAAGATCATAATGAAAAGACCACAGGGCTAATCTAAGCCGTATTCAGAAACAACCCCTCCATCTTGGATAGCACGTATGCATGACCTTTCTGCCTGCATATCTGTGGAAGTATTGAAACTCAAAAATCAAGAAATAAGGTGATTTTGAGAGAGAGAGAGACTACCAGAGCAACAGACCCCAGAGGCACCTGCGAAGAGGGTGGAGACTTTTATTAGTGGGATGGAGAGTGGAATATTATGTTGTCTCAAAGAGTGAAGAGCTGATCTGATCCAGAGGGACAGTGCTTGGGAAAGAAGAGGAGACAAGTTCCGTGGACTAAGTGTGGGAACCTGTAGAAGCATACACTGGAGAATTGATGGAAGCCTCTGACAGAACAGTATCACTCTAAGCATAGTTTATAAATACATCTTTGATCATTTCCTGACCCCTAACTCTTCATGTTCACATTTCCTGTGTGTATTTCAAGGAGTTCACTGAGTCTTTTTTTTTTTTTTTTTGGTTTATTTACTTTCATTTTTCTTTGAACCAACTGAAGGCCACACAGACACAGCCCACAGCCTATATGGAAAGTGGGGGTCCTTTGACCTGAGGAACCCAGAATACTCATGCAATTCAGAGTGCACAAGTGTCAGAGGATGGCTCCTGATGGTTGGGTTCTACTTGATTCTAGAATCTGCTCTTCTGAGGGCCAGTTTTGAATTTTACAAGCTCCTGTGGTGGTCTCCTATTCTTCAGCATCTTCCTCATTAGAACCGAGGAGAGTCTAATGGAAACATCATGACCACTATAGGCTAGGGGGTTCTATCTAAGGAGGACCAAGCAATGACACAACATTCTTTGTCCTTGATCTAAGCTTGGGTAGATGGAGTTTTTTTCTGGGACAAAGCTGGCTGGTTGATGTGTTCATGGGGAAGGTTTAGCTATAGACATTGTCTGAGAAAGAACTTTCTATCTACATCCTCTATGGTGCTGATGCTATTTAAACTTTAGAGAAGCTGAGGCCTCGACAGTGTGTGTGGTTAGGAGTTATTAATGGAGGAGAGAATGAAACTATGTTGTTAAGGGAGCTGTAGTTTGAACATGTATGTAAAGTGGTCATCACCTATATTAATTAGCAGATAAGGGAGACAAGTAGGCAGGTACTTGATATCTCTTTCTAAGGCGCGGTGGTCATGGGACTTTACCTTAGTGACCCACTATTCTGCTTTAATTGTTTCCTTTTTGGGGAAATTAAGGATGAGGGACTATGTCTTATGGGAATGGGGAGTGCTTGGTTATAAAATTAAGAGAGCTGCATGAAATGACAGATGAACTAATTCTGTTCTGTGGCTCTGACACTAACAAGGGATGATCACCTTGGTTGAGCCTTTTAGCTTCCCCCTAACACAGATAGTTGGAACAAACAGTCACCTGTATAAAGTTTGACAGGATCCACAGTCACCTGAAAAGAAGAGTCTTTTTAAAATTAATCATTTTATTCTTTTACATTCCAAAATGATATCTCCCTTCCTGGTTTCCCCTCCAAAACCTCCCATCCCATCCTCCTTCTCTTCTGCTTCTATGAGGGTGCTCCTCCACCCACTAACCCACTCTCACCTCACAACTCTAGCACCCTCTATGCTGGGGCATCAAGCCTCCACAGGACCAAGGGCCTCCCCTCCCATTGATGGCAGATAAGGCCATCCTTTGCTACATATGTAGCTGGAGCTATATATTCTTCTCTTTGGTTGGTGGTTTAGTCCCTGGGAGCTCTGAGTGGTCCAAAAAAAAAAAAAAAAAAAAAAAAGAAAGAAAAAAAGAGTCTTAATGAGGAATTATTTAGACCAAGTTGACCAATGGGTATATCTGTGGGGATTGTTTTGAATGTTCATTGAAGTAGGAAGACTATCCTACAACTAGCAATATCATTCCCTAGGCTAGGCCCTGAATCTTATTAGATGAGGAAAACTAGTAAGCAAGCAGGTATCAAAGGTGCATTTGTTTATCTCTACAATTAATGGCAGATATGACTTGGGTAGCTGCTTGAGTTTTTCCTTGGACTTCTTCTAAAATGATAGACCTGAAATTGTAAGTCAAATCAATTCCTTTCCCCCAAGTCTTTTTGACAGAGTGTTTTATCACAGTGGCAGAAGGGAACCTAGGATACCTGATCTTTTGTTATCCTTTTTGATTTTGATTTTTCTCCCACTGTGCATGAATCATTGGCTTCTATTTGACTTGTAGCTTGGGCAATGTGGATGCTTAGTAGTCATGTTAGTTGTGTTAGGAAATTATGCCTACTATAAAGGGCTGTGTTTTCTTTCTTTGAAGGTGGGGTAGGGGGGATCATGAGAAATAATGAGGCCATATAAAGAACTAAGAATATTGGAAAGGGCATAGGAGAAGCACTTGGAAGATCCTACAGTTCAGTGGATGCAGACTACACTCACTGTCAGTTACTGAATACTTTATCTGCTGTCACAGCATCTGCCCCAGGATGTACCACGGAAGAACCGAGGTGCTGCTTGACCAGTGTGTCCAGGCATTAACATGTAGACCTCAAAAGGAAAAGTACAGCTTCCTTCTAAACAGATTCCTTCCCAAGCCAAAGAGAATGGCAGCTCCTTCAACACCTTGCTCTCCTCATGATAGTAGGGGAGGAGGAACAGACGTGGAAGGAAGAGCCAGTGGCAAATGGAGTTACCCAATAACTCTGATGTCATGTGTATCACAGCTGAGGCGTGTGAATGACACCATACGACAAGCCAACATTTTTCTTTCCAATAGGAATGATGTCACCTCAGAGAATTGAAGATGGTATTTGGGAGTTCATGTCACTTTTTCCCAAGTAGAGGTCAAGAAGGGTCAAGTGAGGGTTGTTGCTGGTCACTGTACTATAGAGCCATAGTTCAAGTTTCCCTCTCCCAGAAACAGGCAGGGAAGGTAGCAGATCTAATGTAGGTTTCTACTTGGAGTGTGTTTGAGATTCTGGCAGAGGCTACAGGTTTTAATGGAGTCACCAAGTAGTTGAAAGAAGTCAACTGCATTCAGCTGGCTCAGAAGGTGGAAGAGACGGGATCTTCCTCTGTAAGATACCACCACTGTAGGGATTTATAGTGACAGATGCTTAGCAGAATGGGTATGTTACAGTGAGTAGACCAACAGGCTTGGAGGCTAGGGCTGAGCATAGACATGTCCAGTGCCTTCAGTGTAGGCTCTGCCAAAATATGCACACCTCGAATGGCAATAAAGCCATGTGTATACTATAAACCAGCTTAGTTATTTGTTCTTGTCTTCCTTGGGTAAGGACAGGTCCAGTGGCAGAAACAGCTGACCTTGGGCCATGTTGGGTCTGAAAAGATTGCAAAACCCAGTTATAGATGAAAAAAAATGAGGGTTGACCCATTAGCATGTGAAAATGGGAATGTTTTCCCCTTAGGTTTGCAGGTATTCTTTGGGAATACTGCTTTGTGTGATTTGTCCAGATGTATTATGTTCAAATAGTCTTCTCCAGGAACTCAGTGGTCATTGTCTCTTCTCTTGGGGACATTATTTTCTAACAGGAGAGAGACAACTAGAGACACCATCGTGGGACAGAAGGCTGGGGATGGCCAAGGGCACTGGGATCGCTCATTTAGAGGGATGGTGAAAGATTTCATTTTGCATACGTACAGCCTGAGGTCATGTTGAAATCCCAGCTGGAAATGGTCCATAGGCAGTTAGGTGTATGAGTCAGGGGTTCTGGTCCATGACAGAGACAGACATTTGGGAATCATCATACAAGCATTTAAACCAAAGGTGAGATGGCCTAGGGGAACATGACACATGACAGCAGGGAAGCATTCCAAAGTTGAAGCCATGGGACACGTAGTAAAGAACAGGAACAAGCCAGGAGAAGTGACTCCGCACAACTGAATGTCAGCAGCTTCTGTTGAGCATCTACCACATCCCACTTGGGTATCCTGGGCGTAAAATAAATCATACTAGTCCCTCCCTCAAAGTGCTTACAGTCGGCGCACTGAAATGGTCATTTAACTGTAGACTGGTAGCAACAAAGACACCTTTGAGGCATCGTTGGACAGGGTGGGGGCGGGGGATGGTGGAAGAGGCATGCAGGGTGGAGTACGTGGCTTAGGACAGGAGAGTTGGGATGCCCTTTGGAGAAAATAACATCCATAAACTTAAAGAGAGAAAGTAGCATTTATGAGTGAAAGGGGGGTGGGGCACAGAAGAATAAAATGACTTGTCCCATACTAAGAAATGCACAGGGATTGTGACTGAAATTCTTGCCTGGGTAAGCAGGAGGTCTCTCTTTGGTAAGGTTACACTGGCATGTAGGACACTGGTGTTAACAAACACGGTTAACACAACCAATGGATTGTTTGCTCTGGCTGTGTCCACAGTTTGCTGAGTTTGGAGTTCAACTTGCCACCAACCCCAACATTCTAGAGCTAAAGAGAAAGGTGCCTCTGATGGCCGAAGGCACTTGGAACTGAAACAAGACAAAGTGGTCTGTCAGTTAGCTCTGAGCTGCAGCTGAGAACATATGGCAGTTCCATTTCCACCGGGCTTTTGTTTTCCCTGTAAAGTGTTAGATTAGCACAGAGTGTTCCTAGTGCCAGTGACAGAGGGCGAGTGGGGGCAGGTGGGGTGGGTGGGGGCGGGGAGGGATTGTGGCTGAGGGGAAGGAAAGGGAAAGTGACTTCATCAGGTCTCCATTCCACATCAGAGAGCCAACTGCAAATCAAGCCACCAAAGCAGCTGACCATTGTAAATATAAATATAATATAATAAATATATGATATATGATATATATATATGATATGAATAATATATAATAATATAATAATATAATATAATAAATACAATATCAATAATATAATATATCATAATATAAATTGTCTTGGTGCTCACTCTAACAGCAGGCTTTATTCTTTGGGCAAAAAACCCCCATCCAGTTAAAGCTCTAGAATGCAGCTGAGGGCCTACATGTGGAAGGATACATTATAGGGAGTTCATGCTCTTTTTGCCCAAACACAAGCTTCTCTAATTTTGTTTTCATATACTTGAGTTCAACCGGCCTTGGATTGAAACTGTTCGGAAAATGATTCCATCTGCATTGAACATGTACAGAATCTTATACCTTATCATCTTCCAAAGTATACAGAATTACAATTATTCATGCAGCAGATGCTGCATAAATATATTACATTGGCTAACTGAGGAATTTAGGTGGTTTAAAGCATGTGCGAATACTTATCCGGGGTATATGTGAATGCTACGCTATTTTATATAAAGGACTTGTACATCCTTATACTTTAGAATCTTCTGGGTCTCCTAAAACCTATCCCTGATGGATGAGTTCCCTAGCTTTTGTCTCCCAGCCGATCAATACTTACTCTCTGCCCTGCAAAGACAGAATAGTCAGAAGGCAAGATAAGTGGAGAGAAAGGGTAGCCGAGTGGAACAGGGAGAGTTGAGACAGCGGAAGTAGGCTCCGTGTCTCCAGTCCAGGTCTCTAAACCTTTTATTTTATCAATTAAATGTGTGAGTGAATGAGTGAGTGCGGTGTGTATATGTATGCATGCATGCACGTGCACCTTGTATGTGTGTCAAGGCATGTGTATAGAGGTCAGAGGACAATTTAGTAGAGTTTATTTTCTCCATTTACCTTTACATGGGCTCCAGGGATCAAATTCATCTAATTAGGCTTTCATGGCAAGAGCTTTTACATGCTGACCCATGTCCCTGGCCCATCCAACTAGGACTTTAGTTTTCCAAATCATCTACAGCAAAGCCTACACATTCTATATAGTTTTTATCATAGTGTCATGTAGTAAAACTAAGTTTTAATACCTTCAAGTCATATACATGTGACTGTGTAAGGTATTCGTGGGGCCGTGCTTTGAATCCTTATATTCAGGCTACACACACACACACACACACACACACACACGCACACACGTTCAATTAATAACAGTATAATACTTCCAATCATTATTTGGACCCTGGGCAGGCCACAGTTTCTCCTCGAGCCCTAGTTTCCTTTCTTGTAAGGTCAGGGCAGACAGGATGGAATTCAGCTCAGAAACTGTAACTGTGCCTATGGTTTACAATTAAACCCTGTGACAGGAGCCTGCCGATTAGTCCCACCAGCCAGCCCTCTTTGTGTCTCCTTATCTTCAAGTATTGTTGCTGAGACGATGCTGCAGTGTCTCGGAATGAATATCATTTGATCTACAAATGTTCAGTTTCCCTGGAAACTAGATGTCCCCTACTGTGATTCATTTGAAGCTCAGGTCTCCCTCAAGCTCCAGACAGGTCTCCCATCCTCTGGGATATTTTTAGCTTCTGACTTCTTGGCCCTGTTAGAGACAATGGAATGGGCTCATGGGTATTTTAAATTTTCTTACACAGTCCAAGTATATGGTCATGTGTTGGAGGTTTAATTCAGGTTTCCCTCACCACACACTCTTAAGTGCTAACACATATCTGATTTGCAGTGTTTTCATTTCTGATTTTTTTTTTTTTTGACCTCCAATGGGGAAAGAAAAGCAAGAACGAGGGGCATTGCCCAAACAAGTCTTTCCACTTGGAGGAGAGGCTTCTCAATAAGAGGACCTGAAGGACTTCCCATGGGCGTGAGGGAAATCGCACACGCCATCTGGGGAAGTGGACCAGGAAATCGCTTCTTGTTTTTCAAACAGCAACGAGGCTCTAGGGGATGGCTCCGTGAGGCTTGGAGGAGTGCAACTCCAGGAGGCAAAAGTTGAGCAAAGGAGTGGCCAGACCGGTTCATAATGATGTCTGTCCTGCTGCCTGCCGACTGTCTGTGAGATTCCCCCCAAGAAGACTGCGGGGGCCAATGGCCCCGTAGTGAAAAAGAGAGAAGTTTCTAGACATCTGTTGACAGCAGGCGCTTGCCTGGAGACGACACGGTGGTGGACAGGTAACAGATTTTTCTCTTTCTGTGGTCTGTGTCCCTTTTGTAGCCAGACCTCTGGCAACCTGAGGCATTTGTACTTTCTACATTGTCCCTGTTATTCTCTGACTGATAATCTTTAGCATAGCTGTGTGCTAGGAAGGTAACGTAGATCACTTAAGATCATTACGCTGCTGGAAGTCCACAGTGAGGCCCGCTTTTGGGGCCTGGGGGTGTCTCCCTCCAGTTCACTGCTGGGAATGGTTAGGACTTTCTCATTTAGTATAGATAGCTAGGTAGCCATGGTAGTGGTGGCCTGGAGCAAGAGAAGATTGCACTAAGAGCAGCTGAAGGACCTCTGAGACGGTGCTTGGGTGGGGCACGGAGACCTCCTGTCCGTGGCTGAGGGGAAAGGAGCTTATGTGTTGCTCAGTTAAAACTTCTGGTCTTAAGAACCAGTCAGACTTGCTTTGAATATTGTAAAAAGTCAGGAACAAAGTTTCTAGAGTGTACATCTATTTTCTTACATCATATTTTCTTGTATCCTGTAGAAAACCGGGTTGTACAACTCCACCATAGGTCTTTGTCCTTTCAAAAGGGCCTAATAGAGGTGGGTTTTTGTTTTTTTTTTTTTTTTTTTTTTTGTGCTTCATTGCCCTGGTTGGCCTGGAACTTGTTATATAGACAGGGCTGACCTCAGACTTGCTGCTTCTGTGTTTAAAATACTTGGAAGTCAGAGGTGAGCCACACTTTTTTTTTCTAATTGCATAGGAATTTATGGATATATTCTTACTATAGAAGACCGGCTCTTGACAGTTTCAAAATGTTATACTCATCAATGCATGTTTTCTTCTCTCCCCACAAATTATCCCTTCGAGTACTCTGTATGGTATCAGGTAAAGGCTCGCTTGTTTGTTTGTTAGCTTTGTTCTTCCTGGGTCTTAGAATAAGCCAGAATGAGGCCCCACAAGTTCTCATTGCCAAATTTTTTTGATGACACTTAATATTTCCTCCGTGGAAGAATAATGTGACACAGGAGGTATGTGCCCAGTTCATTAAAATTTAGAAAATATGAAAAAACTTCTCTCCTTTTTACTATTTTGCTGGTTTTGGTGTTCCTTTTGTACTTGATAATATTAATAACAACTTCTTAAGGATGAAACTTTAAGATTAACAGCAGTTTGGGTATTATCTTTGAAGGACATCAGAGTTAGCATTATTCTAGAAATGAAAAAGGGGACAAACAAAGAAATTAAGTGACTATATAGATCAGTCTGTCATTCAGAAACTAAATAGTTGACCAAGGGAAGGCTAGATGAAGGCAGGGAAACTTTGATTTTTACTTGATGAGTCATCTTCCAAATATCTTAATTGTCTGTAAAAGGTGTTCTTCTCTCTCTGCCCTGACTCTGTATATTGTAAAACGATAAAAGACTAAGAAAAACATCGCAATGAGCAAGTCCGCACTGGCCATAGAGAAGGGGAGGAGCCTTCATAAAGAAAAAGCAAGGAAGGAAAAATGAGGAAAAAACATAACCCAAAGAGTAACAACAACTCACTGAATTGTTCACTTTGTCTTGATGTATCCAAGGTTTCTGCAGTCCAAACCCTGGGGTTGGGGGTGTCAATTGGGGCTGCTGGAGCTGATATTCTGCTCAAGACTATCTTGCTCAACTTGCTTTTCATAGTTCCTCTTCAGAGTAGTCACTAAGTTAATGAAGCCCCTCAGCCCACTGCACTGACCGGGCGGGCGGGGGTGGGGCGGGGGAAGGCTGGGTACCCTAGGTAGCCTAGGGCTGTACCAGAATGCAGTCATCACTCTACTCCACACAATGCTCAGCTGCATCTCAGGGTGGTCATAGAGTCATGCATGTTGTCACCTCCTGAGTATTGAGGTCGATCAGTCTTCTACACATCTCAGTTCAGTCTCTTAAACTCAAATACAACTTTCAGACTCTCAGAAGGCACCCATACCCCTTCCTTTGCCGGGCCCCAGTGAAACCGGCATCTGACACCTGCTCTGTTGAATAAAATGAGAAATGAGAATAGGAAAGTGACGGTAATTTGCCCAGCTTTACACAGTGACTCTCTTGCAGGCCACCCTCTGGATTTCTAATTCAGATCTCTTCTCAAGTCCACTGGCCCCTTTCTTAGCTAGGAATGTACAGATAAAAAAATAGGAAGAATTGACACCATTATTTGAACATATTCGCTTTTGCAGCATGGTGAATGCTTCGCTGGGGGCACTAAATGATTGTACCATGTGGACAGTTTCGGACTAGACTACCTGCTGTCTGTTGCTGTCAGCGTCAGGGGCTTTCTATAACCAGAGGAAGGTCCATGCATGTCACGGTTGCAATTGGATCAGAACTTTTCTGCAAAGGTCCTGTGCATTTGTTATTTGCTCTTCTGTCTCCCACTGGTTCCGTTACACCCCCAAGGTCGAGAATGGGAATGCAGACTGTGAGTGAGGTAGGTGGTGTGGTTACCAGCAGTATTGCTTGGTTATGATTCTGCGAAGCTGGGGCTGTGCTCAGCTGTAAGCATTCTGAGTTAGAATCCTGGCAGGCAAGGATGGAGAAGACGTTCCTCTTTCCACCCACAGCGGCATTGTCTTTCCAGTTTCAACTGGAATGACCCCACTGACTTGACGCGGATACATTAGCTCCTGGTGCTCGAAGGTCCTATGGAGTCTGATTAAATGTTCTAGTAAACAGGATGTGCTCAGTTAAATGCATGAACTGGCTGTGGGCACATCGTAAACGCCAGAGCGGCTTGCCAGTTCTGCATTTCAGTTCATGTTGTTTGACTCTGGTCACCATCCTCGAAAGAATTGGAATCGTGCTTACTTCCTAAAAGATAATCATAAAAGTAAAGACTTTAACATACAGCCTCATGGAATCAGGTACTCCAGAGAGGATCTCCAGGGTTTGCAGAATTAAAAACACAGAGGATCTTGTCGTGTAATTACTTTAGACTCTTATCATGAATTAAGGATCAAGCACCGAGAACTTTAGTAACATATATTCACTTTGCGCTTACTGTGTCCCAGGCACCATGTCCAGCACTTTGTAAAGATTATCTTCTTCAGTTGTGCCGATAGACCTTGTTAATATACAAAGGTTAGGTAAATTATTTTAAAATAACTAGTGGGGTAACAGAGTCATGATTATATTTCAGGCAGTCTGACTTCAGAGTTTATTTGCCTAATTATTATGCCACACTCCAAAAACCATAAAATCAGTGCTCAGTGATCCACTGAGCCAGAAAAGCAGCTAGGTAGAGAAATGCAGGTGTATTTCAAGGAAGGACGCATCACCAAAGAAACAATGAGAGACGATGTGCTCCAAGGGTTACAGACTCAGGCTCTGGCAATTGACACTACGGCTTGCTACGTGACCTGGGTATACTGCATAATTTAGCCAGGCATTGGTTTCCCCTGCTGTACAAGTGAGGATAACGGAGATTCTCATAAGGCAAGATCATAAAGACTAAGCGAGACTGATGGGTGTGGATGTTTAGCCTTAAATCTCGTCTGCAGACGTGCTTGATAAAAGGTAGCAGTCATTGTTATTGAGTTTGGGGGGGGGGGCAAACAATGTGTGAAGCTCAAAAAGGAAAAAAAAAAGTTTCACAGCGGTCAAGAACCGTATTAGAAGACACTCAGAGGTGGTAATCCACTTAATCCACGTTTGCTGTTAGTATTTGTACCATATTTTGTAAAAGAAGTTACAGTCAACATTGTGAGTAGATCTGTCTGTACCAAACACGGAGACAACGTTGGCTGAGCTGATTTTGCGTTTGGTCTCTGTTCGTGTTTGTCATGTGTTGCCTAAGCATCTTCCTCAGGGCATCTGAAAGGATTGACGTGCTTGAATTAGATACAGTGGTGTCTAGAGGGGGAGTTCATTCCAAGAAAGTTTATCAGTTGCTACTGTGTAGATTAGTGGTCGGGGAAAGGAGGAGGGGCCATTCAGGAGTTGTGACTGGGTAACAGACAAGCCCGACAAAAGCTGCATGACATCTGAGAGTTGCTGGTTTGATGACATTCTCTTCCCCTGTCTGCTTCTTGTGTCCAAGAATAATTGTAGGGCTCTGGACCTGCATGTCAAGAGAATGAAACCAGCAGGTAGCAAATCCAGGAAGAGTTGGTTAGGAAAGACAGCGGTAGCACAGAAGACAGCAGATTGTGTTTTAGATGAACCAAATTTAGACCCAGTTAGAAACGATACTGCCGGAGTTATATGCTCAGTATTTAACAAATAGGACAGAGTAGAAGTTAGGCTTGAAGTGTTCTCACATAAGCCAACTGTTTAAACTGTGGAGCTGGACATGTCCCCTGAAGAGCAAAGGTGTCAAGAAAGAGAAACCAAAACTGAAGGAGAGGTGTTTGGCAGGGCCTAGGCTATGGTGGTGGTAGTGGATGAGAAAAGGAGGGAGCAGAGAGAATAGGGCAAGGAGAAGGGCTGTCATAGATGAGGGGACACAGGTGAGAAACCAGAGAGAGCACTGGAGACATATGTCAACTTCTTTCGTATAAAGTGTTATTTATAAGAACGCACTAAAGTCACATGTCAGAATTAAGACATCTTGGAACAGGAAAGTTATCTAAAAATATTGCATTCATAGAGAAAAATTAAATGATTCTTTTTTTTTCCTGTTTCATGCAGCATACTCCTTATTGTTGAAACTGAACAATACCCCTAAAGGCAGAGATAAAAATGTAGGAGACATATGATCGTGGCCAAGGGTGGCCGCACCAGATCACAGGAAGACAGTATGGCCAGGGCTGGAAACGAGTGGCTTCAGAAGGCTAATATGGCCCTATAACCGTGTACTTGCTGGAGTATTTGTGTGCATGCATGCATGCATGTGAGTGTATATTTGCATAGATGCATATGGATGGATGAGAAAGCATGTGTGTTGAGGGGAACTGTCTACTCTGGTGTCTCCTTCAGTCACTCTCCACCTTATTTTTTTGAGACAGGTTCTCTCACTGAACCTGACGTACCATTTAGCTAGAACGGTTGGCCAGCAAACCACAGGGATCCTTCTAGCTCCACCTGAACATTACAGATATTTACTGCTGAAACCAGCTGTTTTATGTGATGCTCTGGGACTTGAACTCAGATTTGCACAGCAAGCACTTTACCAACTGGGCCAGTTCCCCAGCCCAATATGTTGAAATATTTTAAATCATACGACAAATGACTACTCTTCTGAGTTTTCCACAATCCAGCAGTGAAATAGTTAAGATTTGGCCCAGAAGATGCCTCTGTGATGGGTGGGCACAAATCATTACTGTTATTTAGCTACCCACCCAACAGTAGTATATCTACAGGGCTCCGTCTCAATCTATCCCTATAGCCAACCACAGGGCTACCCCTGTCTGCAGTTGGAAGGTCTGCTTGACATTGTTCTGCCTGGTGCAGGGAACCCCTTTGTGATATGTTGAAACTATGAGATAGAATAGATAAGCGCCCAGCTAGGAACTTCATGTTTTTTTTTAAAGATGATAATCTCTGCTTAAAGGTTAAAATCTCCCAGTGACTTACAAGGAGGCAAGAGGGCTAACGGGTTATCAAGACCCAACACATGTGTAGTATGTTTTGGAAAACTCCATCCCATTGTGTACAAATAAATGTTCGTCTGTAATCAGATAGTCCCCGAGCTGCTGGGACACAATGCTGCCACAGAATCTTATTTCAAGTCAAAGGAAATTAAATGGGGGTGGCGGGGGGGGGGGTGCGGGAAACTCTTCAATAGAATCCCTTAATTGGCATTGTGTTTCGTGTTTGTGTTGAATAAATATTTACCTTACAACCCTGCATGTGCCAGGGATGAGTCATTGAATTAAATAAGGTCAACAAAGATAAGTCTTATCAGCCCTGCTGTTGTAAACACGGTCTGTTGGGAGCTCTTAAAGCTGTACTTGAGGATTTTGAATCTGCACTTCTATAGATATGGAGGGAGGGTATATGTGGGTCACATCTTGTCTTCATTGGAGCCTCAAACATCGTGCAGATGAATGAAGACATCTTTGTGTGTGTGTGTGTGTGTGTGTACATGCACTTTCTGCACTTTCACACATATGGGGAAATGCACACCCTCATGTGTACTTGGCAGCCAATAGTCAACACTGGGTGTGTATCTGTTTCTATAGTGCCCTATTTTTTTTTTTTTTTTTTTTTTTGATTATTGCTTTGAGTTCACTGAACCAGGACCTCTCCAATTGGCCTGACTGGCTAACCACCAGTGAACCCCAGGGAGGTTCCTACCTCTGCCTCCCCAGAGCTGGGATTATAGGAACACACAATCCCCACACTCAGTTTTCTTACATGTGTGATAGGGATGTCACACATCTGCATAGCAAGTACATTGCCCATCCAGCTGTCCCCCCAGCGCAAATGTTGTTTTCTCTTTGCTTGCTTTCTTACAATTCTGGGGATCAAACTCAAATCTTTGTAGAGGGTAGGCAATTGCTCTGACATTGAGCCACATCCCCAGGAAACAGGAGAAGTTATCTTAGTGTGTAAAGCTGCTCCCGAAATGAGTGAGGGACCATCATCCACTGTCCTGCGTCTAGGAACTCTGTTTTGCATTTCATAAAATGGACATAGTACTTTAGTCTAAAAAGATCCAAGTCTGTACCCGAGGGCAAGGAGGTCAGGGATATAAAGAGAAAGCTCTCAAGACAGGCTGTGGTGGTGCACCCCTTTAATACCAGTGCTCGAGGCAGTGGAGCTCTGTTGGGGCCAGCCTAATCTACAAAGTGAGTTCTAGGACAGCCAGGGCTATACAGAGAAACACTGTCTCAGAAAATAGAGATAGAGGAGAGGAGGGAGAGGGAGAGGGAGGGGAGAGGGAAGAGGGAGAGGGGAGGGGAGGGGAGGGGAGGAGGGAGGGAGAGAGGGAGAGGGAGAGGGAGAGGATCCTAAACTACTTCCAAAGCACCCAGTAGTATGTCTCCTTAGTGAGCCCCAGGCCAAGGCCAAGTTGAGTCAGAGGCAAGGGTTTCCTTGAAACCATCCTAGTGTGCAATGCAATTCATTCCATTCATAAAAAGAGAGCCACGGATACAACAACACTCAAGTACGTGGTGCAAAATGAAGGACTCCCCCTGACACCATTGTAAGCAAATTCTGGAGTCCTGTGCTTGCCATCTCCAACTGCTTCCCTCCTACACACTACAACTCTTCCCAGGATGGTTACTACCTCACTACCGATGAGATGTCCCGCCCTGGATGAGTGGGCATCCTCACGGACTTCAGCATCACTGGACGTTGTTGGCCACATCCTCCTCCCTAATGCCAGACTTCCCTGGCTCACATCATTCTCCGTGCTCATTGCTTTAGTTTTCCATGTTTGCTTTTGGAGATTGGGGTCTCACCATGTAGCTCAGGTTGGTCTTGAACTCAAGATTCCACCTGCCTCAGCTTCACAATCACCAGGATTATAAGTGTTTAGGGATATGGCTGATCCCTTCACCTCTGCCACTCTATTCTTGTTCTTAAATATCCAGGTGCAATCATCATCCTCTTGGCCTAGACTTGACTATTTGGAATTCTGTTGGATGTGGTTCTAGTCTTCTCTCCCACCTGTCTCTTTATTTGATCTTACTAATTCTGTGGTCAACATTATCAGGTCTGCCTACCCTGGCATTCACCTCACAGAACATCTGTCATCTTTTCTTTTGATGAACAGGCACTCTGACCCACTTATAACTCCTTAAATGGACCATGCTTTCTCCTATCCCAGGACATGGTGTTTTTGACTTGGAAACTTCTAATTCACTCATTCACTCTCTCTTTCTCCTCCTAAAGAAATTGAAATGTGTGCTTCACCTTCCATATGCCTGGGACACCTTCCATGATTTCAAGACTGGGTCGGTCTTAGTTAGTTAGTTAGTTAGTTAGTTAGTTTGTTTGTTTGTTTGTTTTGCTTTCCAGAAAATTAAGCACACTATTAAACTTATCCACACTGGATTTAGGCTTCCTACATTTAAATTCTTGCTCATAGTTGTTTAAACACTCACTATGTGTCTCACTTAATTTTAGAACATACTGTTAATTACACTGAAACACTTCAGTGGGATTGTAATAAAGATGAAGTGATTAAATGTAGTCGGTTCTCAGCATTGGGTACATAACAACTGCTCAAGAACTGTTAATACTACAGTGTCTCCAGTAACTGATCCTTTAATGATGTCTGTGTGCTTCATTAGACTCTAAGCTCTGTGGAAACAGGACTCACTGTCTTGGTGACTACCACTTCCTTGAGCCCAGCGGAACACCTGGCACTTGTCAGAACCTAATAAATGGATGCATGAATAGATGGATGAGGGATACATGGCTTCATGGAATAATACTGTCATGCAGGCAGGAAGGTCCGGGGCCTGCATTAGTGTGTGTAGGTGTTCAGGGAATGGGACTATTTATAGTTCCATGTATCAAGGACTTGCATTAGGAGGCAGCCTTTTCCTGGACATGGTGGGTGGGTAAACTTTGAATGTACAGTGACTCCAGAGTCTATGAGAGATGAAGATTAATGAGCCAAGTAAATGGCAGGATTATCTTAGTTTGCCAACCACTTAAAAATAGTTTGCTGATAATTGTTCCCGTCTACCCTCAAGAATGGTTTTGGTTTGACTTTTGCTTTTGTATAAACACTGGAAAAACTTCTTGCACTGTTTTAGATACTTCTATATCAGTCAACATCAGTAGTGGAAAAATGGGGACTGCTTATTAAGCACATTATTAAAAAAATAAAAGTCAGGTCATGGGGGATGGGGGCCTTGGGTACCAGTGAGAGTACTTTTATTTTGAAAAGCATAAGGAGCTGAGCAGGGAAGGACTAGAGACAAAGGTGTGACAGAAAGACTCATCCTGTAAGTAGAGGTGGGACAAAGAAAAGGGGTGGTGGTTATTGTTGCCACAGTAACACAGGTCAGGAAGGAAGGCCTGGGCCAGGTCACACATCAGAGGCAGATGGCTTCAGTCAGATTTAAAGTTAAACTGGTCAAGACTGCATCTGAGATGCAAAACATGTAAGGAATTGTATGTGTTTAAGAGTCACACGATTTTCCACGGCCAACTGTTGTAACTCAAGTTCTCATCATTGAATCCTGTCAGATTCTTGTCTTTGTTTATAAGAAAACTCCAGCTCAGTAGATAAAGTGGTTTGTCCTGAGTCACACCAATAACTGTTGGCCACACAAATGCATGTTTTGGTTACCTGCTCCCTTTTGAGAACAATTTCCATGTATTATTGTTGCTGTTTCATCAAGAAATTCTCTTGGCTCAATGCCCCTCCCTTGGTACAATAGGTCACTTGGTAATCAGTTTCTCCACTATCCTGTACCAGCATTGTGGCTCTGAGCCCTGAACAAAGTTTCCATTTCTGTATCTGGGAAGTGAAGTAGGAGTGATTGAGTAGTCTCACAGAGTTGTGATCGCCTAGAGGGTTAATTTAAATGACGCAATCCGTTCATTTTTAGAGTTGATATCTCGATATGTAGCCAAGACTACCTTTAAACTCATGATCTTCATGACTGTTTCCTGAACATTGGAATCACAGGCTTGAACTGTGTGCTAGAGGGCATCACCCTAATAGAGCATAGCACAGCCCTGGGTATGCTCCCGTTGTGCTAGGACTGTGATCCCCACTACCATATGTAATTATCCGAAGTCCTATCAGCATGGTTCACCAGGCTGTAGGAAAATCTGATTAGCTGGAGTTTAAAGAATCACTGGTTAGTGTCTTGGTTCCAACCATCTCCACCATTAGCTGGATGTGAGATAGTTAGCCCTACGCTTGAGTGGCTTCACCTGAAAATCCAAGATGGCCGCATGTATGGGGTGGTTGAGAGAAAATGGTAAGGTAGAGTTGGGTGAAGTTTACCAAAGCCAATAATTTCCAAAAGGAATCCCACAATGGCCCTGTTGGAAGTGCCTTGCCATCCCTGTGGTAGTCCACTGAATCGTCAGACAACCTAGATATAACCATTACATGAACAGGTGTTGAACTCTGCAGGCCCTTTTCCTCATCTCTTACTCAAACAGGGTTATCCAGAACTGCTGATGGGATTCTAGGAGAAGAGCCAGTCTTTGGGTACAGGCTGCCTCTCAGATTCAAGAGAATACGCTGGGTCTTCACTGTGCCTTTTGTGGTGCACAGTCACTCTGCAAGGCACCACCACTATTGGCAGCTGAGGAGCCAGACATGGCATGGTCCATGCACTGCTGAGAATTGCTATGACTTATTCCCGGAAGTGTGACATCAGCCTGTGCATTCCTTTCTTCTCCCTCTTGTACCTTCATAGACTGGAAGACGGAGTCTGGGGTTGATGAGGAAGTTGCTCAGTATGACCGGGATAATCCTGGGAATTAGGCCACATTTCCCAGCTGTTGGTCTCGTGATAGGCCAGCTCACACAAGTAGGTGACTTAAAGTAGAGTGTCCGATACTTGAATTCATTAAGAATTTATTAGGAATTGATTAATTAGGAATGACAGCAAATAGTTTTCCTCCTCTCTCTGTGCCTTTGACCTTAGGAATATTAGAAGGATGATGAATGTTTAGGGGCGTTACAACTAAGGGCACTTGATACCACACATGGCCTTGTTTGTGGGAGGTAGCTCCAGGTCTCAACCATATCAGTGTGGGTATTTTTCCCATTAGCTAACTTACAAAGCAATGCTGATTTCCTCATAGGTGAGAACTCTAGGAGCTGGGGGCAGACATATTAATGAGACCAGTGGCAAGGCTAGGAGGAGTTAAAGCCTCAAGCTTCTTCCCTGATGAAGCAGGAGCCTGAATAGCTGACGTGCTCCCCAGCTGCCACCGTGCTCCCTTTGACCAAGCTGGGCATTCTAGTTTTCAGTTATTTAGAATACCTCTTTCCTTCCTGAGTGTAACTTTCCTGTCTTCCAGACAATGCCTCATCTTTGCAGTATAGCTGACAATTGTCCCTCATTCCAGAGGATATTTGTAAGTTGGAGTCCTATCTGTGTGTCTTGGGACACACAAACACACACACACACACACACACACACACACACACACACACACACAAATGAGTCAAACAATGTGCTGTTGTTTTTCTCCAAATGTCTCAACAGAATAAAGAGTATAAACTTTATCAAGAACAATCTCAAAGGAGGCTAGAAGTAGAGAGAGATGAAACTGTATTGGCCACAGTCTATATTGACGAATCAGATGTGACCATTTAGGGACTTTATCACCAAAGGATACTCCCCCAGGAGGCAAATTAATCTTCTCAGGCCCCAGCACAGGACATTATATACTGGTTGGCACATTTGGGCCAACCCAAACACAAACGTCAAACACAAACGAACAAAAAACGATTTACTGAAGCATTTGGGAAGTAAAGATCAGGAGTTTCCTGTGGTCTCCCCTGTGCCTGAGTCCCTCCCTAGATGTCAGGGGCTAAGGAAGTCTAACTGTTCACAGACCCTTGATTAATCACCTCATTGTGGTGCCAACCAGTATATAATGCCCTGTGCAGGGGCCTGAGAAGATTAATTTGCCTCCTGAGGGAGTATTCTTTGGAGATATAGGATGGGCTGATTCATCTTAGAGATAGTTGCTATCAATAGACTTCGTCAGCCTACCTACCCCTGCATCAAAAATGTACATAAGGCTACGTGATATGTCATTGCAGTTTCCTTGTAGCAGATGCATCTGGCCAACTGCCTCTGTCCCCAGAACTGAAATGACAAAGCATCATCCTAAAATAACTAAGCTGAAGAATTTAAAAAATTCATCAATCACCAGATGTGCAAACCAAAATGTTTCCCAAAGCCTTGTGTTTCCCTCTATCTCATCGGGAAAGGGGAAATGGCAGTTGGCTCTTGGTGACTGACATACAGTTCTTCCTGACTTGGCCTTCATCATGTGGTATCCTGATCCTGATTCTCTGGTGTTCTCTGCGGCTCTCTCCTGGCTGCCCTCTGCCCTTCATGAACCATTGGGGTGATAACCGTTGCCAGCCATGTTCACTGTGCCTTCGTGTTTTTAATTCTTTCCTACCCTGCTCTATCCTATCATTTTTTTTTCAGAGTCAGAATCTCAGGAGCCTCTTCCTGACTTTTAATTTCATTTGCGTCTCAGGAAATTCTGAAAGACTTAAGGAAGAAAATACAATGACCCATACTTTGTAGATGAAACATTGGGGTTGATAGGAGATTTATCCTATCAAAGGACTAAGGTCACAGTAACGACCCTAGACCATCATCCAAATCTCCCATCTCAACCTGTGGCTCTTTTCATAGATACACATGGGCATAGAATACCACAGGGCGAGGTCTGAGAAGGGCTCAGTGGGGGAAAGTGCCTGCTGTATTACCATGTTGTTCAGGACCCCCCTAGCACCCACAGTAGAGCCATTCTATAATCTCAACACTCGTAGACAGGCAGGTTCTTCAGCTTGATCCCAGTCAGCAGAGTCAGTGGATAAGCTCCAGGTTCACTGAAAGACCTGCCTCATAAAATAATGTGGAGATGTGTGCGCGCGCACACACACACACACACAAAGTCAGAAAAGAAAGGATTTATACCAAGCCTTTTTGTTGTTGTTGTTCTGTATGTACTTGTTCGGATTATTGTTCTGATTTTCAAATAAAACAACAATTAATTCGTTACAGGAAGGCTTCCTTTTGCATCTCCAGCATTATACGGAGAGAGTTTAAAAAAAAAACAAAAATGTCTAATGGAATACTTTATGCCACTAATATCATATCTGTTTTGTAGCATAATACAGTTTTATAAAATAAAACTGGTATTTTTATCACTAAATACTAGCAAGTCCTAGACTATCAATACAGTCAAAGGGTCAGTTGAATGGTTTTATTTTAATAGAATTAAAATAAAAAATAAAAGTTAAGAGAGAATGGGGCAGACTTGAAAATACCAAGTACACTGAATATAGCAAAAGGAGGCGATTTCTCTGAATGCTTTTATGGTACAGTCTGTGTAGTGCATCATGGATCTCTCTGAGTATTGATGTGTGTGGGGTATTATATTTTCATGCTGCATGCATGGAAGCTAGAGAACTACCTCAAACGTCCAGCCTTAACCTGTTCGAGGCACGGTCTCTTTAATGTTCACTGCTGTGTGCACCAGGCTGGCTGGCCAGGAGCTTTCGGAAGGCTCTGTGCATTTCATTTCAGATCTGTTCAGAGCAGCACAGGATTTATAGATGGTGCTGCCTGCCCGGTTTTCCATGAGTGCTGGAGATGCAAACTCCCCACTCTCCTGTTTGTGCAGCAAGCATTGTCGCACTATGCTGTCTCTCAGGTCTAATAGCATCTCTTACTAAACTGTCCATCTCTTTTTCTTGCTTTCTTTCTTTAGCCTCATTTCTCTCCTCTTTCCTTCACTCACTCTTCATCATGTCTACAGGACCTGTACCCCCCAAACCTGCTACCTTTGTATTACTCATGTTAACATCTCAAAACACCCACCTCCCCTCATCCTCCGAGACATGTTTGTCTCCCCCGATAGACAATACTTCTTTCTCAGTTTGACCCCCTCGTGCCCTCCTCTTTCCTTCCCCCTCTATTGCAATGGTCCTTGAGTGATGTGACTTTCAAGACAGGGGTTGGCAGTTCTTTCCTCCCTTTCGTAAGTCAATCGCTGGCTCTTTAAAGCATCATCCTTTCTTTCAGGCAAAGCCAGGCAAACCGGAAGAAATGAAATCGCCAAGGACAATCACGTTCTACTTCGTGCTTCTTGTGATTTGTTCTTCAGAAGCTACGTTGAGCATTCCAGCAGAGCCCTCTGTTCATCCTTTGGTGAGTAAAGTCAAGTCTGCAATCATTTCCTCTTCCCAGCTTTTTGATTTCCTGGTAGGTTGCAGTCAGAAAACAGTTCTTTTAAGCAGTGGGGTAGGAGGGGATTTTGAGACACTGTTGCAAATGTAACTATGTTACAGGAATGTAACTGTCATAGTTCTCTTAACTCAGCTACAATTTCCCACAATCTGAAATCAGTGGTATCAGGGGAGATCACTCAAGTCAGCTTCCCTCACTAGACTACCATCTCACATCCAAGCAGGCTGATGGGCGGCAGGCAGCCAAGAAGAGCTCTAATTGCAGATCAACCCAAAATTGTAAGTTTACTTAAAACAGATGTAGAAAGGATGAAAGTCGATCGCAAGGTTCTTCACGGTAAACGTAGACGACGACATCATGTTGGCTTCACTGAAAGGCTGGAGACACCTGACTGGCTGAGGCATCACACTGATGCTGGACGTGATTAAACAATACAGTTCAAAAGCCATTAGTCTCTGTGTGCGTATCTCACAGTCAAAGGTTAACAACCACAGAGGACCATGGGTAGTGTCTAAGACTCTTCCTCAAGAATAATGAAAGTCGTTTGTCTTGGGGAAGTCAGGCAGCATTCAGCTAAGTGGGGGAGGTGATGGGTATATTGTGGATTCTTTATCCCACTTTCGTACACAGAGGAAGGTCCACTGCAGGCTGGGAGATCAGGCATGTAATTCTCCTCTTATCTTTCACCTATAGAATCAGCTAATAGTATAGCAATTCTTATGATTCTTATGAGAATTAAATTGGTTTATATTTATAACAGTCATCACAAAAAGCTGTGTCTCAGATTTTTTTCCCTTGTATTGAACTTAATCTGAGGAGACTGGACTGTGATTCAGGTAGTATAACTTATTCACATTTAGTATGTTTGAAGTACTTGGTCTTACTTTCAGTGTTCTATTTTATCACTGTGTTTATGGGCTGTCTTGATGACGTGACAAATGTCTGATGTAAACAACTCAGAGACAAAAACTTTGATTTTGACTCATGGTTTTAGAGTCCTTAGTCCATGGAGGGATGACATGACAGACCACAGTTTGCATTCACAGTAGCTGTGACACAGAGTAAAGGAAATACTGCTGTCTGGCTGCTTTCCTTCTCTCCCCTTTAATTCTTTCTGCTCCAGCCCTTGGACTCCATAATATAAAGGTTAAGCCAACAACACCGGGGGGAGACTGTTCTCAGGTAATCCTCTCTGGAAATGCCTCTACGGACATGCCCAGAGCTTTGCCTCAACTTCCCAGGTGATCCTTGATCCAGTCAAGTAGACAGTGAATACTCACCACCTCCAAGATTGTATGTGTTTTCTTCCTTTTCCCATTTCGGGGTCTAGTTTTTCTTTGTCCTATTCATTTTCCACTCTCATGATTTGAAGAATGCGCATAATATATCTCTTCTTCTAACTCTGGTTTGTGGGGTACAACCTAGACAGGAGAATGAACCAGCCTGCTCATTAGATTAAGGAGGAAACATTTGCACCTGTACCGTAAGTGGTTATTCAGAAGATGTGGTGTGATTTCTACGTTGAGTTACTCTATCCTCTCTTTCAGAAGTGACCCTAGTGATCACACCCACACAACAAGCTGCATATGGTCTAACTTTGGCATCATACTCGATTGGTGTCTGGCTTGACCGCACACGTTTCAGAGTCTTCATTCATTTTTCTTATATCTCTGAACCTGTGCCCTCTTGCATCCCTTCTCTGGCTTGTTGTAAGGATCATACATATGTGCTTTCACCAAGGGCCTCTGAATCGGTCCTTATAGTTGATGTATGTTGCTAGCCATCTGTGAGGAATCTTGGTAAGATAATTATCCACTTGGAAACAAAAGGTTAGCTTGGCATTCTAGGCTAACAAAAGGAGTGAGTGGAGGGCTCTGGTGATGGGGGCTGAGATGTGGTGCAGCAGGAGTCCCTGGTGAGCATCTTCTTTGCCATCTGTCCCTTTAGATTTGCACGTCCACCTTTCAAGCTGGGGAGATGGCTCAGTTACTGGACCATTCTTACTGAATAAGGACCCAAGTCTGCTTCTCAGCATCTCTGTATAAAACCTAGATGTACTAGTGTATACCCATCATCCCACCCTCAGGAGGACGAAGAAAGCAGGATCCCTGGTGCTCAACGCCAGCTGGCCTAGCCAAATTTGTGAGCTCTAGGTTATAAAGAGAGACCCTGTATCAAAAACCAAGGTGGAGAAAAACTGAGGAAGGCATCTAAAGTTAACCTCTGGCTGCCACATATACATAGACAAAAACACACACAACACAATATACACACTCACACACAACACTTATTTCTAATTGATTACCCTCCCCAACACCAGTCCACCCACTTCCACTAAAATTATTTAGAAAGCCACCTTTCATGAAAAGTGGGGCTCTTCCTAGAATTGGTGACCTTGTCTCTTCCGGCTAAAGTGCTGCCATCAGGAAACCGCCACTGGACAGAGTTGTGACGCAGAGCCTCATCTGGAGAACTTTGTATAAGGCGTGTAGACAGATTCAAGTGAGCTGTTATGTCTTGTCTGAAAACATTGCAGAGCTTTGTGTTCAGAGTTCATTTCCTCTTCTTAGCTATGGTAGCCAGAGAGCAAACTTTAGTAGAAAAAAAAGTGCCAGAGTCTCACAGGTACCCAAGCTAGAACCTCCCGAGGACTCAGGATGGCAAGGCTGGTCCCTGGGAACCTAGAGCAGTGGGACACAAGAGCACACACCATTGCCATGGACCACATTAGGGATTTATATACCTCTGCACGGGTTATTGTTTAGAATGGAGAAATCAGAGCTTAAAAGAAGTGGATGGCTCTTCCAATAGTAGGGGGCAGTGGAGTCAGCCTATTAGTGACTCTAGCCTCTGCCTATTCAAATCAAGTTTCTAGAACCTGATAGCTACTTTTGGGTAGTATCATACAGAAGAGAGGTTGAGGGAACAGGATGTGACAGCTATACTTTGCAAAGATGAGTCCAGAAAGCTCCAGTTGGTTACTATAAAGCATCAATTCTCAACCTATAGTTTGCCACCCATTTGGGGGCCTGAGCTACCCTTTTCACAGGGGTTAGCTAAGACCATTGGAAAACACAGATACTTACATTATGATCCATAATAATAGGAAAATTACAGTTATGAAGTAGCAAGGAAATAATTTTATGGTCGGGGCTGGGTGTCACCACAACATGAGGAACTGTACTAAAGGGTCACAGCACTAGGAAGGTTGAGAACCAGTGCTATAAAGATTTGAGAAGGCTGTGACTCCCACAAGTCACCTTCACACATGGGAGGCACTGGTCACCAAGGCTTGCAACCTGTGGTTGAGCTTAGTCAGACTGTAGGAAAATTCTGTCTTCAAAAGCCTTGAGATACTCTGCCTTAGATGTGAAATGTACTTTAATTTTTAACACACAGCATTTGTCTGTGTCCCTCAAACACACCTCGGAACTTACATAGATGGCTAGCCCCTCCATGGCCTCCATGGAGGATGGAAACAGGACTGCAGGGCCAGAATCTTCCTTCTACCTGGGCACAGGGCCAAGCCGCAGGCAGGGGAAGCTGACAGGAACCACCCTATACATCAACTGTGTGACTTCAGTTCCTGTATCCTTACATTCCTCTGGGACAACTCACTGCAGAGGAAGCAGCAATTGGGCTTTTGAAATTCCAGTCACCATCCATCATGTCTTTAGTTCATCAAGAGCGTTTGTGAACTCTCAGGTACATAGAACGTTCCCTGCCCTTCCTCACTTCATATACATCTTAACGCACTCCTCCCCCAGTGTCTCTTAAGGACTTCAAGGAGAGGAACACATAAAGCAGCTGGCAATTTCCCCAAGATTATAGCTTAGAATGGAGAGGGAACCAGCCAGGGAAACTGTTAATTGGAAAAGGCATAAGGGAGTTGGGCTATGGTGGCATATGCCTTTATTCCAAGCACTCAGGAGGCAGACACAGGTAGATCTGTGTGCAAAGCTACCCTGGTCTACAGAGTAAATTCCAAGACAACCAGGGCTACACAGAGAAATCTTTTCTCAAAAAAAAGCTTAGTATCAGTAGAGTCCTTATTTCTCCCCCGCTTTGTGTGTGTGTGTGTGGTGTGTGTGTCTGTGTGTATGTATGTGTGTATGTTCAGATGCATGGAACTGCATGTATGGAAGGAAGCCAGTGGAAGATGTTTGGTAGCCTGCTCAGTTACTCCCTGTTTTACTTTCTTGAGACAGAAGGTCCAGCTGAACTTAAAGCTAGGCTGGGAGCAAGCAAACCCCAGCAATCCTTCTTTCTCTGCTCCCTGCAGTGCCGGGGTTTTATGCCTGGGAGGTCATGCCCAACTTCTTTTTATAGGTTCTGGTCATTTGAACTCAGTTACTCATGCTTACACAGAAGGGCATTTTTATCCATGGTTCTAGTTTGTTTCTCAAAACCACTTATGGAGGAGAGGGTTTATTTCATCTTATAGCTTATAGTCCATCATGGGAAACCAAGGCAGGGATTTAAAGTAGAAACCGAAGCACTTCTTTTTAGTGTGTTCCCTTTGGCATGCCCACTCAGCTACCTTTCTTACATAGCACAGGCTGACTGCCTGAAGTCCATAGTGAACATGACCCTCTTACATCAATCAGCGATCGAGACATGCCCATAGGCCAATCTGAACTGAGATTCCCTCTTCCCAAGTGTGTCCAGTTGATAACCAAGAATAGCCATTACACCCGTGAAGTCATCTCCCATGTCCAAGTCTTTGTTTTTAATCACTGTAAATTATATTAACTAAAATTTACTTAGAGCTTACCCGAGGCCATTTTGCAATTTACTGAAGTCTTGTAATAATCCAATGATATTGACACTGTCCTTTTCCCCCTTTCAGAAAAGAAAGTAAGGCTCAACAAGTATTGGTAACTAGAAAAAGGCAGAGGTATATATGTTGATGGTCTGACCACAGGAGCCATCTAGAATCTAGGGAGAAAAGACCCAGAGGAGAAAACTATTATGTCTAAGAAGGCAAAGCAGTCTGAACAGCAGTATAAAAAATTCTGAGGATGTCTAAGCTGAACCCTGGGCAAGGGAGGGAGTTTGATTCATGTTACAGACCACTGGCCCACTAAGTGGTTCAAATCTCAAGTAGAGAGCATAGGAGATTGACGTCTGTTTCTAGGCAGTGATGACAGATTAGGGATGACAAGGGACCCAGAAACAGTGACTTCTACTGCTGCATCTAGAAGTTGGTTCGGATAAGCAATTCCTGTGGGGTTTTCCTTAGATCTGCATGTGTTCTGGTGTGATGCTACTGCTGTGATGAAAAGTCAAGTAAGAAGGTTCCCCAGTAGCCACTGACGCACTTCTACTTGTTCTTTCAGATTCTCCAAGAACATGAGCTAGCAGGGGAAGAGCTACTAAGGCCAAAAAGAGCAGGTATGTAAACTTCTCACTAAAAGTCACATTTATAATCCACTTTATAAATGCTGTGTGCTATAAGTAAATTGGTCCTACCCCATCCTTCATGATAATATTAAACTTGAACCTTACATATGTTCAGAAAATACTCTCTTTCCCTTTTGTAATCTATCTATCTATCTATCTATCTATCTATCTGTCTGTCTGTCTGTCTGTCTGTCTGTCTGTCTGTCTATCTATCTGTTTGACGCATGTGTGAGTGTACGTGTTCATGCATGTATATGTGCAAATTAGAGGTAACATTCATCAGAAGCCATCTACCTTGTTTGTTGAGACAGGGTTTCTTAATGGCACTCCTCTACCCCCAAGCAGGCTAGGCTGTCTGTCCAGCAAGAGAGTCCCAGAGACCTACCTGTTTTCTACTCCCCAACATTTAAATTCCTAGTATGTGATACTAGATACCATGTCCAAGTTTGTATATGTGGGTTCTGCGCATGGAACTTGGTTCCTAATCTTTATGCTGAAGCAGGTACTTTGCCAGTTGAGCAGTTTCTCCAACTGTCTTTGTCAAAGTTCTATTGCTGTGAAGAAACGCTATGACCACAGCAACTCTTATAAAAGAAAGCACTTAACTGGGGCTGATTTACAGTTCGTAAGCTTAGCCCATTGTCATGGTGGGAAGCATGGTGGCATGCAGGTGGACATGGTGCTGGAGAATATCTAAGAGCTCTAGAGCCATGACCCGACCCACGGTCTGATTATTCGTGGGGTGTCGAGGTGGACCTTCACCTGCAAAATAAAACATGGGCGGGGAGAGAAAACGGAGACCATGCAGCAATAAGTTTTGTCACGGTCTCCATTTAATGTGGGGGTAGGTTACAATATATAGTTTTCAGCGAGGGAGAAAGGGGGGCAAGGAACGGGGCGGTGCTCTGCGGTTTGCCCCGGGATGTCCTGGGGCAACGGTTCTTTATGAGCAGGAAATCCTTTCTTAGTTGTAGGTCGGTTTTCCCAAAGAGGCAGTTTATTGCCCTAGATCATCTCCTTATTGCCCTAGACCATCCTACTGTCTTAACCAACTCCCAGGAAATGCCAGACGTTCCAAAGAGAACGTCCTTACTGACTAATCCTTCCAGAACAGTGGGCAATTCCCTGAGGCTCTCTTGGAACAGCAGGTAGCTTCCTGAGTTTGGCTCCCCGACAGAGCCAGACCTGTAGACAGCAGACAGCAGACAGAGAGTGAGACTGGCCCTGGCTTGAGCTTCTACCCCTAGAAACCCCAAAGCCCACCCACTAGTAACACACTTCCTCCAACAAAGCCACACCTACTCCAACAAGGCCACACCTCCTAATAGTCTCACTCTCTACTAGCCTATGGAAGCATTTTCATGGCCAAACAACCACACAACATTTATTTATTTATTTTTTATTTATTATTTATTTATTTATAGCTAGGGTCTTGCTAAGTTGCCCATGGTGTCCTTGTACTTGGGATCTGCCTGCTTCAGGCTTCCAAATGGCTGAGATTACAGGCCTCCAATGCAGGCTCTGAGGCAACTTTTTTTAAAAAAAAAAGATTTATTTATGTATTCATTTATGTATTTATGTATGTATGTATGTATTTGAGAACACTATAGCTTTCTTCAGACATACCAGAAGACGGCATCAGACCTCATTACAGATGTTTGTGAGCCACCATATGGTTGCTGGGAATTGAACTCAGGGCCTCTGAAAGAGCAGTCAGTGCTCTTAACCACTGAGTCATCTCTCCAGCCTTCACGGAATAACTTTTCAAAATGCTTTATTCCCCACGATTCAGTCTCCCAGTAATCTGGAGAGAACAGTGCTTTTTGTTTGCTAAAAGTACCATAAGGAAGACCATTTTCAACGTTATCAAATGATGTTAAGTGCCACAGTGACACCTTGCAATCTCAACACATTGTTGGCTTTGTGGAGTGCCCTAATCTCATGCCACTCTCCTCAGATGCCCTCTCGCACCACCATAACTCTTCATAAGCCAGCAGCTTTTCCTTCCCGCCTTCCCCTCCCCTCCCCGTGCCTGTCTCTTCCTTTCCAGTTGTCCTTCTCCTTCTTGGTCTCCTCCTCTTTCTCCTCCACTGTGTTCTACCAGTGAACTCCAATGTTCCTTCTCACGCTTTCCCTGAAGTCAACTTGTAGCTTCTGTTCTCAAAAACAAGTGTGGTGCTTCCTTCATCCCACCAACCCTGTGAACTCTCCTTTACCCTGTGACAGGCCCTGAGCCAGAGTCCTGTCCGTAGGACCATGGAAGGTTCTCATGGTTCAAAATGGAGCCACCGAGTTCTTCCAAGACTCATGTCACCAGCGTCCTAGGGAGCAGCTGGTGTCCATACAGCTACAAAGCTCTCTCTGTGTCTGAGCCTCGTTGTTTATCATTCCCCCTTAGCAGCATAAGGGGGTAGTTCTGGGGCAGGAAATACTCGCACATCTAAGGATTTGAACATTCCAAAATTTTTCCAAGCACGCTTTCACGAAAAACAATCGTAACAACAATAAATCTCCACGAAAAACATGTTTTCCATTTTTATACGTGCTGCCCTGTGCTCTCAGGGTCCCCCTAGAGTCAATGGAAGTGTTAAAGAATCTGCCTGTCCTCCAGGATGATGGATTTGCCTTGGTACTTTTACAAAACACCAAAGGGACAAAACAATCAGAGAGTTCCCGTGCTGGGCCCTGGGTGGCAGGATTGTAAGTTGCAGTAGGACTGTGAGTCTCCAGCAAAGTAAAGGAAACAGGCTATGGAAACTTTGCAAGCAGTTGTACCCAAAAGAGGCCTGGGTTTGGCCTGGTGTCTTCATTGAGTGAGGAGCTGAGATGGGAGCCAGAGTTTCAGAATGGCACACCTGTTCTGGAATATGTATATCTCCCCTTCTGAGCCATGATAGCAGGAGGCATAAATGTTCTAGAAGAAATAAACTAGCAATAGAGTTCCTGTCTGAGTCACTGGACCACATCTTTAAAATTTGGGATAAAAATCATCTTTTACAAATATATTCTTTGAGAATTTCATATAGATATGGATATGGATATAGATAGATATTAGATCACATCCTTGTCTCATTCAATTAATGGTGAAATCAATGTTTATATTTATTCCCAAGACATTATAGATTTCTACATATGTGACAAGTTAGATGTCCAGACTTACTATCTTCTTGAGCATGTATTTGGTATGTATGTGTATATATTATTTTTGATGTATCATATATATATATATATTCATTCCATACATGTATCAATTATATACTTTATACATATATCACCATTATTATATTTCAGGGGCTTTAAGATGGTTGAAGAACTTTATATCCTGGAGCTAATAAGATAGCTCAGTTGGTAAAGTGTTTCCACACAGGCATCTGGACCTGAGGTTTGAACCCTAGTATCCATATAGAAAACCAGGTAGGGTGGGGCCCACTTGTAAGCCCAGCACTAAGGAGGCAGAGACAAGAGAATCCATGGGGTTCACTGACCTGCCAGTTCTACTTAATCAGACAAATCCCAGGTTCAGTGGAGAGAATGTCTCAAAAAACAAAGTGACAGAATTCTAAAGAACAATACCCAAGCTTGACCTATGGCCTCCACATGAACATATACACACACACCACACACACACAACACACACACACACACAGCACACACACACCACACACCACACAAGTCATCCATTTGAAGGAACCTGATGTATCCTTGGCACAGAGGGGACACTCATCACTGTCAGTCCGAGATAATGACATGAAAGCAAGAGGAATACACCAAGACACACTAGCTGGCATTTTAAGAAAACTCTTTCCGTACAGTTGGGGAGGAATCTGCATAGAACCCAAGACCAGAGCCAAGAAGGTGTGTGGGGCTCCTGGACAGAGCAAAGTGTGCTTGTGGGAGAACAAGAGGAGCTAGGATGGGTAAAAAACAAATCCAGGATTGTATCACTATTACATCAGGAAGTAGGGTCCAGGCCAGCTGATTGCTGGCACCAAGAAGTGACAGATGCAAACTATTCTAAGTGACAACAATCCTGGTGGTCCTTCCTAAATTAATTAGATAAAGCAAGCAGCATGCTAGGAAACCAGCTAGGAGGCCAAGCAGTCCCCACACATGGACCCTTAGACATGGGTAAGAGAGGGAGTGAATGTGGGAACCAGAAGGGCAGGGACAGAGAATCCTGGAGGCATGGAGCCCCTGGACATACTGGAATCCCCACAGCTCTCATCCAAGGCAAGGTCCTTACTAGAGCAGGTCTCCGGATGCCTGTGAGGATTTTTTACAGAGCTGACAGGTTGGGTGCATGAGACCTTTGCAATCTGGATCCAAACATACTGTGCATTTCTGAGCCCGTGGCAGGGAGCCTGGGGATTCCTGTCTGTGCTTCTGGGACAATGAGGGAATAGATTGGTGGTGGACTGAGAGGAAGGGCTGGGTTCTCTCTGGCTCACGTGTGGGGTGGATGTAGATTCAGGTTTGGTTTTAGACTTAACATTGAAAGTCAAGAGTGTTTTTGTTTTTGTTTTTTTAAATCTGACTTTTGTTTGACCATTCAAAGGTGAGATATGATCAAATTAAGGTTAATTTTTCTTGACTCGTAATGCACATCATTGTATGTGTGTGTGTATGTGTGTTGTGTTTATGGGTGGTTGTACACATGTACACATGGTGGCCAGAGAACAACCTTGGTGGTGTTCTTCAGATATTTTCCACCATTTTTCTTGACATGGGGCCTCTTCCTGGTCTGGACTTTACCAAGTCAGCTAGACTGGTTAGCCAGTAAGCTGTAAGCTGTCTCCACCTGCCTAGTGGCGGGGCTACAAGTGTGTTCACCACGCTTAGCTTTTTAATGAAGGTTCTGGGATTGGACTCAATGCCTCATGCTTGGAACACAAGCAGTTTACCAACCAGGCTGTCTCGCCAGCCTGCCTCACATGTGTCAGTTAACACTATGATTACTGGACATGCCAGAAATGTGGCTAAGGGTTTCACAGCAACACTGTAGAGAAATACCTTTCCTCTAGTTTATAGATCTACTGAGTGTGTCATTCAGAGTTTTCGTGACTCCCTCGAGTAAGAAAGTGTCCCATTCAACATTCTGGCCTTAAGTCTCCACATACTGGTTTTCAAGGTGTTTCTGTTTCTTGCCCATGAGGTCTTATTTTATGGTGTGTGTGTGCAGGTGTGTTCATCTGTGTGTGAGTGTAGGTGTGTGTGTGTATGTGTGTGCAGGTGTGTGCATGTGTGTTCATCTGTATGTGTGAATGCAGGTGTGTGAGTGCAGTGTGTACATGTGTGTTCATCCATGTGTATGAGTTTAGGTCTGTGCATATCGACTCATGTGTGGAGATCACAGGTCAGGCTCATGTATTGGTCCTCCACTCCACTCTTGCTTGAGTTGGGAATCTCTCATTGTGCACTGCTGTGTTCGACAGAAAGATTCTGTCTCTGCCTTCCATAGCCTGGTGGGGAGAGCTCTAGAATTATAGGCCTTGGAGTTAATATGTCTGTTGGTCTTTCTTTCACTTCATTCCCGTTCTAAAAATGGTTTCTAGGAATCTAAGCTCAGGTCATCGGAAACTCTTTCCCCCAGACATCTTCCCGGTCCCCCATCTCACAACCCTAGAGTAGCTTTAAGGAAAGAGGAGAACTGGATATCAGTTCCATCTTCCCAGGGAAAGAACGTTGCGTGGGGCCCGTTCTGACAACTCAGACTCTGTCGGATTCCTCAAACTAATGATTTCTTCTGGACTTCACTGTCCATTGTTCCATCATATGTGATGTTAACCTTCTCCTCCACCCACACTGCTGTGTGAGCCACAGCCTGGAATTCTGGCAGCTTTCTCTTGTATAACAAACCTTCCTAACCACAGAGCGAGAATGAGACCCTTTGATGGTATCAGCTGAGCAATGGCACAACATGGTACAGACAGTGATACCCAATGGGCCTTCTGGGAAATGTCAGCGAACAAGCAGAAGAATGGGTGTCTCTCTGTTCGTTGCTCTGAGGTCGAGGGAGAGGCAGGAGAGTGAAATCACTAGCAATGAAGAATCACTGCCCCCAGGAAGCTCCCTTCTCCTGGGTGAAGTCTGCAGGTGCCCTGTTGCAGGTGGGAGATCCATTCATGCATCAACTTAAGCGCTGCTTCTGAGAGCCCTCAGTTCCCTTCCGTTGCTAGGCAGCAACAGTATTGTTTGCTTAAACAGCTGCGATTAAGACCCAGGGCTGTTTGTGGCAGTTAGTGGCCAACTTTCCAGAAATGTCTTTTTCAGATAAGTGCTTCGAGGCTGGCAGGGACTTGTGGGAAAGGAGAGGGGAAATCCTGGTTAGTTAGTGTCTCCTGGGCCTGCGGATGGGTATCGTCTGACACCACTGACACCTGGAATGTTCTGCCGTCCTCTCAGGGCAGCATGGGCCAGAACAATCCAGACAAACAACGTGAAGAGCAAAGGGGATGGAGACAAAGAAAATATAAGTGGGCTGTCAGGAGGCAGCTGGTTCATGTGGCAGAGAAGGCCATAGGTCATCTATGATACACACGTGGAAGGAGGGGATCTGTGGTCTCACCCTCCTGAGTCCCTTGTAGTCAAGAGCAAGACAAAGAATGTCACTTTCCCAGGCTCTGAGGTCTTCAGGATCAGAAGGAGATAGAAAAACAGAGTTTGACATTGCTTTCTTTCTTGTTTTAATTGCTTTTAGATTTGTTTGTTTTGTTTTATGTGCAGAGTGTTTTTTTCTTCATGTACATACACTTCATATGTGTAAGTAAGTACTGGGCCTGCAGGGGTCAGAAAAAGAGCATCTCTGGAACTGTCCTTAGAGACAATTACGAGCAGCCGTGTGGGTGCTGGGATCCAAACCCAGGTCCTCTCTGCAAGAGCAGTGTGCTCTTATTCCCTAACTCATCTGCAGGCTCGAGAGTTTGACATTTCTGATTCTAGCCTTCCCATCTGCCCAAGGGGAACCAGATGGTATCACACTGATACCTGAGCTACTGGGTGAGTTGCCTTACTCGCCAGGGTTCCTGTAGCCTTGATTCTGTCCTAAGAGCCACGAAGAAAAGCGTGGCCCAAGCAGGAGTCATCTTATGTTCTTCTAGTGAGCCAAGAGGGCTGCACCTCACTCAGGGACACCACATTCATTTGCCCATCCCAGAGGGATGTTCTTCAGATGGCTGTCTCATACCTATTTCATCCCAGTCAAGTCTCTGCTCAACATCTAGAGCTTTAAAAAGGTCTTTTCTAGCATCCTGTATTGTCATTGTTGTAAGAGAAAAGTATCCAGCTTAGGACCCCCAAGACCAATTCTTAGCACAATTTCCAGGGACAGGGAATAAGAAACAAATACAAGAGGCAGAGATTGAGAAAGAAGGGAACAAGGGGAAGAGGGCAGGGATATTTATTCTGGAGGACAAAGGTCTGCCTCTGGATAGAGAGGAGACAGAGGCGGTAGGCAGGAAAATGGCAGTTCATAAAGGTACAAGGGGAAACATCGTGTTAGGATGAGGTGTTTAATTTTAATTGGGCATGTTGATGAGGTGAGCCAAAATGGGCTTTTGATTGCTGCCGGACTTCAATACTTTGATAGCTGGACCTTGGTAGTCAGCCTCAGGAGGAAGTAGCCAAATAAGGGAATGGACCTTGGGGATAGCTTTAGGAATGCCATCTGACAGTTTTTAGCAAAGCAGAGGGGATGGGGGAGAAAGGCAAGGCCTGCCAGACTCATGCTTGAGCTGGCCAGAGTCCCTTCATTTATAATTATTATTATTATTCATTATATTGCATCATTATTACTCCTTCACTCTCCTTCCTTGCTCTTTTTGATTTCCTGCAGAACTGTCTGATAGTAAGATACAAACTGACCGCTTGCTTCCAGCACAGGAGGGAAATATCATGGAGACAGGATTTTGCTTCTTTTCTTAAGAAGCTTTGTTTCTTTTATTGTTCATTGCTGGGGCATCTAGCACAGCTCAGAAAAACAGGCACCCAGTGAATGGTAAGTCTGCAAGAAAATCAATAAATCAAGAAACAGACGTGTATAACGTCAGCAAGGCTGGCAGTCAAAAGCCTTTGAATTCCTAAGACATTTATGATCCTGATAGATTTCAGGAAAGTTTTCAAGGTTGTCACATTTTTACTATTAATACTTTTGTTTTTGAATTTGACATGAAAAGAACTAACTAAAAATTTATTACAAGACTACATGTAAGAATAGTATCATATTTTTCTAGTGCTTGTGAAATGATTGGTTTTCGTCTTCCACCCGAAGTTGGAGCAGTTGCGATTTAAAGGAAACGACTTTGGAGTCAGCAAAATGTCTTTTTAAAGCTTAGCTCAGGGATTGCCATGAGGTTTCAATTCTTTGCACCTCAGTTTTGCTGTCTGTAAAATGAAAGTAAGCTTATTGCCCTTTGGCCTACCAGGCAAGAACAATTGGCAAGTGTTTTTGCTACTGTTGCTATTTCATGTTTCAGCCGCATCTCTGAAAGGAGGGGCAAGCCAATGTGAGCTCTTTTGAAGTAATCTGGGTAAACAACGAGCTGGAGAGATGTTAGCACCGCTTGTTGCTCTCCCAGAGGATCTGAGTTCCGTTGCCAGCACCCACATGGGGACAGCTCACAACCACTTATAACTCCTACCCTACAGGATCTGGCGCCCCCTTCTGGCCTCCAAGGGTACTGCATGGACCTGCCACACTCATATTTAAGCAAATAAAACAAACCAAACCATTCACAAAGAGCAAGAGAGTGCCCATTGGCCATTAGGAGGAACAACAGACGACTGAATATAAAAGTCCAAACAAGCAAAGACCTAGTCTGTTCATTTCTGTTCTCCAGGGTCACTTTCTCCGTTTAATCCTTTGGTTTAGAATGTTAGCTCGCCAGCCACCTGAACATCAAAATCGCCGGAAGGTTTGTTCCAGTACAGGAATCCAAGCTTACCTCAGAAAGAGTATAGTTTGCTTCACCTGAGCATGTAAGGCCTTAGATGTTCTCAGTCAAGGTAAAGCAAGCGTAGCTGATCTTCAAGGACAAGGCCTTGGCTTTCCTAATGCAGTGCTAATTCTGAGGCTTCCTCAGAGAACTGTTTTCCAAAAAAAAACATGTTCCACCCAGGCATTATGACACACGATACTAATCCTAACATTTAGGAGGCTGAGGTAGAGGTCAAAGGGTCATGAATTAGAGGCTAGCCTAAGCCACACAGTAAACTCCAGGCCAGCCTGGGCTTATGGCAAGACCACTTGAAAAGGGGGACAAAGGTGGAAGAGGAGGAGGAAGACGAAAAGGAGGAGGAGGAGGAGGAGGAGGAGGAGGAGAGGAGGAGGAGGAAGACGAAAGAGGAAGAGGGGAAAAAGGAGGAAGAGGAGGAGGAAGACGAAGAGGAAGAGAAAGAAGAGGAGGAGGAAGAGGAGGAGGAGAAGGAGGAGGAGGAGGAAGAACAACTATTGATCCCTGGTCCTCACCAGCCTCTAGGGAAGGGTAATGCACAACTAAGGATGGCAATGAAGCTCCTTTAGGTGTTGAAGAACATGACAGAGGCTGGTTGGTGCTAAGTTAGCAGCTGCGTGAATTCTATAGGTCGAATCTTACTAAGTCATACGCGCCGTAACTCCTAGGGCTTTATACTTTTGGTTCGGTTTTGCGAAAAGCTCAACAGAACCACTTTGCCTCTAACCAGGAGTCACTGATAGCCAGGCAGAGCTGTTGCTTTTCAGGTACACGCTCGTTCTGCTGTTATGTCTGAAGAGCACAGGGAGGCGGGCCGAGGGCCATACAAATAACAAAGTAGATATAAGATTGTTGTCGACTCCACCCATCCAGAGCAGCCACCATCCAGGAAATCCTGTTTGCCTTCATGGGAGGACCCTGAGCTAGTGAATTTACCAGAGGGAATAAACATGGTCACATGCCTTTTCAGGAAAAAGAATGTTCTGGAAGGCAAATGTAAATACTGTGCAGTTGCCCCGTTGGAAATGTTCCTAGTGGCACCATCATGTGTCTGGAGTTAGAATCACAGGAATGGAGATTAGCAGTCCCTCCAGGAAGCCTGCTTTCATCACAGAACATTTGAGAATCAAATAGAAAACAGGAAACATGAGGCACTGTCACTACGCTATAATAGACAGGACACCATATTAGACTTTACAAGTGACTTTGAAATCATAGTTTAGTTTGAAGCAAGGTCTTACAAATCCCAGACTAACCTCTGACTCACTATGTAATTGAAGCAGGCCTGAAACTCACTATCCTCCTGCCTCCAGCTCCCAAGTGGCAGGATGACAGTCACATGTCCCCACATTCAGCTTAAACTATTTTATTCTACTTGTATAAGGATGAAACTATATATCAAATACATCCCTAAAATACCTCCACAGATTTAAAAAAAAAAAAAAAACCACTTGAGTTTACTGCAGCAAACAGAATGACACCAAAAAGAAATAATTTCCAACAAAGTTCTATTCATTAAGACTAATGTTTATACCCCAAGGGAATATATATACTAGCTTCCAGCAATAGATATTTAACCACTCAGTTTTCTATTCCGAATGTTCTCAATGTTTCCCAGTAATGGCCCATGGTATGGTTAAAATGAATCTTACAATTTCATGGGAAAATAATTGTCTTTAGGAAGAAAACAGAATTGTAACTATGTGTTAAAATACAGACCTCACTTAGCATTTAAAGGAATGGTTTTGAAAGTATCCATTTTTCTTTACCTATTTAAAAATATTCTCAATACCTCTGTGTAAAAAAGAAAATCTTACCCTTCAAACATTTTTTATGAGGTAGGAACTGAGTCCATTCCTTCAGCCACAATTGTGTATTCCAATTGTATTTTCTAGCTGGGACAAGAGCAATGATTAGCCCAGTGACAGAGAAGTGAATGTATTACTTGGCTTAGGGGATGGGCTTAGTAAGAAGTGGGTGGACAAATGTTTGTACATGGTGAGCGCCAAGAAAGATGGGTAAAGTCACCAGAAGGGAAGGAATTAGTCCCTGTCCCAGGAGAAAAAAAAAATGGAGGTCAAGACATGATGTGATATAAGAAACTGGGGAAGAAACATTCTAAGGCTAGATATAATCATATCTATAGACTGGCTTGCTGTCTCTGTCTCTCTCTCTGTCTCTCTGTCTCTCTGTCCTCTCTCTCTCTCTCTCTCTCTCTCTTTCTCTCTCTCTCTCTCTCTCTCTCTCTCTCTCTCTCTCTCTCTCTGTTATGTGTGTGTGTGTGTTGTGTGTGTGTGTGTGTTGGGAGCAGATTATTTCGAGAGCTGGCATTCAGCTGCCTGGAGACAAGTTGGAAAAGCAATGAAGAACTAGGACTTTTTATGTTGCATTTCAAGTCTCCAAACTTTTGATGACCACTGCTTGAGTCCTGGACACCAGAGATCTGAAGCAACAGTAAAGAATGCACATACTGGATGCCTGTGTACAATCTAAGGTCAAAGGAAATTAACTGTGTGTGTGTGGTGTTCAGGAAGGATTTCAAGCATGCATGCATGCATGCATGCATGTCTGTTTAGCTCTTAGACTGTATGCAAACCAACTACACAAGGTTATAAAGACGGCAACTCACTCCTCTGGGTGGAGATCAGAACTCGTATTGACTGCAGTGGCGAGAGAGCCTCCCTTCCAGGTCACTCCTATTAGTCTTGCCCCAATCACAGTTTGCTCTTCACATATGGCCTTCAGCCTCGGACATCAAGGTTGAGGGTAGAAGTTGGGAGACGTCACTAAACATTTCATTTTCTCTAAAAGGACTCATTCTGATGGACTGGCATGTCCAGTATCTGCTTTGCTGCAGACCCCACCAGGGTCTCTCTCCTGCCTCCCCAAACGCTCATGGTCTTTCTTGCGCTCTCCTTTCAGCTGCAGTGGGTGGTCCTGTGGCAGAAGAATACACGGTGGATATCGAGATCAGTTTTGAAAATGTCTCCTTCCTGGAGTCCATCAAAGCTCACTTGAACAGCCTCAGTTTTCCAATTCAAGGGAACGGCACTGACATTTTGAGCATGGCCATGACTACAGGTGAGTGAGACACGCATTGCTTGAGGGCTCATGAGTAGGACTATCAGGAGAAAGGCAGACAACCTGCTTGTCAATCAAACTAAACATGGGAGGCAAGAAAAATGACCCCACTGGACCACTGTGTGACTTTATGACCCCATACCTCCCGAATGAACTCACTAGCCATAAATTCCTCAGCCAATCACCTTACTTTAAATAATGAGCAAAGATTTATTGGGTGGTTATCATAAAGTGATCAACAAGACATCGGCAAACCCTTCCTGACAAGTTATTGGATCCTTTCCCTCTGAACAATATATGGATGCATCTCAGTATGTTAGGAGCAGCCACTTCTTTCCTTTGGGGTGTTGTATGTCAGGAAATAGGAACTAGGCATGTACCTAAGTCAGAAGCAATACAGTTAGCAACGTTCTCCCAGGTTGTGCTTGGCCTTTGGGTTTGAGAACTCCCTACTGAAACTAAACATTCCTCCTTTGTCTCAGGGTTACCATCCCCAGAGACTCAGTGCCCATAGATGAGCCTGCCCTTGGTCCTATAAAAGTTCTGCAAATTGGAAAGCACCATTGTAACTAGGTTGTCCCTCCTATTTCAGAGACAACTGTTTGATGGCTTTGTTTTGAGTAGCAGCATGCTAAGGGACCACATCTGCAGAACAGTCTCTTTGGTCCAACATGAGAAACTGATTCAAGGTCTCTGTTTGCAGAGCCTTTTTAAATTTTTTTTTATAATGACTCCACTGAGATTAGGGTCCATTTGGACTTTTCTTTTTGACTTGAAATGTACAGGCTATTTATTTGCATTCTGTATTTATGATTTATTTCCATGTAACAAATCTCTCCTAGCACTATTGAACAACAGACATGAAGTATCTTTAAAGTTTCTGGGGGTCTGGAGTCTTGTACTAGCAGCCTAGGTAGGTGGCTCTAGCTTAGGAACTTTGATCTGAAGGCTCTAATGGGCTGAAACAGTCATTTTCAAGTTTCACCAGGTCGTTTTTGAAGACTACTGTTCTTGAGTAGTTATTGTTTAGAGGCCTTCATTCCTTACCATGTGAGTCTCTTCCTGACAGATCTTTGTACCAGGCAGCCATTTTCCCAGAGGAAAAGAGAGGAAGGGAAGGAGAAATGAGGGAAGGATAAAGGGAAGGAAGAGAGAGATAGATGATATATGATCAATAGATAGATCAAGAGAATATATGCTAATTGGTACCATCATTTTTACCATGTTCTCTAAGAAGGCACCACAAAAGGCTGTGAATTCCTAGAGCCAGAGATGTTCAATATGGTCTCTCCGTGTGTCGTTCTCAACCTTCCTAATGCTGCAACCCTTTAACACAGTTCCTCATGTAGTGGTGACTCTTAACCATAACATTATTTTCATTGCTACTTCATAAGTGTAAATTTGCTGCAGTTATGAATCATAACATGAATATTTTTTGGAGACAGAAGTTTGGCAAGGGGGTTGTGACCCACTGGTTGAGAACCATTGCTCTGTATCAAGGGATATGATCATGATGGACACCTAATTGCCATGTGACTTAATAGTCTGTAGCCACTCAACATCATCACCTTTCTGGTGACCTTATCTATGGGCTGGTGATCCATATATGCTCCCTTGAATCTCATGCAATTCTAGAACTTTCTAGAAGGTTGATGTGGAACTGAGCTAGGATTTCCTACCAGCATAGATACTTGCAATCTGCAAACATAAGGGCTATGACTACCTTGTCTTGCATTACTCTTTTGGTTGATGGCAGTCTGCACTCCTGCTGGAAATGACCTCTTGTGCTTCTGCGAAAAAGGCTACCAGTGGCCTGAGGAAAGGTGTCTCCATTCTCTCACTTGTCAAGAGCATGACAGTGCCCTGCCAAGCAGCTACTGCAGTTGTCTGAAAGGACTTCCTCCCCAGGGACCTTTCTGCCAGCTCCCAGAAGGTATGCAATTGTTCTTTACAGATTTGTTGAATTCGTTTTCAACTTTACCTCAAGCCAATGTCTGTCTTGTCTGTATTCAAACACCAGTGAGACATTTACATTTCCCTGTGTCTTTTCAGCATACATTACCTTAAAAATCAAAGTCAGACTGAACATAGGATTTCAAGAAGACCTAAAGAACACATCCTCTGCACTCTATAGGTCGTACAAGACTGATCTGGAAAGAGCGGTAGGTTTGGGTTACTAGGGTCTCTTACCCAAGAAACTATTCAGGATTAATGGAGTCATTCCCATTCACGGTGGATAGTGTGCTTGCATGAGCATACCCTAGGTGTAAGGATTTGAAGTCATGCAAACCCACCTGAGGAGAATTAAGAAGTACTCAAATTAAACAACATTCAGAGGACTAGGGTGTCACCTTGTCCTATCAGAAGGACTTCTCCCTTGATTAGAAATGATTCAGATAACATTTGGTGGCATCCCTACACTAGAAGCAGTTTAGAGGCCTGGTGCAGAAGAGGTTACAAGTTCAGTTCTGTTCTTTAGGCAGTCTCACAGTCTCCTGTGTCATGTAGCTCAGCATCTTCTGCCCAGTGAATAGTACTGGCCCCCTAAATAGCTAGGGTTTTCCTACACAGATAAGACTTCTAGCATCACTGGGCAGCCCAACTCAAGGCAGAGCTCAGAGACTTCCAAACTTCTCTAGCCTGGAAGTTATTAAGTGTTCACTCCAGGGTCAGTCTGTTGTTACTTAGGTAAAAACAAAGATGCTTCTGCAAGTGTTAACTGTCTCCCAGATGCAGTGATATAGTGCTTGATATTGAATTAAGCCAAGAGAAGTCCCCTGCCTAACCCAGTGTGCCACACAAAAATAATGATTTTTTTTCCATGTTACCTTGATGGAATACTGCTTCTACAGAGTCTGTGAATGACTGATTTACATCTCTGGCATATAATAATTCTACATAGCGTACCAGTCACTAAATTATATACTTTTAAAGAACTATGGGATCATATAAGAGTCTCACCAGGTACCAGGCCTACAACACATATTGTAGATTTCTTGGTGCTCTTGTTTTTATTTCTGTTGCTATGATAAAGCAACTCTGAAACAAAGGAATCTAAGTGAAGAAAGGGTTTGTCTGCCTTAAAATAGCAGGTCACAGTCTGTCATTTTGAGGAAGGTAGAGACTCAAGCAGCTAAACATATCATAACCACAGTCAAAAATAGAGAGGAATGAGTTTATCTATACTGCCTGCTTCTTGCTGCTAGTTTTCATTTAGATTTCCCTTGTCTCATGTAGCTCTGGACCCTCTGCTTATAGAATGGTACTGCCCACAAGTGGGCTAGGTCTTCCTCTATTAATTAACAATTAAGACAGTCCCTCACAGATATGCCCACAAGCCAACATGACCTGGATATTCCTTCAGTAGAGACTGTCTTTGTAGGTGATTCTAGGTTGTGGCAAGTGACACTTAAAGCTTGCTATGATACCTGGTAATATAACTTGAGTAGGTCAGGAGTTCTTATGGTGTTGAGATTCAGAAAAACAATACAAACATGTCCTACTGGCAAATGAAACTGGCTTTACCAAAGTCACACTGGTGTTAAGGTGAGGGACAAGTGGGATGGTGGCTGTCGGGGTATTCCTGACTTCTAACTCTCTGACTCTGGTTCAGTAAGTAGCCTCAAGGGCTGCCTCTTGACACTCAGGAATGGGTTTTGGCTACTTACCTGAGAATACACATAAGTGCTATGTGTCTGGCAGACAGGGAGATTTCTGGAAAGATACTTAAATGTCCTTGGAAGGTCTTTCTGAATGTGGTCAGGTGTGGTGTACAATCCTTGCATTCTACTTTCCTTTTCTCTTCCACTTGGAGTTTGACACTACGTTCCGTTCTTCCTTCCCACAGCCTCCTACTCTTTCTCTTACATTTTCCTGAGTGGCCTTTTTGTGCACTTAATCTACTGTGTGCTTCTCTAAAGACAGACACAAGTTGTTAGAAATTACTCCTTCAAAGCTCTGCCAGTGCCACCACTAACCAAATAGATAAAATAAAGCCTTGCTCAAGTTGGCAAAGTGTACCTATAAGCTGTTGGTATGTCTAACCAGTCTCATATCATTCTCTTGCTTTATTTTCCAGTTCCAGCTGGTTACAAAACTTTACCAGGATTCAGATCGGTGACTGTGACACAGTTCACGTAAGAATGATGTAATTTTCTTGTTTTTCTATGAGGGCAGAAACCAATACACCAGGGAACAAGACAAAACATCCATGGGCTATCATGTAGGGTCCTTAGCAGAAGCAGCTTGACAGAGATGAAAGCGATGACCACCAGAGCACGATGGTAAACCAGAAAAGGAAACACCGAGACATGTTCCTACCCTTTTAGCAGTGAGGAAACACAAAGGTGTGTTCATCTCATGCATGAAAGACTTTTGCAAACAGAAATACATCTGTAGTTCTGAGAGTTTGAAATGTGAAAATAGAGTTGTACCAGACAGCATTGTTAAAGACATTACTAGAAGATTCTGATAGGCAGACAGGATGTCAGGATTTCCTGGTGGACTATGAAGGACTCTGCGGGAATCTAGAAACCTTGTGGGTCTCAGTTCATTGTTTTTTTATGTAGTCACTTTTCTCATTTATATCACCAGGCATATTGCCTTGGGTGTCAGCTAACATTTAAAGACAGGCTTCTTTGAGTGATTCCTTGATGATAGAACTTAGTTGCCCTCTGCTACTTTGCTTTTCTGTGCAATAAACCACAAGGATCTAGACTTTCCTAGATTAATGACTGCTTTACTGAACCAAGTGGTCTCTATGCAGCAAGGGCAGCGTGAACGTGAACTACATAGTCCAGGTTACATCAGCACCACCGCCCGGATCAATTCACAAAGCCAACGAGCAAGTCATACAGAACCTCAACCAGACTTACAAAATGGACTACAGCTCCTTCCAAGGAATATCAAGCAGTAAGTGGAACCTACTACATTATCGCTCCCCACATGGCTTGTTCCTTTGCGATAGGCATGATTGATGGTATTGCTTAAACTTAGGAAATCTACCCCAGAGATTCTTGTATATCTGTATGTACTATTTACATGACCTAGGAAATAGAATCAGCCTAGATATCAACAAGTAAGCAGATAATGAAATCTTAGTATACATATATAAAATGAATTTTCTTAGTCTATCAAGAATAATAAAAGTATGAAAATTCTAGGAAAATAGATGAATTTAGAAAACACTAAGCTGGGTGAACCAGACTCAGGAAGACAAAAATTGCACGTTCTGTCTCATATGTAGATCCTTACTTTTAATGTAAGAAGAGAGAGAGAGCTCCTGGGGATGGAAGGGGTGAAGGAGAAGTTGGGAAGAAGAGACTCAACAACATAAGAAAATTCTTTTGAGTGCCAAAATGAGACAGGCAGTGGTGGCACACGCCTTTAATCCCAGCACTCAGGAGGCAGAGGCAAGTAGATATCTGAGTTCAAGGCCAGCCTGGTCTACAGAGTGAGTTCCAGAACAGCCAGGGCTACAAGAAGAAACTTGTCTTGAATTAAACAAATGAGCAAAAAAAAAAATGCCATAATGAAATCTAATACATTCTATACTAAAAAAAAGTGAAGCAGAAGACAAAGAGCTAGGAAATCATAATCATAGTTCCTAGTACAGAGATCTAGAGCATTGTATGCCAACCCTCTCTTTCTGGCTAACATTACTGCAGCAGGAATGTCAGGGAGATGGGAACAGAGGCTTGTGATTGCCGCTGTTCATATATTGAAAAGATCCGTAAGTGTAAGGCTGTCCCTGTGGGGAAACAGTAACAGCAGATGCTGATACTAAACAGGGTTCTATTGTTGATTTAGAGGGTGGGTCTCAGAACATATCCGTACCACACTAGCCCTACAAAGACCTATCTGGATGGATCTGATGCATGTGGAGGCTTCCAAAGTACTGTCCCAGGTCATTTAAAATAGTGGTGGAAAACTCCATGACTTTAGATACTCTCTTCCATTTCACCGATGGAATTCAGGTATGGGCTCTGGTGCATCAGTCCATGATGAGACTTTTGTTACTCAGAGAGTGGTTTAAGGGAGCGTGTGGGCAAGACTGTGGCAGACAGATGCTAAGAAGAGCCCTCGAGAATCCTGGAGGCACCGGCCTGCGGTGGCACATCGCTGTAGTGCTCGCGCTCTGTCGCTAGGGCACTCTGTCCGTCCCGTGTTTGATCCTTCCCGCTGTCCTTCAGTGGGAAAAAAAAAAAAAAGAATCCTGGAGGCAAAGCCTGCAGACCCCCCATGGTTTGCACCATTAATATATAATCCTAAAACTTTTTCTTTGAATTTCTAGATGAAACAAAGTTCACTGTCACACCAGAGTTCATCTTTGAAGGAGACAATGTAACTCTGGAGTGTGAAACGGAATTCGTGACCTCCAACACATCTTGGTACTACGGAGAAAAGCGATCTGACATCCAGAACGGTGGCAGATTCTCCATTCACACCTCAGTCATTAACAACATAAGCCTGATCACCCGCCTCACCATCTACAACTTCACGCAGCGCGATGCAGGTGGGTTTCTGATCACACTTGTGGGAAGAACTGAATGGTGTGCTCAGAGAAGCAGTCTGCGGAACAGGGGTTGGGGAATAAGCTGTTCACAAGAAGCCTGATGGCTCCTATTCCGAAATGGAAAATTCATCCCACGGCATGCTTTCATGTGTGTGTATGTGTGTATGCATACGTATGTATGTATGTATGTATGTATGTACGTGTGTGTATATATGTGTGTGTATGTGTGTGAATGTGCATGCATATGTGTGTATGTATTCTTGTGTAAATGTGCATATATGTGTGTTCCCATGTATATGCATGTATGTAGATGTGTATGTATGTGTGTATATGTTTGTGTGTATATGCATGTGCTTATGTGTGTATGTGTGTATGCATATGTTGCATGGGTATGTGTACATCTCCACAGGGAAGCCAGACTTCAGGGTACCTTTCTTTGTTGTTCCCATCTTGGTTTTTGAGGCAGGGTCTCTCACTGAATCCAGCACTGAACAATCTGTCAGTCAGTGAGATCTGAAGACCCACCTGTCTCAGCCTCTCCGGCTATAGAGTCACAGATACATGCTACTGTTTCCATCTTTTTCATGGGTTCTGGGGATCGGGAGACCACTGAGACATCTGCCCAATGGCCCAGGGCACTATTTTAAATGAGGTTTAAAATGCAGTGGTTTGTTTTTTTAATTTTACATAGTATGTAGTAATGGTTGTATGCTGTTTTATTTTGAACTACCTTATAAAATGTAGTTTGCTGAGATGAAATTGGCATATAACATACTGCACATATTTTAAGTATACAACTTGTTAAGCTTTGACACATACTTGAAGAGGCATCACTAAAATTAAAGTGGAAATACATCCTTCCTCCTCAAATACTTTCTCCCCATAGCAATCCCTCTCTTGGGCCTTTTCCCACCCTCCTACCTACTCCAAGCAAGCAAAAAACCATAAATTTTAGTTCTTCAGAGATTAACAATGAGCCTGCCACATTGTAGTATTTATTAACCCCACTTAAGACCAGATATCAGGAGGACTAACTCTTTTCCTCCACACAAGAAAGAAGACTATAGATATATGAGTCTGATCAGACCTTTGTAGGTTCCAATTTTACCAAGGGCTAAATAGCAGGCCAGAATTATTCATGGTCCCTCGACTCTCCAAGATTTACCAATTTCACTTCCCCTTTGACTCCAAGAATGCCCCCTTTCTACCTTTTACCTCACGTTATCAGACGTGTCTGCTCTGGCTTGACAGTTTCTGAACATTCTTCAAGGGGCCCTTGAATCAAGTCTCAGATGCCACGGCACATGAAGTGAGGCTCAGTTCTTATAAAGGAAACTCACAGGAGTGATAACAACGCAAAAATTTTGTGTATTCCTTGCAGGCTTGTATGGTTGCAATGTGACATTGGATATTTTTGAATATGGGACAGTCAGAAAATTAGATGTCACTCCCATCCGGATTTTGGCCAAGGAAGAAAGAAAGGTGGTGTGTGATAACAATCCTATATCATTGAACTGCTGCAGCGAGAATATTGCAAACTGGAGCAAAGTTGAATGGAAACAAGAAGGGAAAATAAGCATTCTAGGTAAGGAGGTTTGATAAAGACTTTTTGCAAAGAGGGTGCTTGGCTTGCCTTTCAGCCAAGGAACAATGGGATATCTTGTAGGCAGAGGAGGAATGGTGTTTATTCTGGACCATGAAAACGAAAACAAAACTCAAAACCACTAGATTTGATGCCAGTTCCAGCCTGGATAACTCAGCGCAAACTTCCAAAAGTACTTTCATGCAAGCATCATGCTTGTGCCAAGGACAAGATCCTAGCAGATAAAGGCCCAAGAGGGAGTGGCCTGGTGACATAGGTCCATAGCATGGCTCACCCTTCCCTTCCATCCTTAGCAAAGAGCTAAAGCTGAGGCCAGGAAGTTTTCACCCAGACCTGACTGAACCTTCTCATTTCTTTCCTGTCTGGAGTCTCTCGCTTATGTACTCACTTCAGCTTTTTCTGTCTTTATGTTCCCAGCATGCATTTCTCTGTAGACCTGTTATTTCTCTTTCAGTTCCTTGATGTTCATTTCTACTCATGTACTTTCTTCATGTATATGTATGTGGCACGTGTGTTCACTTGTGTTGGTCCGTACAGTTTTGGGAGTATACACGTGTAGAGGGCTGGAGCAAACACTGAGGGCCTTTCTTGACTGGTTTCTCTTTCTTGAACCTAGAGGTCAGGAGTTTTGTTAGCATAGCTAGCCTGATTGATCCAGGGATCTCCTGTCTTTCCTTTCTGCATGCTGGCGTTATAGGCAGACTGCTGCATTTTATTCAGATGCTGGACATCTGTCTCTGACTTCAGTCATCATTCATGTACAGAAGTGTTTTATCCAACTCTGCTTTTGTTTGCCATGAGATCTAAACCGAAGTTCCCCGTCCTCCAGTTTATACTACTGATAAATGAAGGGAGTGGTGTCCAGAGACATGGACATTAGGAGCACTTGTTGCTCTTGCAGAGGACCAGGGTTTGGTTCCCAGCAGCCACATGGCAGCTTCCAGTCATTTGTTCTAAGGTATCTGATTCTCTTGTCTGACCTTCTTGGACACCATGCACACACATGCTGCAAAACACTCAGACACAGCATAAAATAATAATAATAATAAAAAAAACCTTTTTAAAAATTAAAACAGGAAGCAATGGCTTTTTATAACAGTTTTGTAAAAATGACAATCCATTTTTTTTAAAAAACAAAACCACAATTGTTAGTGTTCACATGTAAACTTAATCATGAGTTTGGAGCTAGTATATATGTCCAATGGGGTAAGAAAAGGAAATTAGGATCCAGATTAAACAACTTTCCCAAGGTTGTCACAATATAAAAAGAAAAATTATGACTCCTCACTGATCTTATTTCACCAGCTATAGTCACCACATCTTCTTCATCCTGGTGAGCCAGCTCTCAACTGAGCTGCCAGCAGTGTAGAGAGAAAAGGATACTTAGAAACCATGGGAGACCGTAGCCACCTTTTCTTTTTAAGAAACAATAATATTATGTGCTAACATTTAAAGAGACAAATCTTTGACCTAAAATGCAGATTTTTAAATTAAAAAGTCTATGCTCATAGACTATGCTACACCACCACCACCACCACCACCACCACCACCACCACCATTATATGAAAAGTCACTTTTCACCCACACTTTCCCAAGCACATGTTACTGGCAGCATCTGATTAGATTTCTGAGGACTGAGAAAGACATCTGGTCAACCCTGAAAAAAAAAAAGTCAGCACAGGACATATAGTCACTTTCCTAGTTTATAAGGAAAACAGGGCACAGGCATCCTGAAGGAGCTGCCAGATGGAGGAGAGGCCTTGCACAGTTCTCATGTCTCTTTCAACTCTGGAAGGTGACAGACTTTACCCTCTGGCAGAGGAACCAGGAAGTCTGCAGTGGGATGCTCAAGGACCTCTCTCTCCGGTGACCCCTTTGCAGACTTTCCTAAGTCTAGCAAGGTTGTCCAGCTTGCAGAACAATGGATTTCCGGTATAGCTTGTTATCCTCCCATCCTGCACCCAGCCCTGGCCCCCAAAGCAGCTTGATGGAATGTTAAGTCCTACGGTGAGGATGGCTGGTTTGGGCCCACACACTGACAGCCTCACTTCACACCACAGCCCTGATTTCTTTTAACCTCCCAGTTGTCTTTGAAGGCTTTGAATAACATCCTCTCCTCTGAAGTCTTTCTCAGTCACCCGTCTGAGATGACCCTTCCTTTAACCTGCACACTGTATTGAATTTTCTCTGACGGGACCTATCACTGACACATCCCTATGCTCTGTCTTTTTCTATACGCATCTCACCTTGTACGGTTCAGTGGATTGTCCACTGGGTGAAAAGGCCAGACCTTGAAGGATAAGGGACATTCAACAGGAAGAGGAGAGGGAGGTGCAAATGTGAACACAGTCATTTAGGGCTGCAGGATGTGTTGAAGGCCACACATAGTTTGGGTTTTGAGAAAATGAATCAAATTCAGAGGAGAATAATAGAATGAACATAATATGAGAAATGCTGCTGTCATCTAGGGGTCTGAATCAGGTTCATTTCATCTGGCAAATTAAAGAATTTAAAGATAGACAGATGGACGGACAGACAGACACACACACACACACACACACACACACAGCCCTCAAGTGCAATGGGTAGCAACGGGAGAAATCTCAGGGCTGACGGACAGAATCAGCAGCTGGACAAAGGCTTTTAAAAGGGGTAAGCACACACACACTCAGTAAGGTCAATCTAGAAAAAGTTAGAGGAAGACCTCCTGCAAAGCCAAGGAGGGTCGAAGGAGCCTGAAACCAGGTGGTCTCTCCTCATTGGCTGGAGGCCCTAAGGGTCTTTGAGGAGTTTTCCTTCCTCAATTTAGGGCTGGTCAGTTTGAAGAAAGACAGTTTTAGGCTTCAACCCTGGGACCCAGGTTTGGCACCAAGATAATAGCTTTTCTTGGCTGACATGATAAGCAAATTTAAGCCAAATTAAAAGTACAAAAGCAGGTTGATTTAGGAACAGCTCTCAGGTGGGTTCACCCATCTCAGGAGACAAGGCTAGAGACATTGACATGCAGACAGGAAGACACAGAGAGAAAGCAGAGAAGGAGAGAGGGAGGTAGGGAGAAAGGGAGGGAGAGAAGGAGACAGACTGTGTACAGAGAACAGAGAGAACATATATAGAGAGAAAGATCTGGAGTGGTGGCCAGGTTCTTTTATTCACTGCATACACCTGGCTGCGGCATGTCATGACCTAAGCAGTTGCTAGGTCCCTGAGAGCAGGGTGTGTGTGTGTGTGTGTGTGTGTGTGTGTGTGTGTGTGTGTGTATTTGCCTGCATACTAACAGGGTTAGGGTTACGGGTCCTGGGTTGAAACCTAACAGACAGGGAGGGTTATAGGCCTACAACATTGATGTCAGCATGTCCTGCTTAATCCAGCCCTGACTTGCTGGGTTGGTCCACTGATGAGGGTGGGGAAGAGGGTGGACCAGTGGGAAGAAAAAGCACAGGAAGTCATTGTTTTGAGATACCAGACTTATGTCTCAGGTCAGGAGGGTGAGGAATAAGCTGGAAGTTTGTCATCTTCATTATCTATTTGTAAGTCCTCTCTCTATCTGTCTGCCTATTAGGAATCTGTCTAACCCCTGGTCCTTCAGTGATACAACACATGTTAAGAGCATTTGACTTTACTCAGTACCCATAGTAAGAAATTAAAAGTGAAAGGAAATTAGATGATCAGAACTGAAGTTTAGAAACCTAAACTTTCACTGGACATCATGATTGACTACTTGTACTTGAAGCTCCGGAGGCTGAGGTAGGAGAATCACATACTGAAGGCCAGACTAGATTACACAGCAAATTCAAAGCAAGCTTGTGCTACAGAGTGACACCCTGTCTAAAAACCCAAACCAAGTCAACTACAAAAAGAAAATGAAACTTCCAGGTAGCCCAATGAGTAAGTTGAAGAGAGAATTAATTCTGAATTGAAGCTCAGATGTAATGAGTTGCAAAGTTTAGACAACAAAGTAGGGCCTGGGGACAGGGATAGTAGGTAGGGGGTGACCTTTCACTGTTGGAGACAGCCTTGTTTCAGGAGTGTAAGCTCAGAGGGTTTTCACAAGTGAGTGGAAGTACAATTCGAGGAAGTTCGGGTAATTAAGCAGCCTTTAAGCATTTTAATTTGGGTTCTTGCCAATAGCACTGGCAGGAAACACTGGATGTGTGAATTCTGTCTGGGGAAAAATACAGAAATCACACGTGTTGAGTTTGAGGTACCGGAGATGTCAAATCAACGCTTTGGGAATTTGCCTCTAAAGTTTCCAACCAGGACATTCCTCTTAGAGTAGTGAGGGAAGACATCCAATCTCAGTTCATAGCAGGAGCCTCGGGGTGGGGGTGGGGTGCTGATGTTGCCAAGGGGGTGAAGAGAAGAGGGGCAACAAGTGGGGTAGGGTGGGGTGGAGGGGTGTGGTTGGGGATTACACCAGGAGCAACATAGACATTTAAGAAGGATGCTCAGGAGAGGGCCTTAGAAAGGAAGCCCAAGAGGATGAAGACAAGAAAGACAAGGAAGGACCCAAGGGAGGCTCATGCATCTACAGCAGAAAGATGGCTGGCAGCGGAGGCAACATAAGGAGAAGCCCAAGATGGAGGAAAGAGAAGGTCCCTGTTGACCATAAGGAAACACTTTTGATAAAGTAGGGGGTGACAAAGACCAGTTTCAAAGGTTTAACGACAAGATAGGAGTGGGAAACCACAGATATCAAATGCAGAAGCATCATGAAGGGGGCAGGGCTAGAGCGGCTTTCACACGAGCAGACTAAGATTTGACCTGTAGAGAGGGGCAACATTGTACCCGTCTGCAGTCAGTCAACCGTGTAGGAGCCTTAATGCAGATGTGGCTTTCTCATGAGAACTAGGTTCAGGAAAGGATGAACCGAGGGCAGGCTTTAGAGAAAGAGAGTGAAAATGAGTGGAGTGACCTGAATAGACACTTGGGTAAGAAAGCTGGTTGGACTAGCTACTTTTCTGTGGTTGTGATCAAATACCCTAACAAAAGGACAAGCTAGAGAACCAGGGTTTATTTTGGCTTACAGTTCCAGAACACACACAGTCCACCATGAGGGAGAAGGTCTGGCAGTCAGCAGGCAGAGTGATAACATCTCCACACAGAAATCAAAGAGAACAGGAGGTGAACCGGGTTACAAAACCATAAAGCCCACCCACAGTGATGCACTTCCTTCAGCAAATTCCCACACCCTAAACATTTCGTTACCTTCCCAAACTGCAATTCAAACTGAGGACTAAGTATTCAAGAACTTGAGCCTATGAGGGACATTTCTCATTCAAACTGCAACACTAGTCATACATACGTCAATCAAAATAATAGAGTCACCATGGCTGTGATAAAACACCATGACCAAAAGCAACCTGAGGAAGAAAGAGATTATTTTACTCACAGTTCCATATAATATCATCACCAAAACATAACAGTTCACATCATCAAAAGTAGTGATGTTTGAGATCAAATATATTCTACAACACATGATGTTGAAAAATTGTTTATATCATTGCAGGGAACCCAGAAACAGACCTAGACTCTAGCTGCAGCACTTACACGCTCAAGGCAGATGGAACCCAGTGTCCCAGTGGGTCTTCTGGAACAACAGTCATCTACACATGTGAGTTTGTCAGTGCCTTCGGAGCCAGAGGAAGTAAGAACATAGCGGTGACCTTCACCTCTGTAGGTAAGAACTCCTGCCATAGACTCTTTAGACAAATGTATGTCACACTTGACAGTCAGCTGGGATCATCACATCAGTGGGCAAAATAAAGCCGAGCTTTCCCTAGGAGTGGGATTGTGGTCAGATGTCCCTCTATGCCATTTCAATACAGATGGAGTCATTTTAAATTGGATTGGGTTGGAAAGACCAGGGGGAAAATACTCACATTGTTCAGACAAAGGAAGCAGTTGGGCTAAGAAAGTAGGATCACGACCAGGCTAGTTCTGTTGTCATTGACTTCATATGAAGTCAATTGCTAACCTCTCTTTTCCCCACAGTTCAGTTTCCCCTTCTTAAATCCCAGCAGCCTCAGTTACTTCCCCACAACCTGCCCCCCACAGTTCCCCCTCTAGATCCTTCTCTCTCAGTCTCTCCATTCTAGAACAACCTGATCACTTGGCATTGTCTTACGGTTGAATAAAAAGGTTCATTTCAGTCTTTCAGTGTCTGAAAGGACCATTTCTCATTTCATCAACACACAGGAGCGAGCGAGAGAAGAGAGAGAGAGAGAGGAGAGAGAGAGAGAGAGAGAGAGAGAGAGGAGAGAAGTGTGGCCAGGCTGTAAAACCTTAAATCCTATCCACAGTGATATACTGGGCTCAGCAAGTTCCATGTTTTAAAGGTTTTGTAACTTTCCCACAGTATCACCAACTAGGAACTAAGTGTTTAAACATTAGCCGAGGGGACATTTCTCATTCAATCTACAACGCTAATCCTATGCCGATCAAAATAATAAAGGCATCATTAATCAACTGACATTATAGAGTCAGCATGGCTACAGACACTCCTTTCCGTCTATCCTCTGAAAATGAACCATTTACAGCCTTTTTGAGAAATGTCATGAGAAGCAGGATGCAAGTGATTCCTGTTTGCCTTCTGCCTGTGTTCTGCTCTTGGAACTTAGTGCATATTAAACAGACATAGCTCCTATATGGAAACCTGGGACATATTATAGAGGCACCATTAGTGCTTGCCGAAAATTCCTAGTCTGGCCATCTGACCTGTCCTGGGAACAAGAGAAACAGATTTCTGGGTTCACAAGGCTTTGCTTTCTGTTTAGAAATGGCTAGCCCCCCAAGGAGATGTTTCCAGATCCCTCCAGTCAGGGAGGGCAGAGTGAGGGACACACTGTGTCTTGTGTATGCTTTGGTGCTGTGCCTCAGCATGGGAACCCTGACTCGGACACTGTGGAAAGCACTGACTTCTTTTGATGATCACTGAGAATAAGGTTAATCTATGACTGGAGAAGCAGGTCTGTGGCAATAAGCTCAGGAAATGAGGCATTCGTCTCCATAGGTGACTGACGCCAATACCATCTTGAGATGTCAGTTGTGGGAAAGGCATGCTCCCAGACGAAAGGAAAGATGGAACAAGAGAAAAATAAATAATGGGATTCCATGTCAGCATTTATATCACAATGATCACAACACTGTCAATAATGTCTTACAGAATCTCTGAGAGAATTCCAAAAATAGCAGTAAACATGATTGATTATAATATTAACCTCAGCTATAGAATTGTATATAATTAAAATGAAATGGTTATAAATATAGTTAAAATGAGATAGCTATAAATAACATTAAGGTGCTCATACATCCAGTCTTCCTGAGATGACCTAAGCATGACTATTGGGAGAGTGAACTTTATGATCCCTCTGCTGAAAAGGTAGATCAAGAATCTACTCATTTGTTTATGAAGTATGCTAGACCATCAGTAAATGCTAAGGATGTGCAACAGAGGCAAACGGCTGCCTTCTTATGGGGACAGATAGAGAAAAGAGCGAATCTACATCACAGTGGTCTGACATTGATGATCCAGTAGTGAGCACAGCTGCCTTCCAAGACAGAACATTGAATTATGGGGAAAGCGCTTAAAGAGTCAATATGAAGTTATTGCAAGAACCCATCCCTCTATTTTCCATTGAAGGGGTCACAGAGGAGGTTGGAGGGGAGTCCGGATTAAGCTAACATCCCTAAGTTTGCAACCTTCTACCCTGCTAATCATCAGGAGATAATTCCAGCTACAAAGGGGAAGTGCCCGAGGTCCTAAGGCATGTGATGGAAGTGAGTACAGTTCAGAGCACCACCGGGAACAGCCTAGAAACAAGTAAAACCCAGGAGCGGCAAGGTACCAATCCCGCGTTGGCACGGGTAGAGCCAGGACGGTCCGTGTTACTGTCTCTGTCTTAAATGTCACTCCCGTGTCGATGTCATCCGAAAGACTAAACATTGGATCTGTTGTCGGTTTTTGTCTTGTCTGTTTTGTTTGCACTCTTTCAGCCAACCTAACAATAACCCCGGACCCAATTTCTGTTTCTGAGGGACAAAGCTTTTCTATAACATGCCTCAGCGATGTGAGTAGCTTTGATGAGGTGTACTGGAACACTTCAGCTGGTATTAAAATCCATCCAAGGTTTTATACCATGAGGAGGTATCAGGATGGAGCAGAGTCGGTTCTGATGGTGAAGACCTCCACCCGAGAATGGAATGGTGAGTGACTGGCCAGACCCCACAGCAGGCTGACTAGACACCTGGAAATACAGAAGGGTAGGCAGCTGCCTATAAAGGGTCTGTCTTGGGACATGCCTATAATGAGTACTTTAGATTAATTACTCTTTGTGGATGACATGACAGTATGGGGGGGCAGATTAGCATTATCCTATTGATTTATTTATTTGTTGTTTATTTGTTTATTTACAAGATAGGCTTTCTCTGGGTAGCCTTGGCTGTCCTCAAACTTACTCTGTAGACCAGGCTGGCCTCAAACTCATAAAGATCCACCGGCCTCTCCCCTCCCAAGTGCTGGGGTTAAAGGCGTGCACACCACCGCCTGGCTCACATTATCCAATCTTATGGATGTGGAAAATGATGTTCACAAGCAATAATAAATTGAGATTTAATTAAGATTTGCAACCTGGACTGAAGTTAGTGCCGAACTCCATAGCCAGCCCTCCTGCCGTCATGATAATAGGAGGTTTTTTCCAAAGTAGCTTTACTAGGGCCTGAGAAGTGGCTCAGTCAGTAAAACACTTACCTTGCAAGCATGAGAACCTGAATTTGATCCCCAGAAACCACATAAAAAGCCCTGCACAGTAGTGCCACCTTGCTGCCTTAACAGTGGTGGTAGGGGTGGGTTGAGACAGGTAGATTCCTGGAGGCTTACAAGCCTGCTAGTCTAGCCTACTTGACAAAGCTTTAGGCCAGTGAGAGACCCTGTCTCAAAATGGAAGGTACCTAGGAAACAACAGTGGAGATTGTTCTCAAATCTCCACATGTGTGTGTATACATATGTACATGCACACCTGCACACAGGCACATGCATCTGCACATACTAATGCACACAAAATGATGATGATGATGATGATGATAATACAGATTTACTACATGATCGGCATTATACTACCCAGCTGTGCCATGAAAACTTCAGTAAGTGTTTATATGTCTAGTTTTAAATAGAGAAGCACTTGTATTTCCTGTTCATAGCTCTGCCTTGTTCACATTGCCAGGAGATACAAGTTGTTGAAGGCATAAGGATTCAGTAGAACTGTGTGGTAACAGCTGACATCCACAGAGCCCTTAGGATATAGTAGGTCACTGGGCTAGGTACTTAAACATCCAGGACAGCTGCTTAAATGGTGGTTTGACCTCTGGTCCCTGGTGTCCTAGAGTCCAAGGGACCACTCATTTAGAGACAGCCAAGTGGCTGTGATAACACCGAGGTGCTCTATGACGTCCCAGCTCTTCAAAAACATTCTTTTCTACACACCACCAAATCCCCATTTGTCCCTTGGTTGTCGGAGAATCTTGGAGTAGAGAGTTTGGAGCCGAGTTTCATTCTTGACCTTAGATAAAGCCACTTAATTTGATTGGGATAAATGTATATACTTAAAGGTAGGAGGGTTATTGGCTAGTTCTTCAGACCTGTGAAGTATGTAAAAGATAAGTCAGTTAAGCTCTCCCAGTGTTCGGGAAGGTGGAGCAGGTCCATACAGAAATTTGCGGAAAGAAAGCTAAGACTCTTTTTATTGCTGCTGGTGCCGTTTAGGAGCGATGACTTCCTTACAGTGATGGCTTTTGAGAGCGACGATTTCATTCTGTCTCACTTCTGCTCCCTCCCCTCAGGAACCTACCACTGTATATTTAGATATAAGAATTCATACAGCATCGCCACCAAAGATGTCACCATTCACCCGCTGCCTCTGGCGTCAGACATCATGATGGATCCTCTGGAAGCCAGTGGTCTGTGCACCAGTTCTCATCAGTTCAAGTGCTGCGTAGAAGAGGATGCAGGGGAAAAGTACGCTGTGACTTTCCACATGGATTCCTCGTCCTTTCCCGCTGGTAAGAGGTAGACCATACCACTGCTAGGCCACATTTGCTCATAGATGTGAATTTTTACTCTTAAAATACATATTAAACAATTGACAGAAACGGAGGAGGAGCCACACTTGCAGGTACAAGAATGTAATCCTAGTTACTCGGCAAGCTGACACAGGTGGATTCATGTCCCGGGCCTGCCTAAGCCATCACAGGGAATTCAAGGACAAACTAGGCAACTTAGTGAAACCCCATCTCAAAAAAAAAAAAAAAAAGAAAGAAAGAAAGAAAAGAGACTATGGAGGTAGGTCCAATGCAGAGCACTGGCCTGACCTGTGGGAGGCCTGTGGGATCCATCCTCAGTACCCAGAGAGGAGGCCTGACTTCTAACCCTGACTGATGAGTTTTGCTTTCCAGTCTTCTACTAGATATGCCACCCTTTGAAGATCCTGTCATTGTGCTAGGAGTAGGATGTGGTGGGGAATGGCTCAGGGCCATTTAAAGTACAAAGGCTGAGGCTGGAGAGATGGCTCGGTGGTTAAGAGCACTGGCTGCTCTGGGATATATATAAAAAAAAAATCCTGGAGAGTGTATCAGGGAGAATTCCACCTGTCTCTCTTATCTTGTTTTGGTATATGACTGATGATTCACTGGTTTGAACCAGAAGTCTTGGGTGGAGCCCCTAAGTTTTCCTTCATCTCCACACTTTCAGTGTGTTCAACCAGATACTCTGATTATGCATCCTTCTTTGCTATAACTTGATAGAGAATGACTCAGTCACCCAGCAAGATGATAAGAGAGAAAGAACCAAGCAGCACAGAGGGAAAGAAAATAAGAACCACTCTCTAGCAAGGATGATGCTTCCTGAAGGCATTTGCCATTATCAGCATCCCAGAACCTCTGGTTGAAGGCTCTAGGGTCAGGAAGACCTTGTTCTTTAAAATTTTTTTCATTCAGTTTATTTATTTTATTTTATGTGTATAAGTGTTTTGCCTGCATGTATGTTTGTGTATCACATTCACAGAGAGCCTGTAGAAGTAAAAAAAGACTGTGTTGAGTCCCCTGGAACTGGAGTTATAGATAATTATGAGCCGCCACATGGGTTCTGGGAACCAAACCACCTTGTCTGCAGGAGCAGTGCTCTTAACCACTGAGCCATCTCTCCAGCCTCAGCCTTTGTATTTTAAATGATCCCTAAGCCATTCTCCACCACATCCTACCCAGGCACAATGACAGGATCTTCAAAGAGTGACATGCTCGGTAGAAGACTAGGTCAGAAAAACAATAATCTTTCAGTCATGGTTGGAAAGAAAGTAGGCATGGGATAGAGAGACAGATTAGAATTGAATGTGGGGGTGCCTGCAACCACCATGGCTAACAGAGTAATGGATGGAGGGAGGCAAGAAGCCAGTTTGGTTCAACATGACTAAGCAGCTAGTGTTGGTTCGAACTTCATCAGCCTGACCACAAGTAATTTATTTTAGGCATATTTAAACAGAACACAGTTTGATGAGAGTTTTCCTGGGATAATTAATTCAATCTGGTATGCACAATAAAGCAAATGCACATAAATCCTTACTTAAGGAACAAAGTAAGCTAAATAAAGATCAGATGTGACTACATCTTTGTTAAGTACACATTCTGATGCCAGAATGCATGAATTGGGTGTTTTTTATATGTCTGATAATCAGTCAAGCATTGGGAGATGTGAAGATGAAGGAGATGGGGGACTTTTCTATTGAAGCTTCTGGTTGGTAGGACAGAATGACCTTAGGGAAGAGAGATAGCTTATTAAGAGCTTGTTAAGAGCACTTACTACTCTTGCAGAGGATCCAAGTTCAAGATCAGTTCCCAGCACCCACCTAAGGTGGCTTCCCAAACACCAGCAATTCCAGCTCCATGATATCTGATGCCCTCTTCTGGGCTCTGTAGGTAACTGCACTTGCACTACACAGACACCCATGAGTACATTAAGTGTTTTTTTTTTGTTTTTTTTTTAATTTACATCAATCTTTAAAATATAGAATGGTCTATAAAAATGTGACTATAAATCACTGTGAGGCAGGGTGTGGTCGATGTGCCAAGCAGGATGTAGGCTCACACGTGAAACCATGAATGGTCAAGATGACATTTTGGCTAGCACACATATAAAGATGAGTTTACCTACTCTTAGAACCAGAGGTTATTTTCACATAAATACTTGAAACTGTATTAAAAGTAAATGTCACGAATCCCCAGGAGATTTGGGGGCAGGTTTGTTCATGTCAGAACATCTTGACAACCTTTACTTATATCTTGGCTATTTATATTGTGAATTCGTATTCTCAATAATACTGTCTTTAGAAAGAGAAGTTATCGGCAAGCAAGCATGCTACAAATACAGTCTCCCAGCAAACTTACTTCGGTGGTGTTCCAAAGACATTGCAGTGTTCTGCCACTTTACCAATGCAGCCAACAGTTCAGTCCAGAGCCCATCTATGAAGCTTACCCTTGTTCCAGGTAAGTGCATTTAAATGACTTGCAAGTCATATAATCATGAACAGAGACTTATCTATTCATTGACTTATTCATTTGCATATGAAGGCTTTGGATGAACCTCAGGGAATTAAAAAAAGAAACAGAGGCCATGTTCTCTAGCCTCTAGCCTACGGGAGCCAGAGATGCAATTGAAGATGCTCTCCCAGATGCTAGAGTGAACCTAAAGATAGAACTATTGTGTGTGGCCAGAAAGGATGCCTGGTTTAGCTCTACTGCTAAGAGCAGAGAGGGAGCCTGGAAATTGAAATCATTCTTGGGCCAAGCCCTGAAGGCTAAGTGGTTTTCGAGGCAGACTGGAATGGGCAGTATCTGTGTCCTTCTGAGATTCCTTACAGATAACATGTGTCCTTCTGGTGCTCTTCCTGAGATAGAGCCATTTGAAAAGAAATGGTGGGAATATCAGGTGCTGGCCCTCCTATCCTCTGTCACCCCTGAGCCACTGTGACCTGGTCTGTTCTCAAGATGAGAAGTTGTGATCTGTGTGACTGTTTCTATGAGAATTCATGTGGAAGAACTCTCCCTAGTCATCAGAAAGGCCAGGTGATAAGATGACTTCCTTGTGACTGGAGCCCCCATACATGAAAGTTCCATAGGTCTAACCAGTTAATTTGAGCTTACTGAATGCTGTGTGTACATTCTTGTGCGTATTGATAACTGGGGCCTGTCCATCAAAGTAGGAAGGTATCATAGCCTTAAGACCCTTGGTAAGCAGGGTTATCTCCAGTTGCACCCATTTCCCTTCAGATGACATACATTCGTTCTTCTTTATGGCTAAAAGAAGTTCCCAACTGTCCCTTTTATTTCCATGTTTCTGATGCAGAGAAGAATATCACATGCCGGGATCCCATCATAGGTATCGGGGAGCCTGGGAAAGTCGTCCAGAAGCTGTGCCAGTTCTCAGGTGTTTCCAGAAACCCTGGACAGACCATCGGTGGGACCGTCACTTACAAATGCGTGGGCTCCCAGTGGAAGGAGGAGGCAAGGGCCTGCATCTCAGCCCCAATCAATGGTTTGCTCCAGTTGGCCAAGGTGAATAGGAAACCCTGGCCTCTAAACCCTTGGGAAGGGATCTCTCTCTGGGTCAGCAGAATTCTCAGGAAAATTGGCCATGTACCCCTCTGAAATGCATGGCCAACATATATTGTATTGGCTATTTTTCTGATTGCTGTGACAAAATCAATGACAAAAGAAACTTAAAGGGAGGAAGGTTTTGTTCTAGCTCACGGTTGAGATGAAGACCATATGGCAGGAAGGAGGAGGCAGGAGCAGGAGGAAGCTGTCACATTGCATCTACAGTCAGGAAGCTGAAGGAGATAGTGTTGATGCTCATATTGACTTCACCTTTTCAATCCCAGAATCCCAGCCTGCGATATGGTACCAGCCACATTTAGAGCGCTCTTCCCACTTCAGTGAACTCAGCATAGAAACTCCCTCTTAGATATGCCCCAAGTTTGTTTCTGTGATGATTCTTAATCCCAACCAGTTGACAATAAGGATTAATCATTTCAAAGATGAAACTTAGAATTGCTTTAAAATACACTTACGTTTGACCATGAAGTCAATAACAGATACGTCGTTCTCTAGGCTCATCTGGATGCCTAACCTCAAAAGTCCAGCATCTCATGTCTGAGACCTGCAAGGGCGGGTGTATTATATTTACTTACTGATCTCCTTCAAACCTGATGACAAATAGCTATAATGTTTTCATAAAGAGATAATATAGAAACAAGATTCAATAACAAATAATTAGGGAAGTATTGAAAATGAACTACAACATGACACTGGTGGAGATGCCCCAGTATAAAAATTTTAAATAAAATAAATATCTGTGTGTTCACAGATGGGTACTCATCAAAGGTTTTCTATAGAAATATATTTTTTTTCAACTTCTTGAGGAGTTGAAAAGGTAGATAGAGCCAGATGGTGGTGATGCAAGCCTTTAATCCCAGCACTCAGGAGGCAGAGGTAGGTGGATCTCTGAGTTCAAGTCCAGCCTGGTCTACAGAGTTCCAGGACAGCCAGGGCTACACAGAGAAACCCTAACTCAAGAAAAAAAAAAGATAGTTAGAATACTGATGTGTACAGATAGATGATATAATTTGTCATCTGAATCAAGATACTCTGAGAATAAAAAGGGACAATTCTTTTTATTTTTATAATATTTTTATTATTAAAATATAATACATAATTCTGCTCCCATTCCATGTCCCTCCTCCAAATTTTCTCCATACCTCACCTTGTTCTCGTTTTTCTTTAATTTATATATTTATTCAGAAGCACAGAAATACACACTCACACACACACACACACACACACACACACACACACACAGAGAGAGAGAGGGAGAGAGAAAGAGAGAGAGAGAGAGAGAGAGAGAGAGAGAGAGAGAGAGAGAGAAGAGAGAGAGAGAGAGTCTTCTCAGACCATTTAATGTTGCTTGTACACATATGACTTCAAGGCTGACAACTTGATATTGGATAACCAATTAGGAAACTCATCCCTGGATGAGACTACTTCCTCTGCTGTCAGTGTCCCCTAGCTGCCTGTAGTTCTTTGTCTGGCATGGAACCCTGTAAAAATTTCCCCCTTACATGTTAGTATGCCTGTTATTGTTGTCCTTGTTCAGGTCTTGTTAAGGTAGCCATATTATTGAGGCATCATGCATGAAGCTTTCTTGGCCATTTCTAGGAGACACAATCTCACAAAGGATTTCCAAGTCCTCTGGCTTTTACAATCTTTCCATCCTCCCTTCCCCAGGTTTTTTCTGAGCCTTAGGTACAAACGTTGTGTTGTTGATGTATCCATTGGACAGGATACCCCATGAGTAGTCATTTTCTGCATCTTACCAGTAATGGGCTTCTGTAATGGTTTTGTAATGGTTTGTAATGTAATGACTATTGCAAAGAGTTTTGTTGGTGAGGGTTGGAAACTGTGTATATGTAAAAGTATTTACAATGCAGCTAGGAATTATGAGTTTTAGTGAAGTGGTGATATAAGGTTGTCCTCTAAGATGTATGACCTCGCTAGCTCCAAGTAATTGGCCAGATTTCTAGGAGCAGACATGATTTCCCTGCTGTTGAATGAACCTTAAATCCAATTAGACAGAAGTTGTTTACTGCCAAGATATGAGTGCCACTATTGCAGCTCTAGGGATATCTTGCCATATTGGTCTCTTTTGAGGTTCACAGCTGAGTAGAACTACAGTTCATTTCACTCCCTTGGCAGCTTGCATGACACTTTTTGGGACTATGAAAGTAAAGGAGGACACTCTTAATAATTATACTGAGATAACAGATCTAGAAGAATGAAATATGGAGGGACAATCATATTCACAATCAGAGGTATAAGTTGTATAGACAGAAGAGTGATTTCTATCTGGACAAGTGACTAGTCTATTTTACTTTAATGCGGTAGCAATTGTATCTTCCATTCCTTTATTTCTAGTTAATTTCCAGGTTGGCATATGTTTAACAATTTGCTTTCTGTTCATGAGATCTTATGCTTTCTCCATCTTGAAGGGTGTGCACAGAGACTTTAAGAAGTGAAGGCTTTAATTTACAGTATATACTATTGATGTGGGCATTGAGGAAAAAAGGAAACCACAGCTTCCAAATTATTGGAATAATTTCATTTGTTTTTGCTTTTTTCTTTTTTAAACTAGGCTTTGATCAAGAGCCCCTCTCAAAACCAGAAGCTCCCTACATACCTGAGGGACCTTTCTGTTAGTGCTGGGAAGGAAGAACAGGACATCCGCTCATCTCCAGGAAGCCTGGGAGCCATCATTAGCATCCTTGATTTGCTCTCAACAGTTCCAACCCAAGTGAATTCAGAAATGATGAGGGTAAGTGTACTTAAGCCTTGTGGGAGTTTGGGGTCTTGTCTTCTTGCACCTCTGGGCTGGTTTGCAGGAAGCATTACTCCTTCCCACACAGACTCGTTTCTCTCAGAGTACTCACTTGAATATGAGAAGAGCATAGTGTACTCTGCAGGCTCTGTCTTCTAGGAGAGCAGGGGGTTTTGGATTTCTTTAAAGAGTCTCTTCTTTCCTTTACTTTGTTCAAATAGAATGAATTCCTGCTAGTTTTCTAGAAAAACTAGTAATTTAGAGGTTACAACATACATGCAAGGTGGGTATGATGATGCCATTTTGGCACCTAGGAGTCATGCCTCTTGGCACACCTGTAAAATACCGACTTGATTAAAATCAGTTTCTGAGAAGGTCTGTCACAGACTGTCTTCATTAAGTTAATTGATTTAGGAAGTCCCATCTAAATGGGACCCATTGTGGGTGGTACCATTCCCTAGGCTGGGCATTCGGAATTATATAAGAGTGGAGACATGAGCTGAGCACTTACATGTATGACTTTATTTGTTGCTCTCTGCTCTTGACTGTGGCTGTAACATAACCAGATTTCTTAAGATTCTGCCACTGTCAGCTGCCCTGTCATGATAGGATGTGATCTGGAATTGTAGGTCCTTAAATTGTTTTTGTCAGGGTATTTTGTGACAGCAACAGAAAGGAATCCAAGATAAGAGTCTCAAAGGTCTTTTTACATTGAATGTAAACTGTGAGGTACTTGTTTTGGCAGAAAAGAGAGCGCATAACAGTTCAGATAGAAAGACTTTAATGAAAGGAAACATACAGAGGTAAGTCAGGATAAAATACATACAGGGTGGGATGGGGCACTCAGAGGCCACAGTCTTTATAAGCCATGACTACACTTTAGACAGTAGATTGGATTTCACTCAAGTCCAGTGATAGCTGAAATCTTAGGGGAGATCACTCTCCTCAGAAGCTGTAGCTTTTGAAGGCCAGTATAGTTTTTTTTTTACCAGAGACAAGATTGGGATGAAGGGAACAGGGTAAGGGGACAGCATGGATGATTTATGTCAACTCTTCTCACTCCCATCTTTCCACTTCCTGCCTCCTACTGGCTAAACCTAACAAGAGGCCAACAAGCATGGAGCCTTGTGCAAAGCTTTACATTTGTGGGTGGAGACCATCCAAGCATGGGTTGGGTTGCTTGGGCAGAAATATATTGTGGGGAATCAAGACGGCTGCAAAGCCACGCTCCCAGAAAGGTGCTAGAGGAGAACCTTTCTTCACTTCTCCCAGCTTCTGGGGACACCTGGCATACTTTGATTCCTGCAACACCAGCTGAATCTCTCTGTCCAAGCCTTTTCTTCATCTGTATTTTGTAAAGATATATTGGAGTTGAGAGCCACTCAGATAATTCAGAATATGTCTTTCCCCTAGTTTCGTTTTGTTGCTGTGATAAACACCATGACCAAAAGCGACTTGGGGGAAGAAAAGATATAGGTTGCAGTCCATCACTGAAGGAAATCAAGGCAGGAACTTGATGCAGAAGCCACAGAGGAATGCTTCTTGGTAGCTTAGGATCTCATGCTTAGCTAACTTTCCTATATAGCTTAGGACCACCTGTATAGGGAATGGTGCTGCCCACAAAGGACAGGGCTCTCCTGTATTAATTATGGCAATCAAGATAATTGTTCACAAACACACCCACCTGGCAGTCTGCTATAGGCAATCCCTCTATCAAGCCTTCTTGGGCAACACTTGTGACTCTAGGTTGTGTCAAGTTGATAGTTAAAGCTGACTAGAATGGATCCTTAAAATAATCACATTTGTAAAGACTATCTGTCTGCCTAAGGTCATGTTCTCAAGGTTTGGGAATCAGGATATGTCCTGTGAGAGGTTGCTACTCAATCTATTCCATAGGCATATTCTAATATAAGTCAGAAAAGGCAAAAATAGGAGAGAAAAATATTTTCAAGAGAAGGGAGTGAGTGACAAGCATCAGGTCCAAGCTTATGAGAAAGAGAAACTGTTTATCAGACAACAAGACTGCCCTTGGAAATAGTTTCATTGCTGTTCGATGCTCAGGGCTAGAGTGGGTCTTCTGAGACTTCCTCTTGCTGGTGACATGCCACCTACCAAAAGCCAGCCACTAGCCTGGGGTGATGACTGGGAAGTGTTTACCATGCAAGCATGAGAATCTGAGTTCAATCTCATGTACCCATGGGTGTAGGGCCTGAATCTCAGGGCTGAGGAAGCAGATAGGAAGATACTCCCTGGAATATCCCAGCCAGTCATGCAGCATCAGTGAACTCCTGATTCAGTGACAGACCCTGTGGACAGTTACTGTGAAAGAGATCCCATGTTAACCTCTGGCCTTTGCATCTCCATGTACACACACACACACACACACACACACACACACACACACTCATTGACACACATGCATGTGAACATGTATATGTTTTCAAAAATAAAATTAGAGCCAAAAATTAGTAAATAAGACCTCTCCCAACCAGCTAAGTAGGTCTCAGTAGTGTGGGGGTAAATCTCACAGTCATTGTTACTGAATATTAGGCAAAGTTCCACAGCCTGTGGTCTCTGCCTTTGTCAAGCTCTGTTGAGAGAAAGAAGGGGAGAGATTTTCTTTGCTTGTGTTGCCTCAGACCTTTGCACCAACCAGTAACCAGAGGAATGATATTTTGTCTTATCTTGAAAAATGCTTTCATCCCCCACCCCTACCCATGTCACCTACAGGACATACTTGCTACCATTAATGTCATCTTAGACAAGTCCGCCTTGAACTCCTGGGAGAAGTTACTACAGCAACAGAGCAACCAGAGCTCTCAGTTTCTGCACTCTGTGGAAAGGTTTTCCCAAGCGCTCCAGCTGGGAGACAGCACTCCTCCGTCCCTCTCTCACCCTAATGTGCAAATGAAGAGCATGGTGATAAAACGTGGCCACCCCCAAATCTATCAACAGAAGTTTATCTTTACAGACTCTGACCTGTGGGGTGATGTGGCCATTGATGAGTGTCAGCTAGGAAACTTGCAGCCTGATTCGTCGATCGTTACTGTGGCTTTCCCGACTCTCAAAGCCATCCTTGCCCAGGATGTACAGAGAAAGACATCCCCTAACAGTTTAGTAATGACAACCACTGTCAGCCATAATCTCGTCAAGCCGTTTAGGATTTCTATGACTTTTAAGAACAACCATCGCTCGGGTGGCAAGCCCCAGTGTGTCTTCTGGAACTTCAGCCTTGCCAACAATACAGGGGGCTGGGACAGCAGTGGGTGCTCTGTGGAAGATGACGGTAGGGACAGTAGGGACAGAGTCTTCTGCAAGTGTAACCACCTGACGTCATTCTCCATCCTCATGTCCCCAGATTCCCCAGATCCAGGATCTCTTTTAAAAATACTTTTGGATATCATTTCTTACATCGGTTTGGGATTTTCCATAGTCAGCCTAGCTGCCTGCCTAGTTGTGGAAGCCATGGTGTGGAAATCAGTGACCAAGAACCGAACTTCCTACATGCGCCACATGTGTATAGTCAACATCGCCTTTTGCCTTCTGATTGCTGACATCTGGTTTATTGTGGCTGGTGCTATCCACGATGGTCACTACCCCCTCAACGAAACAGCTTGTGTGGCTGCCACATTCTTCATTCACTTCTTCTATCTCAGTGTCTTCTTCTGGATGCTAACACTGGGCCTCATGCTCTTCTACGGCTGATTTTCATTCTACACGATGCAAGCAAGTCCACCCAAAAAGCTTTTGCCTTTTCTCTAGGCTATGGCTGTCCTCTCGTTATCTCATCTATCACAGTGGGGGTTACGCAGCCACAGGAAGTCTACATGAGGAAGAATGCGTGTTGGCTCAACTGGGAGGACACCAGAGCACTGTTGGCTTTCGCCATCCCGGCGTTGATTATTGTGGTGGTGAATGTAAGCATCACAGTTGTGGTCATCACCAAGATCCTGAGGCCCTCCATCGGAGACAAACCAGGCAAACAGGAGAAGAGCAGCCTATTCCAGATCAGCAAGAGTATTGGGGTCCTCACGCCACTCTTGGGGCTCACTTGGGGTTTTGGTCTTGCCACAGTAATCCAGGGGAGCAATGCTGTGTTCCACATCATATTTACCCTCCTCAATGCCTTCCAGGTAAGCTCATGGCACCAGGATTACAGGAAATGCCCATTCTTGTGGAATAAACTAATGATAGAAACACAAACAAGAGGAGGAATGGGGAAGGGTTTTCATGCACAGGAGACCTAAGCTTCAGAGGACAGTAATTACAAGCACTCAGAGACAAAGGGACAGAGTCCTCTGCTCACGTGGAACCTTGGACCTTTTATCACCTACATTATAACTTGGTTCCAAATGTCCCTGTAATACATTTATTTATAGGAGGACATTAAGTAACACAATAAGTAGGAGGAGAGTCACAGTCCTATTCTAGATGAGGCTGTTTACTCAAGATAATCTTGCCTTAGTTCTTATCTTTTAAGTATAGCACTGCCACTAAGTCAAGTCTTGGTTCCATTTAGTCTCTGTGAGCATCAACAAACTTTGTGAAAACAGGCTTCCTGTTGGTCACTGTATCTCCCTCTAGTGCCTAACAAAGACCTTAGTCCAAGGTATGTTTTCAAAAGACAATTGAAAGAATTAGATGCTGGGTACCACATAGTTTCTCTGGAAAGGTATGTTGAAAAACGAACGCCCTGTATATGCCAATCTATTCAGTGATGTTCAGGGGAAGACACTTCTTTGCTCTGTTAAAGTATGTAGTCATTTACAATGGATGCCAGATTGTTAGATGAGATATAAGAGAAAGATGGACAAGGCAGTATCTTGTTCCTGGATGCTTGTGACTAATTCCAACTCCTACCACTGTGTGTTATAAGCTACAATATTCTTAGCTTTCAAGATATGCTTCCATGGATAGAAACTATCTCATCCTATGATTGTCTTCCCAACATAGAGGGATGGATGAGGAATAATGTGGATTAGAGACATGTATTTAGTAGCATAACTTGCATGGAAATACTGTTCATGATTGGAGGAAAATAGAAATGATTCCCCTAGCATCCAGCAATTAAGGCTCCTCGGTGGATAACTGTTGCTTCTTGCAATGTCGTCATGCTCTGGACTCATCACATCCACTCAGATGGGGAAAGAGGTGGGGCAGACTCAAAACCTGCTCAGTAATGCTTTCTTAAAACACAGCTCTTAATCCTTTCTACAGGGGCTCTTCATTTTGCTCTTCGGCTGCCTCTGGGATCAGAAGGTAAGAACAATGATAGTTTTGGGGCATCAGGAAATGTCTAACACTCCCAAACAAAGTCTATTGTATTGACCTTGGCTTCCTTTAAACGATGCAGGTGCAAGAAGCTTTGCTGCATAAGTTTTCATTGTCAAGGTGGTCTTCTCAACACTCAAAGGTAAGCCCGGCCATGAAGACACTTCCTGTTTTATATCCTCATGGAGTCCACTAATATGATACAAGGAAGCAGACTAACTCTTACCTTGGGGTTGTGACGAAGATTCTTTAGCAAAGAAAGAAAGATAAAATGGAGAGAGAGAAGGGAAGGAGAGGAGAGGGGAAGGGAAGGAAAAATGCAGGGAAGGAAGAAGGAAGGAGGAAAGAAGAAAGAGGTAAGGAACCGGCAAAGACAAAGAGGGAGGGAAGGAAAAAGGAAGGAAGGGCAGGAGAAAAGAGGGAGAGAGGCAGGGAGGAAGGAAAGGTGAAAGAATAGAGGGGGAATGGCTAAGTGGGAGGGAGGGAGATCACAACTCATAGATATTTGCAAGCTATTTCTCCAGCGAGAGCATCTCATACTCCGCCTTCACTTGACGAGATAGCATTCAAAACACAAGAAAGCGGCCACTAGACAGCAACAAGCCAAACCCTCCAAGAGATCAAAACAGCCTTGATCTCCCAGACTCACTTTGTGATGGTCTTTTCTCCCTCTGTCTTCTAGTCGACGTCCATAGGTTCATCGACACCGTGTTTTCGATGAGTTCTCCGATATCCCGAAGATTTAATAATCTTTTTGGTAAAACAGGTATGTAATGACGACTAGATACTCCCAGGTGGACTGACTAGATCTTACTGGCCCTGACCTACTCTTGCCTCCATACCCCCGCTTCATGGAAGGAACCTAAACTACTGTGTTTGTGGTAGATACTGAATATTGGGATTTGCTTACACATTCACAAGCAACCAGGAGGTTGCTAAAGAGGGGCCGCTACTCTAAATGGTCAACGAATGTAAAGTCACAAAGATGTTAGGGATCTTGACACATCCTGGGAATCTGCCTATCAATATAAACAGTACCTGCAAGTTCTGGGCTTGCCCAACGCAGATTCTTTTCTGTGTCACACAAAGAATAAACATGGAAATTTTGATTATAGGATTAACTCAGACTTGTTCTTTTCCCTTATGGAGCATGCTTGTTTGGCATCTCCAAACTGGGTATACATACATGCAGTATTATGTAGCCTAGATATGCTATTGGACAATTATAAATTCTACCTGGGAAATAGGAACTAGATAGCATTGAAGACTTCAGAACTGGCCTTAGCTAGAATGTAAATCCCAGTCCCAACCACTGCCTCCCACAGGACAGTCTCATAACACTGCTTCTGACAGGACAGTCCCAGCACCCCACTGATAGAGCAGACCCTCAACACTGATAGACACCGCCCCTCCCACAAGAAAATGACTGCCCAAACTCCTTCCTTTTCATTTTTTTTTTTCAGTGTTCTGGATCAAACCCAGGTTCTCCAGCATGCTAAGCAAACAGTCTATCATTGAGCCACCTCCCAGACACCCTCCCATCTCTTTAAAACTAGATAGATCTCACAGATGCAAACTTAGACTGTGTTTGCTTCCAGACCCTGGCTACCATCATTTGATATCAAAGATATCTGAGTCTGAATAGTCTGAGAAGTCTGTGGAGATCAAACCTCCACTAGATAAAGTGCTCCCTGCTTCCATTTGGGGATCACTCAAGAGACTGGGGGATTGTCCCTTCTCACTTTGAAAGTCACTAATTCGACTAATATGAGATGATCGAGTCTTTGGAACATCAAAACTATCGCACTGCATAGGTATTTAGCATTTCCAATGAAGTGAGTAGAAGTTACAAAATAACCCACCAAATCTAAACTTTGCAAACTATCAGGCTATTAGAATACGGTCTGTTTTTTGAGAGTGATCCAGGTCTAAGTTGGGATGTGGGCCTTGTTCCTGGGATATCAGGGCCCGAGATTCCTAGTAACTGCCGCTGGATAGTCTGATGGGGGCCATCAGTACAGCCTTGCTCTGGATAATTTTTTTCGGGGGTGGGGGGCTAATTACTGTAACTTTGGTTTATGTTGTCAGCAGCCCCAAAGGCCCCCAAGGCAATGGTGGAAACCTTGTTAGCAGTGGCAGTTCATCATCCTGATGGTAGGGTAGTAGTCATTTCAACCCTTCCCTTGCGCGGTGTATGCCCACATAAGGCTGAGCAGTCACGCCAACCGCCCTCCCTGCTCTGCTCGTCCTCAGTAGTTCTGTCAGTATCTGTCCTGCCTTGCATCCTGCCTCTTCCTCCCTTATAGTTAATCTTCGCTTTCCTTTTCTTCCCTTTATGAACCCTTGGCTCAATAGTTTGTTCCTTCTTAAGGATGTCCCCAAGTCAAGATAAGCAAGGGGGCCAGAAAGTTTTTCTTGTGTAGAATCCCTAGGGTCCATGCATGTGGGGGCTTCTGGAGACACTTCCTACGTTGAAAATCTTCCTATGATGCGACAATCTGACTGCTGGTGTGTGGTGTAGTTAGCGCTTGGTGGCTGCTGCGCATGCTCGAGGACAGCACTTCCGTTGTTTGTTCTCTGGCACGTTGGGTTAGGGAGGAGGGCAGGCACGGGTTGTTTTCCAGGCATGCCTGCTGCACCGGAGCTCTTCTTGGCTCCTTAGAAGATATTTGCACTGCAAAGTGCCCGAACGTTTGTCTTTGAGGCTGAGATTTTTTTTTTTTTTTTTCAGGAACATATAACGTTTCCACCCCAGAGACAACCAGCTCATCCGTGGAAAATTCCTCTAGTGCTTACTCACTGCTCAACTAGGACCTGAAAAAGCCAGATCCACAGGACCTCTCAGAAACAGGGCCCATGCCAAGAAAAGGGACCCATTCAAGTTTATGGGGTAAAGTGTTCTCTCTGCAGACTTCTGGGAGCAGATGCTGAAGAGACTCTTTCAATAGAGAAGATGTTTTCTTTCGTAAAGACAGACTAGAAGCAGTGGCCATGTTTATGTTTGCTCCTAGCCCTATCCCTCGTGTAATGCCAAATATGTATAGTATTTAAAAGAACCCTTCCCACAAGGCTCAACTTGTCTCTATGTATTGTAAAATAGAATTTTGAAGAGAGTTTTACACACACACACACACACACACACACACACACATGCGAACATACCCCCATTGGCTACAGAGATAAGAGTTGATTGAAACAGTAAGTAAAAAGCTAGTATCCAGGAGTTCAGTGACTTCAAGGAAGGAAGGAAAGATGGAGGGAAGGAGGGAGGGAGGATGATAAAATGGAAGAAAGTAATGAAAGAAGGAAGGAAGGAAGGAAGGATAATGTAGAAGACATTAGGAAGCACATGTTAAGGTTTCCAGGATTGTGATGTAATACGGCCTCTCATCTACCACAGCCCTGAGAATTAAAATATATGGCTCAAAAATGGAAATGAAATGATGCCATGGGGGACGTACTTAGTAAGTTCCTGGTCTTTCCCTGGCTAAAGGGACAAAAGACAGAGGAGGGAAAGTGGAAAAGAAAGTAGGGAGGAAAGATGACCATGCGGATGCTTCTGGCTGGATAATAATATTTGCAAGCAATGCATCCAAGGAGACACAGTTCTCATGACAAGGACATATATGAACCTTTGTATGTCGAGGTCTGAGCAAAGCAGGGTGAACATGCAGAGCACGTATGACAGCAACTCTGTAAGATTCAAGTAAGGTTTGTTTCCCATGTTCTTTCAGATAATCGTTGTATGCTAATTTGTTCAGCACTTTGAAAGCAATGCATGCCTATGTATATATTTTCTCCGATAACTGACAAACTTGATCTACTGCACGAAGCTCAGACTCCCACATCTGTCTTACACGTAACAGCTTTCACCAGGTACTCTCCGTGCATTGTGGGATAGATTTAATAACTGTGTAGCATGTACATTTTTATTTTGCCTTTGGGACTTCATTGTGACCATAGTGATGACAACCCTTGGTGTGTTGTCTATTTTGCTATGTACTATCCCTTCCCAGCCTTCTATGTTACCAGGCCAATATACAGTTAGAGTTTCTATAGTCTGATTTGTGTTTTCTGGAGAAAAAGTACCTGGCTCTTCTGTGTTCCCAGCCACATTTTACTTTGATAAGCAAATGACAGATCCCCCATCCCCACTGCCAAGGATTTATGCCTGTGTGGTTTTGTGTGTGTGTGTTTCAAAAATACAGATATTTATTAAACTGCATCCATGGTAGAACTCACCATGCTCCATATCCAAGAGCAAGCATGCATTTCATATCCAAGTGTGGTCTCAAAGGAACAATGTCAGTAAGGAGGATGTCTTAGTTAATTTCTCATTGCTGTAGTAAGACATGTGGATGAAAGCGACTCACAGGAGAAAAGGTTTGTTTTGGCTTACCCTTGGGAATACAGCCCGTCATGGTGGGTAAAGCAGGGCTGTAGGATCATGAGGCCAGTCCATCACACCGCTTCAGCTGTCTGGAAATAAAGAACAGGAAGTGGGATCAGGCTATGTGTCAGCTACACCAGCGTAGCTAACTCAGTTCTTTGGATCAGCAGAGGGCTGAGGATGACAGAGAGAAACAAGGAGTCATTTGGTAAAGGCCAAATGCTGTATTTTCAACTGCGGAGCTCCCTTTTATATTCCCCACAAAACAGGAACAGGAACAAAACAGGAACAAGGAGATACACTCGGCAGCCCATCACCCTAGTTTCGATTTCTCCTGGAGCAGTCCTTTAGGGGAAATGTATAGAGACGGGGGAGCAGGCACAACAGGGTGGGTGCAGAGGATGGTGACTCACGGCTATGAGAACCCAGAGCCCCAAGTTCTATAATCTTCCCAAACAGCCCCATCAACTGGGGGCAGAGGGTCTGTGGGGGACAGTTCACATTCAAACAAGAACAAACAGCAGACTCCTTAGGATGGACACGCAGCATTGGGTTTTTATGGAGTGAGAGACTATGTGGGTATGTCATTGGGAAGACAGAATAGAAGAGCATGAGGTCTGACATTCATAGTTCTAAGTGCTTTCAGTCTCTTAGTTCTAAGATTAAATTCTATTTCCGCTTCTCTGTTCTAAATAGCGGAAGGGCAGGGTGGGACATACAAAGTCCCATCCCTTGAGTTCCGTTTCTGCTCAAGTGCCATTCACATCTTCCCACACTTTTCGTGTGAACCACCACATGCCCGCCCGTCCCAATTTAACGGCTCATTATTTAAAGTCCTTACAGGAAAGGAATCCACAGGAAATGTGGATGCACTCTCCAGGGAGTCTCCAGCGCAGAGCAGAGTTCAGTAGAGGGAAGACTGAGAGGAGTCTAGGATAGGGCATCCTTTGGATTAGAATGAGGTATCAAAGAAAGAATGACCCAGACGGTTCAGGATCAGCTCCTTGAGTTACATTAAAGAGAATTGAGCCAGAGATGTTTGCATAGTGTAACAAGGCAACATTGGCATCCTAGAAGCTTAGCGCCAGCTGGGGCTGTTGTGCTCAAAAACGCAAAGATCCAAAGAACACTGAACTTTGGCCTACTTTATTGGTGCCCCTTGGGAGCCATTGGGCTTGACTTTGTAAGGCAATCCTCCATAGCAGCATAATAGTAGGAACTCTTGAGCTGAATTCCATAGGATACACATCTGGCCCTCTGCCTGCTTTCATTCACAGAGACACGTCCCCTGTCACCAACTAGCATGCCTACAAATTCTAATGCACACATGAATTCATACACAGACCCACAAATTGACAAAGGCACACATGAATTCATACACAGACCCACAAATTGACAACGGCACACAGGAACATACACACACACATACACACACACATCCAGGTACATATGAACACACGTTAACACCCAAGTACACAGGCACACATGTATAAATGTCTTCATGAGAACTGCCACATCTCTGTCCAAACTGAATGGCTTTTTGTTTAAAATCTACAGGAAGTTTGTTAGTTTGTAAATGCAGGATTTAGGAGGGGCCAGACATATACACATCCATTCCAGAACATATCCGCACATAGACGGATGCACCTTGATCTCTCAAGGCATAGCATTGGATTCCAGAAGAGGAGGCTGGAGATGGGGCTCAGTGGTTAAGAATGCATACTGCTCTTACAGAGGAATCCTAAGTTCGGTTCCCAGTACCCACGTTGGGCAGCTCACTACCACCTGTAACTCCAGCTGAAGGGGATTCGTTACTCTCTTCTTAGCTTTGAGGGCACATACCTGTGTATATCCCCCACTCTCTGCCAGACACATTTACACGTACTTAAGGGTTTAAAAAGAAAATCCAGAAAATCTACATAACAAAACACAGAAGGAGCAATTCCTGGTTTCCTGCCCACCGCTGTATATACAACCCCATATTAACATTTCTAAATGATACCATGAAATAAACATTGTATCCAAAGTTGTAAAAGGTAGAAGCAGGTAGGGTCTGCGAATTGAGTGAAAGCTAGAGCCTGTACCCAGTTCTGCAGCAACAAGGGGCACTAACGGTGGCAGAGAAGGCATGTTCTCTGCCCTTGGTGCCAAGTGAGTCATGTTCACTTTGCTAAGAGAGCGCCCCCTACTGCCCACATTCCCACATGTCTTTATTGTGTAAAGTAGATTCCACGGGCCACCAACTTTCCTTAAGGGACTTTTCCATTAAGGCAGTTTCTTGCAAGAAGATCTATGCTAATGTTTCAGGGGTTGTGAAGTTGGAGAATCCAAATTTCTATTAACACACAGCAATGTTCTCAGGGAATACTGTAAGCATCACCCAGGGAGGAAATGAAGAAACGCCATGGGAAGTCAGGGCCTTTTGTGATTTGTGCAGGGCCCTTCAGAGAGCTCTGTGTTGGAAGAAAACACACACGGAGACGAGAAAAATTATTATTCAGGGAGAAAGTGTTTTCTCTGCAGCATGTAGAAGTGCCGTGTATGGGCTTTTCCACCCTGAAGAGGAAGCCAGTGACCCAGGACAATAGAAGCCTGGTTCCTTGAGAAGCCACAAAGAAGGAGCTTAGAACAGACATCTATTTCTTACTTATTTTTTAAAGACAACAAAAAAGCATTTCTATTGCAACCAGATGTCATGGGTTTCTAGACTTATGACTCAGAGTTTAAAAATCATGTCCCACTATAATCTCGGTGTATCGGTGACGCTTCTTTCCTAATAATAAAATACCTGATGATTTACCCAGTGTGTTTTGTATATGGTGTCCATTTGTTGGTCAAGTGCTGCTGCTGTCTCATGATTCCACATATCAACCAGAACCGGATCCTATTCTCCAATCCCCCAGTGAAGCCTTCAGATTTTCAGACAGGGAGGATGCCAGAGGCTCATGGCTGCGTTCCGGCAGGTCCTTCAGCTTCTGTCAGACCGTCCAGACTCCCAGGAATATTGTGAGGATCCAGGGCCATGCAGGTGCTTTTAAACAGGGTCCTTGAAGCAAAGTGAACAGGACCTAGATATCTAGGGAATAAATTGACTCATGTCTGTTCCAACATGTGTGGTTTGGTTGGATGAAGGAATCCCCCGTGTCCGATATACGTAAATGCTTTCTAGCACATTCATCTAAGCTGAGGTTGGCAAGGCTCCCGCACCTGTGCTTCTAGAGTAGGAAGGGCTACAAGAAGAGGCCAGATAGGTACAATGGCTGAAGTCCACTCTGAGTAAGACATCTACTATTTATTTCCAAAGACCATTCCAGGGACTGGAGAGCCATGAAGGACCTCAGTTGTGGGATTCTTTCCTCACTGCCAAAATCCTATTTATGGAATCCATGACAAAGCTAAAACAGAAGTCACATGTTCAACCCCTTCCAGACAGGCTGCTGGGTGATAAACGGAGAAGAGAGCATGTCCAAGACAGGTGCCTTTTCACAAATGGGACCTGGGCAGGAGCTCCAGCAGCGTGTTCCCATTGCAGGGCTTTTATTCTTTAACTCAGAGCTCAGTGAAATAGGATGGTAACTATTACAGAGTAAAAAGGACCAACCCCAAGGAATGTAGCAGGGATGGAGATGGGACATAAAAGGCAACAGGAACTGATCGGGCAAGGACGGGGAAGACTGCCATCACACCCCAGTTCCGGCAGCACTGGACAATAGAATTCAAGAATGTCTTCATGCTTAGCCTCTTTGGGAGCGATTTTGATCAATGTCACCTTCTGTCCCATCCTGCCATTCACCACCTCCCTCCCCCACCACCTTCCCCTTAGTTGTGGAAAGAAGTGTTTGATTTCGATTAACTGAGGAAAATTATTACATCCATTTGCTTTTTTTTTTTCTGGAACCATGAGACTTTTCCCATGCCCCAGAAGCCTTCTCACAGCTGTCTGAATCAGCTTCCTCTCCCACAGCTCCAGCTGGGCTAATAAGTAACAGCTGGCCTCAATGGTGTGGCCCCTGGCCCACCCTGTTTGGTTCTTCTGGAGCTTGGACGCCACCTGGTGGACATTAGAGGATGTGCCCCTTCTGTGGTTCTAACAGGCAGCATTGTGGAGCCTGAGGCTAAGGGTCTCTGGTGGACAATACACAGTGATGTAACTTTGGTCAGCTAAACAGAATGAAGTCCAACGCTGCACAACAGATTCGAGGGATGAAGAAATCGCTCTTCCTCCCTCCTGTAAATGTTACAGCTCTGAAGGGAAAGGTTTTCCCAATGTCCCTGTTACAGCTTTGAGGGGAAAGGTATCCTGGCAGTTGGGAACCAAACAGTTCCAAAAGATTACACTGCACAACAGACCTCACACAGATTTACCGGGAAAGACACAAGACGGTGGCTGCTTCTGCTCAATCGAGAAGCAGCAAAGAACTGAACAGGAGGCAGGCTTTGTATAGAGTTTCTTGGGGTTGGCATTTCCAGGGTGGAGATATCTAGGGTGGGGACTGGTGGGATTTCAAAACCCAAAGGTGAGCTCAGACTTTTTACCCTAGACCAGCTCCTTCCACTGTGGCATTATGATCTTTGCAGGGACTAGTTAGGAGATTATATATATATATATATATATATACACATATATATATCATATAACATATATACACTATATAATATACATATATATATACACATATATATGTGTATATATATATATATATATATATATTCCCTTTTCACTAACAAAAGCTTATTTATGCAACTAATCATATCTAGAAGTGGTCTCAGAAATGGTGACCCACTCCCCCTGCCCCCACCTGCCTGCACACATGCCATCACCACTACCCCACATCTTTAAACAGGCTTCTGGAAGGTATTTAGGGAAGAAGATTGGGCGGGGGCCTGCCATGAACAACACTTTCTCCATGAGTGAAGCTGTAAAAGGAAAATTGAATTCTCCTGTTCCATTTTCTACCTCACCCATTGAAGAGTTTTATTCAGCTACAAAGAAAAGTATAATTATGTCATTTGGAGGTAAATGGATGTAACTGGAGATGGTTATGTTATGAAAGGTAAGCCTGATCTAGGAAGACAAACATCTCCTAGATTTAACACACACACACACACACACACATACCACCACTACCACCACTAACACACACACACACGCATCACATCACACACATACAGACCACCATCACTACATACATATCACACACACACCACCACCACTACATATACCACACACACATACCACACATACACACACACCACACACATACACCACATATCACATACATACCATATACACACACACAGACTACCACCACCATACATAAAACACACACACACAGACATCCCCCCATGTATATAGAACAGAGACTATTTGGGAAGAGGAAAAGAGAAGCAGAGAGCAGGAGTGGGAGGAGGGAGAAGAGAGGGTAACAGGGTGAATATGGTCACAGAACAGAATAAACTTAACTCAAATGTCATTCTGTAGACTAGAGGATGGTTCACCAGTTTAGAATGTAGTACTGCTCTTCCAGAGGACTCAAGTTTGGCTCCCAGTATCCATGTCAAACAGCTCACAACCTCTGGAACACCAGCTCCAGGAGACACACTGCCATCTTCTGGCCTTGTGATTACCTGCAGCCATTTGCACATACACAAATATGTCTAATTTTTAAAAAATAAAACATTTTAAATGTCACTATGAAACTTACCACTTTGTACAATGAATTTACATCAATTGTTTAAAATTAGGCAATTATTATTATTATTATTATTATTATTATTATTTAACCTGGGACAGGTTTTCAATTTTCAATGCACACCGAATCTTCAGCTGTCCAGGGTTGTCTTTAGTCTAGCCAGCAGCTGAGGCCATATGGTAAGTCTCTCATCTGGCCTCTGGGCATACATTGCCAAAGCAGGAGCCAAGAAGAGAAGAAGTAAACATGTTCATGTGTGGGAAGGCTGGCACTTGGAGCAGACGGACAAACTGAATTGGCTTTATGGAATGAGACAGATAGCTTCCTAGTGTGTGGGAGCAGATCTCATATGCCTTGAGATGTTGGCTCTACCCCCAAAGAATAGATCTCACACCTTTCCTCTAACATTGGATATTTGTTTACCAAATAACAAAATCTCAGTAAGAGGAAAGCTTAATACTCAAATCCCTCCAGAAGAGGCATACAGCTCTAGCAATCCAAAACTGAATCGTTGCAACAGACCTGACCATGTTGTTCAAGTGGCTGTAGGAGTGTTTGGGATTTTCAGCTGAAATGCCATTGGGTACTCAAAGCTTAATGGGTGGTTGTTCTCTGGGAACTTGGAAGATAATGTTGAGAGCTATGCAGAGGATGCAGGACTGGTTTGTTAAGCAGAGACTTTATCAGGGCCTCTGCCTGTTGATTTGTGTCAACCCAAAGCAAGCTAGAGGCATCTTGGAAGAGGGACTCTGAATTGAGAAAATTCTTCCAAAAGATCTGGTTGTAGGCAAGCCTATGGGAGGGGACAGTCTGTTGTGAGTAGTGCCACTGGTGGGCCGGTGGTCCTGGGGACAATATAAAATCAGGCTAAACAAGCAAGGAGCAAGCCAGTAGGCAGCACTCCTCCATAGCCTCTGCACTAGCTCCTGCGTTCAGGGTCCTGCCCCAACTTAGCTCAGCAATAGAGTATGACCTTAGGGTTGTAAATGACATTAACTCAACACTCTCCTCCCAAGTTGTTTATGATATTTTGTCCCAGCAACAGAAACCCTAAGACAGCGTCATTTGTATGGTATATTTATTTGGATTAAAAACCTGTGGTTTCTCATCAGCTGTGACTGAATAGTCAGCTATAATTAGCAAGATACCAGGATCGCTGAAGCTTTGCTGGGGTCAGCTGAGGCTATGAGATCAGCTGTTATTAAGAAAAGAACAGCATCACTGTGGTGAAATCTTCTTTGAATATTTTCTTGGGGTCAATGCACAGAGCTATGGTTCAGACAGGGCCAGGACATGTTATCTTATGCTGGCAATAAACTTGATAATATGTAAGAGCCTCCCAGGTTGGATTGGTTTGGGTTGAATAAAAAACTTAAAGATTGAAGGAGTCATAGGATGTATCTGGGACTTGGCACTGTGTGGTAGGATTAGAGTCCCTACATAGAGTCCAAAAGAAGCCATTGGGGAAGGTGTGGCCTTATATATAGTGGAAACCTCAGAACTGAAAAGACCAGGGAGAAAGACTGTCTTGCCACCATGTGTCAGAGTGGTTGTTCATGAAAAGAGAAGAGGAGACCATGGGGTAAAGGAGCAGCCTCAGTTGCAGTGAAGACCTCAACAAATTGGAGATGCCAAGACTGTAGGATGGTCACCATGGACAGGAACAGTTGTTAGGTGGAGCAGTCCTGAGTCTATGAGATAAACTGTGTGGCAAAGACAGAGTAGTTGGAACCTTGAAGATTGTGAATCCCAGATGTTGTATACTGAACTATAGGATTTGATTTATGCTACTGGATATTGGTTTTGTTTAGCTTTATTGTAATTGTGCCCTGGTTCTTCCCTCTTGGAATAAAAGATATTTAACTTGCTTCATTTTTAACATATTTGAGAGAGTTTAGACTTTCAAAGAGACATCAGATTTAATTACTTAATTTATTCATTCATTGTTTTTTTGTTTTGTTTTGATTTTTTTTGAGAAAGGGTTTTTGTTTTTTGTTTTTTAATAGTCCTGTGCATCCTGGAACTGGCTCTGTGGACCACCAGGCTGGCATCAAACTCTGGGACCCACCTGTCTCTGCCTCCCAAGTGCTAGGATGAAAGGCTTGTGCCCCCTCTCCTGGCTGAGACATTAGATTTTTAAAGACAACTTGGACTCTTTCAAAATGTTGAAAAATTTAAAGACAAGGGGACTTTTCAGAGTTACATTTATTAATTATTAATATGAGATCCTATGGACAAACAAATGAAAGGTTTGATTCAGATGTGTTCGTGTGACAATTTTACAAGGGGACAATTGTGTTGGTTTTTGTCAACTCATTATAAGCTGAGATCATCAAGGAAGAAAAACCTCAATTAAGACAACGCTCCCTCAGGACTGGCATGTTTTCAGGTCCATGGGGCATTTTCTGATTGTTGATTGATGAGGATAGCTCATCCTACTGTGGCAGCACCATCCCTGTGGTCCTAGGAAATAGCTTAGGGGCTGGAGAGATGGCTAGACACAGCAGTCAGATGGCACTGACTACTCTTCCAGAGGTCCAGTTCCCAGCAACCACTTGGTGGCTCACAACCATCTGTAATGGAATCCAATGCCCTCTTTTGGTGTGTCTGAAGACAGCCACAGTGTACTCATATTAAATAAATAAATAAAGTAGCTGAACATAAGCCTGGAATGAGGGCCAGTAAGCAGCATCTCTCCGAGATCTCTGTTTTAGTTCCTGCCTCCAAGTTCTTGCCTTGGCTTCCCTTTCCTTTAGTGATAAACTATGACCAGGACTATAAGGTTTTGGCCAGGTCTTTATCACAGAGATAGAAAGTGAACCAAGACATGAGTAAATATTCTCTTTCTCTTCATTTTCCAGACTGAAAAAAGTAAACACAGAGACATTAACAACTTGCTGAACGTTCCCACAGCCATGGATCTCTAGAGTTGGGTATTAAATGCAGTGTCTCACAGGAAGCATGAGAACACCAGTGTATATCAACCTGTCATCATTGCTTTTGGTGCAAGCAGGCTTGTGAGAGAGAAAGACAGAGAGGAAGAGAGAGAGAGAGAAGAGAGAGAGAGAGAGGAGAGAGAGAGAGAGAGAGCACAAGAGAGCACTGTGGAGGAAAACAGGTAGACCAGTTGTCTTAATTGTATTTATTTAAGTGTGTGTGTGTGTGTGTGTGTGTGTTTGCTTGCATGTATGTCTATACAGCACATGTATGCCTGGTGTCCATGAAGGCCAGAAAATGGCAAGGATCCTCTGGAACTGGAACTATAGGTGATTACTAGCATGTTAGATATGGCCATTGGCAATCAAACTAGGGTCCTCTGGAAGAGCAGCAGTAAGTACTCTTAACTGCTGAGCCATCTTTCTAGCTTCAAGTTAAATCTAACTTAAGCTTAATCTCACTTTAGGATTTTACTCAGGGACAGGTGACAAATATTTTAGACAACTTCAGCTTCCTTTGTCAGCCTGAAAGAATGGCATTAATGGTAGACTTCCAATTACCCACTGAGTGTACTCCCCAAACACAGCAGCTTGGTCACCCCTTGACATTTTAATTCCTAGTTGCCATTCAAGTGAACTTCCTGTATGGCTTTGATGCTGAAATTTTGTTTTGTTTTGTTTTTAATTTTTGGCACAGATCTATCAAGCAATCTCAGGTAGTTGGCTACCACAGAGAAGGAAAATGAGATTTCCCAGAAATCACTTCATTTCAAATGAAGTGTTGAGTGTTTTGAGGCTGTGTTTAAACAGAGAATGTGGAGGACTGAGACACTGTGCTAACAGACTTGGCTCCTCCATCTTTTTCCAGACTGAAGCAGGATTGTCTGGGTCATTTGACTCTTGCTTCACTTGCATGGGCAGATGGATGATGATGACGTGGTTGGTGCTGATCCTTGATTGAAAGCCTGGTAGCAGGCTGCATGCAAATCTGTGTGTTTTCCTACCTTCCGTGGCCCGCTGAAGCTGATGACTCGGGAAAAGTCACCCTCGTGACTCAGTTTCCACAAATAACGGTGGTAGTGATGCTGCTGGCTTGGTATAATCTCTTCTGATGACTGAGGGATTCTTACAGAGCTAACAAATGGATCAGAACCTGGAACCTGGACATGACTGAAAAAGTCAGCCATTGTCATTTTGAGACATTCCCTGTGGATATTCTGACGCTCAGATAGAATCTCCACAAATAATAAAATAAATGATAAAAAAATTACACTCTCTACACTTTCATATTTAATTTATGGTTAGGAGTCTTTGAAAAGAATCCCAGGAGCTGGGAAGATGGCTTAGTCAGCCCTGCAAGCTTGAGGACCTGAGAAGTGGAGACAGATTGGAAAAGATACCCAACATAGACCTTTTGCTTCCACATCCCTACATGAGCATGCACACACACACACACACACACACACACACACAACAGAAAGAAACAGAAGAATCCAAAGGCATATGATGTCTTTTTATTGAGAATTTCATATAATGTATTTGGATCATATTTGACAGTGATTTGGTCACATACTCAACTTCTCCCAATAACTCTCCCCAGATTCACTCCTACCCAAAACAATACCCCAACTTCATATTTTCCATGTTTTTTGTTTGCTTGTTTTAATGGCACATTAACTCCAGTTTATATGTCCATATACTTCTGGGTGTGCGGCCATCCATGGAAGGATGGGTGACCTACAAAGAGTCATTCTGTGAGGGAAAACTGACATGCTCTCCCCTAGAGGCCACCAAGCTATGTCTGGAGGGTAGTGAGCCTCTTACTGCTGCAAGCACATGATAACTTTTCCGAGGTTGCGTTTCAAACTACCCTGTGCATTCAAGCCTGAATGGAAGACAAATTTGTAAAACACTTTGAGAATCTGGTAAATTTCCTCAGCTGAACTCAGTCAGCCTCAGAGATCTTATATATCTCTCAACTTCGTTTAATCCTTACATTGATTCTCTTATTTTCTGTCTTTCTTTTGACCCCGTTATACCCCATTTGTAGCGTCAACCAAGGCTCTCACAGATGAAACTACAGATGAAACTAGTTTAAGCAAAAGTGGGGACTTGTGAACTCCCATCCACTGGAGATTATAGGTTCAGACACAGAGAGTGCAGGCTCAGGCATTGTTCTCAGAGTTCCCAGGTCTCCTTGGTTGACTCTGCCTCCCTCCACACGTTAATTTCATTCCAAGACAAACCTGGGAGAAAAGACATCTCTGAGGCTAACACAGATGCAATTGGAGGCATTGTGACCAGCTTAGCCTCAGCTGTGTGCTGGCCCTGCAGATACCACTACATCTGGCAGAATTATGTTTTGTGTCTGTAAGTTGTATTTTACACAAAGAAAGTTTTTTAAGTAAGCCGCTCAACAGACTTCTTTGGCTCCACATCATTCTCAGGAATTTTGAAACTTCCTTTTCTTTGATTTCTTTTTTCTCCCCCTAGACTCACCTCCTCCCCACCCTTAGGGCAGCTTCCCTTCTGGCTGTCAGCTTTTATCAGTTCTTGGGATAAAGGAAGTCACTAAGGATGTGTGAGCCAAGACTAAAGTAAGGCCAGGAGATGCTAACAGGCAACATTAAGACTTCTGTTCTGCAGGGCAAGCTTAGATATGCACCCACCTCCTGTAGGGGAGAGGGAGAGATGGGGGGCAGGGCACGAATGGGAGGAGGGAGCTTATGGAAGTGCTCTCAGTGGCCACCTGGACAGCTAGGGTTTACAGGTTTCTATTCCTGAGAAAATAGTTGGTAGTCAATTTTGCTGATGGCTGAGAACTTGCCTCTGCTTCCAGAACTCTCTTCATGTCCTCCTCCCAATGTCTTTAGACTCTGCATTGTTAATTGTTTGTTTGCTCTTTGGTTTTGGAGACAGGGTTACACATAGCTTGCGCTGGCCACAATCTCACCATGTAACTGAACTCTTTGAAGCCTTGACCCTCCTGCCTTCTGTCTCCTAAGTCCTGAGAGTCTTGACACGCACCACCACTCCTGGCCAGACTTCTTTTCCTAATTCTCTTGCTGGGAGAAATCTTACAGCATTGCTAATTGCCCCTAGAGCTGGTGGATCACACATGGGTCCAATTGTCCTAAATTTGGCTAGGCCCTGAGGGAAGCTGAGACCCAAATGAGTTCATGTCTCAGATCACTCTGGGATCCAAGACTGACCCTGGGTAACACTGAGGAAAGCTGGAAAAGACTGTGCCCGACTCTAGACCTGAGGCTCACTTTGGGTTCTGTCTCTTAGAGACACATCTATGTGCTCCCTCACATGCCAACACACACCCTGTACTGCTAACCTTCCCTGTCAAACTCCCTCACATCAGTATTTACAAGCACACACATGCAGTACTTATGAGTACCCACATACCCTGTTGGGCTGACTTCCACTGTCAACTCTTTCTTGTCATCTTTTCTTTTACATCAGTATTTATTAGAGGTCAGTCATGAGCATCATATTCACTACCTTTAATTCACACTTGCAAGTGTTTTCAACACTCTGACAAACAGTACTCACTACAGGATAAATATGGTACATCTTAAAACAGATGAACAAAAACAAACTTATATTGTTTCTGTGTGTGAGAATATGCAAGGGCATGCAGGAGCCTTGAGGCCAGAAGAGAGCTGTGGTTGGGTCCCCTGGAGCTGCAGTTACAGTTTTGAGCCATTTTAGCTGTCTTCATGAACATGTAGCAATATAAATAGATGACTAGTTAGAACCAAAGACAGTATCCAGAATAAAGGAAAACAAGCAAAAAGGCTTCTAGATAGTGTCAGATAGAGTTAGCTCATATTTCAAAGCTTCTTTGCAAATGTCTATCTTCTGATACTGTTCCAAAATCCATGAGAGGGACAGATTCTGTCCTTGGGTGACCTGTGACCTGTCTGCCACAACTCTTCTCTCTCACTGTCCCCATTTTACTCCAGGACAGGCACTAGACTTGGTGCTACTGAGATTCTGTCAGCTGTAAGGTGGACAGTTAGTCCAGCAGAAAGGAGGGATTCACATGCAAAGGGGTTAGGCTACAATTTGCGTATAAATGGGCTAAAGGCAATTTTCTGCCAGGATACATCTTCACTGAAATCAATGCCCCCCCCCCACCCCCCCCCCCCCCCCCACCCCCCGCTAAAGGAGGAGGAAGAGTACCTACCCAGGATGCTGTTAGCAGAAACAGTCATCTGATACTTATTATTATCATTTGAAGATCTTTATTGGCGTCTAAAAAAGCCAGGCGAATTCCAGTGTGGAAAGGCAGGGGCTCACAAAGTCATACCCCTAACTAGCATCTTGGCAACTGTTGGCTGTTAGGAGAGGCACTCAGTTTTCTTCAGAGTTGTACCCTGATAGGCCTGTCCACTCATTCAGTGGACAGTTCTACTCCCACACACATACGAGTGACATAAAGTGGCTTCCATAGAGGGTGGGGAGTTAAAGGGAAGGGACTGAGGAATGCTTATTTGCATGTTCTGAAATTCTCAATTTAAAAACACAATCACACTAGGTTAAAGCCTATGAAATATCATTAAATCTCAAGACAACAATAATCTAAAAAAATATGAAGGCAAGCATGGTAGTCCTCACCTGTGATCCAAGCACTGGAAAAAGCTGAGACAGGAGGATCACCATGAATTTGAGACTAGTCTAGGCTACATAGCAAGCTCTTGTTTGAAGAAAAAAAGAAAAAGAGGGAGAGGGAAGGAGAAAGAAAACAACTCTAAACAAGTAACTTGAAGTGGTGCTTATTACTGGTGTGAAGAATGCTAGACATACTCTTTGTATTGGTAAGGCTGTCTTAGTTAGGGTTTTACTGCTGTGAACAGACACCACGACCAAGGCAACTCTTATAAGGACAACATTTATTTGGGGCTGGCTTACAGGTTCAGAGATTCAGTCCATTGTCATCAAGGTGGTAACATGGCAGCATCCAGGCAGGCATGGTATAGGAGGAACTGAGGGTCTACATCTTCATCTGAAGGCTGCTAGCAGAACACTGGCTTCCAGGCAGCTAGGATGAGGGTCTTAAAGTCCACACCCACAGTGTACACCTAATCCTACAGGGCTACACCTATTCCAACAGGGCCACACCTTTTAATAGAGCCACTCCTTGGGCTGAGCATATACAAACCATCACAGAGGCTGAACTATTAGAACAGAGTATCCAAGTTAAACTAGGACTCTATTTGATCCCTGATCTCCCTCACTAGGTAGAAGATTCCATTGGCTTATCAAGCCAGACCACTGGTTCTGAACTGTGGTTGGATTTTTCTGATTGCTACATAAACCTTGAGATGCTAAGGCTGAGTATCAGGATAGAATCAGTGATCAGTGAAGCTCAAGCACAGCTTAAGCAATTTCTTACCAAGAAAAATTGCACGGCTAGCTGGCTATTTGGTTCAAGGCTGCATCCAGGATGCCTGACTTGCTGACCTCTTCCTATTCACTAGAATGACAGTTATCTCTGAGGGTATGTGGATGAGGACAGCAGCACCAACAGCACCTGGTAACCTGTTAGAAATGCAAATCACCAGGCTACTGCAGACATACTAAATTGGAAACCTTGGCATGGGGCTATGCCATGGGTATCAATGCAAGTGGTGGCTCTCGCATCTTACTAGAGAAGTACCGTGTGGCGTACCTCTAAGTTGAAGACGTCATCCAGGCTAATGAAAAACAATATTGGCAGGGACTATATGTTAGAGAGAGTACCATGTATGCATGTAGCTTTTGCTACCCTACCTAAGCTCTGGAAATGGACCAGCGCTGGCACAGAGAATTTGGATCCTTACAGATTTAAAAACACAGATAACACACACAATTGTTCAATTTCAACTTGCCTTATTGACACAATTGCTGGGCTCCCCCAATCTACCTCTGACTAGCATGCCCTTCCCAGAACTCCCAGCTCAGCACCCTAAATCTGTACTCAATTTCAGTTGCTCAGCCACCTTCTTTACCAGCTCAACACTTTCAACATCCTACCTGTAGAAGTGGCTCATGGCTGCTCCACTAGAGATCTCACATGGCTGGCTCACTTTTCTCCCTCTTAAGGGTGGTGAACTCTACTCTCTCCTTCTTCATCTGCCACTTGCCTTTGGGGATCCAAAAGTCCCACCTATTCTTTCCACCCAAAAAATGGCCCATGGCTTCTTTACTGCTAGGTCGAGAACCAATTGGGGAACAGGACCTTAGCATAGCTTAGATTTAGAATATCAAAAGCTACATGTAACAAGTACCTGTCCTGTCCTTTTACGGCTCCCCACAAGCTAGTCTCCTATCTCTGCACAGAAGGAACTCTTCCTTTACCCTCACATTTGTTTCCAGTGCATGCTCTTGCAGATGCAGTGACATCTGTGCCTCAGAAGTCCGCCACCTAAATCCTGGACCACTCAGGTTGCTGGGAATCTTTTCTGTCCTTAAACATCAAGAACCAACTCTTTGCTGGCTGATGAGGGGAGTGGGAAACTTTCTTTTTTATTGGGTCCATCTTGAAACTTTTCTGTCCAAAATGCATTCTTATCAGCTTGGGACTACAAAGTATCTAAAAATACTTTTAGACACACCTAACCCTCAAGAGACTTGAGACCCAGGAGTGGGGAGGCCTGGCAGGTGTGGGAGGACATTCTCTTGGAGACAGGGGGAGGAGGAATGGGAGGAGGAACTGTGGGAGAGTGGACCAGGTGGGGGGCAAAGAGTGGACTGTAAAAAATAAAAGTAATAAAAAAATAAAAAATAAAATAAATGATAAAGTTCTACCGGATGTCTTTGGTCTGTTAATGTAATACAATAATATAATACAGTTATGCTAAATACCATAAAAAATAAACCATAAATCATCATCTCATCATCATCCATGCAGGGTCTCATGTAGCCCTTGTTGAAACTTGTACTTGAGGGCAAACTTGAACTCCTGATTTCCTGCCTCTGTCCCAGAATGGTGGATTACAGATAAGGGCTACCAATTATAAAGAGCTGCAGAGCAACCCTGGGTTTGTTATGCTTGTTAAGCAAACATTCTAAAAGCTCAGATACATCTCCAGTCCACAAATAAACTTAAAAATTTTAGAACAGGAAAAGAGGTCTTTGGGCACCTACACACACACACACACACACACACACACACACACACACTGGGGACATACACATGTTGCATCTTTAGTGGTTTTATTAAGCCTTTTCCTTAAAACCAGAGCAAGAAAAAAAGTACAAGCCATAGAAACCCAATTGACCAGAGGAATTTTTGAAATCATTTCACAAGATAGTGTCTGAGCAATAAGACTCCTGCATTGGTTCTAATGCACCTGGTATAGATTTAATCATATGTTTTATGATACAAAGTAGAAACAAAAGACTTATTATACCACAGATATTCACTTTCTTATTGGTTCACTCATTTAATGCTTACTGAGTATCCACAATACAGCAGTCAGTCATGCTTCTAGCACTGGGGTCAACGAAGTAGCTGAGGATAACATGCCCTACCCAACTAGACTTTGTGATTTAAGGGGAGCCCCACATGAGGCTTGGGGCTTTGGCTTTGGAGGCTCTTTCAAACCTGTTTGATGAAAACTATCCCAAAGTATACTGACCACAGGAAGGAAAGTCTGGGTGAAGGAGGCCCTTCTTCAGTCTGGTGGACTTCAGCAGGTAGCTGCTCACTGCCTCAGCTTTTGGTAAGTGTTGGAGAACACGACCAAGGTCAAGAAGATCAAACCACTGACTAAGCCAATGAGCAGGCCCAACAAGCTGCCGTGCACATGCATGGCCTGACAGCGCTCCCCTGTGTAGAAAAAGGCATTCCCAGAGACGCACCTGTAGAACGGGACACAGAGAGTGGAAACCACCTGAACCTCAGGTGCTTTGTAGCAACATACCCACCAATAATAGCAATAACAGTAGCGAGTAATTGCAGACCACTTCCATGCCCATCCATGGGCTTTATACGTATCAACTCATTTAGCCACACCATGGCTTTTTGAGGTAGGGGACTGTAATCCAACCATTCTCACGTCTGTTATTTAAGCTAAAAAAAGCATAAATAACTGTCAGAGTCACATGGTTGGTGTTTCACACCTGAAGCTGAGCCTCAAGAGAGATACCTTGGCCACTTGACATCCAGGAGGAAGGTTTGGACCACTTACAGAGTGCTTTACCTGACTCTGGCTCAGATACACTGCAATGGAAGTTCCCCAGAGAGAACCTGAGTTACTATATCACCAGAATGCTAAAACTCAGAGACCACACCGAGTGAATACTACTGTGAGTGCCACACTGCCAACGGTCTCTCAAAGTTTCTGAAAGTTCACATGAAAGAATGCAGGTTCTGTGCCAATTAAGGTTATTGACACATAATAGAGGCACATTAGCTAAACTCTGGAACTTTTTTTTTGTTAATGTTATTTGGCTGTGAGTATTGACGGTGCACACCTTTGGCCCCAGCACTTAGGAGGCAGAGGCAAGTGGATCTCTGAATTCAAGGCCAACCTGGTAAACATAGCAACTTCCAGGAGAGCTTGGGCTACCCAGAGAAACTTTGTCTTGAAAAAAGAAACGTTATTTTGCACAAAGATCATTAAGAGGTGAGCCATACCTTCCATAATGACAATCTCTGCCGTCATTGTGACCATGTCAATACAGAGAATTGGATGGAGCAGGCTGGGATGTTCATGTGTCAGCGTCCTGTTATTATCTTGGAGTTCTTGGGTAGGAGTTGAAACAGGGTTTCCTTACAACACCTTAGACTAGCCTGGAACTCACTGTGTAGCTCCTGTTGGCTCAAACCCACGATCCTCCTGCATCAGTCTCTCAAGGGGCAGCATTATAAAAGTAAGCCACCACACCTGATTTTCTTTTACCTTTAAAGGATTCCTCTCTAGTCTGGGAAATTTTTCTTAAAAGTCAGTATAGCAATCAGACAAATTTTTCTTCTGATCCGATCCCACCAGCTTGGGTTACGTCACAAGCTTATCCCATAAGGTCCGGCTTTAGGGGTGTGGGAAATCAATAACCCTTTGGTGCATGGGTGGCAATTCCTGGCTTTCCTTTGGGACAAGTGCAGCTAGTAGGAGTCCCTACTGGGAGGTGGTGTCTGAGAACCTAGCAGGCCTATGTTTTTGATCTGTTATTGGCACCCTATGTGGGGTGAGTCAATGTTTGTTAAAATATCTCCAGGAACAGCTAATATAATGAATACAAAGTACTCTTTGCCTCTGGTACCTAAACATAAGCTTCATCTAATCATTAAAAAACAAACAAACAAACAAACAAACAAACAAAAACACCTAGAGTCAACACAGCAATAACAAGGAAAATGTTATGAAGTAAATGTCATCACTCTTCAAAAACAAATGATAAACGACAAGGATTGTTTCAAGTTGAAGGAAACTAAAAGACACGGAACTAGATCCATTGTATGTGCTGGAATAGAAAAGGGACACTGAGGAAAACTTGGTGGACTCTAAATGAAGTCTGCCATCTGGCCCATAGCATTGTGCTGATGATGTTCAAGTCTTGCCTTTGCTAGCTTTAACACGGTTGCGTGAGAAGTTAACATGAGAAGAAGATTTTTAAGGACACGGGGAAATCGGTAGTATTTTGTGCAGCTTCAGCTACCTACAAGCCTAAAGTTATTCCCAAGTAAAAACTCAAAAGAAACAAAGTGGAGATGAGAAGAACTCAGAGGAGACAGGCCTGTGTGGGGTATCACTCAAGCTTGGAGTTTATGTCTCCTGCATCTGCTTTCGTCCCACCTATCACAGTGATGGTTCTCTTACTACATATGCTTGTTGATTATGTATTCTTCAGGCTGTTATTCGAACATGAAAAAGAAATTCCAGTCACAGGAAATTGCACAAGCAGCATCTATGCAAGTCCCAGCTCTGGCATTCATTATCTGGATAATTTGGGACAAATTACTCTTTGTACATTCATCTTCCCTGATATACTAGATGAAGATAAGAAGAGCTGGGTCACAAGATCATGTTGTATAATGCTGAAAGGGACATATGATGCCCAGATAGTAATAATCAGGCATTCCCATTACAGTTATTAAAACATAATAATGGAACAGAACTGATGAATTCTAAAACTAGTACTGCTACTACTAATGAATAATTAATAAGACATCTTCCATCCATGAAGATTCAAGTTGGATCTTGATTCTCTGTAGCAGGTCACAGAGCAGAAAGCCCCTAGGTCAGAGCCCTTCGGCCATTTGTGAGGCCTGGTACCATAGTCAAGGCAAAAAATATCTTGTATAATGTGCTCATTGCCATTTTTATGTGTATTTGTGGTGTGGGTGTGTGTCAAGTGTATGCACATGTGTGTGTGCACATTCGTTCTTGGGTGTGTGTGCACACGCCTGTGTGTGTGTGTGTGTGTGTGTGTGTGTATTGCATGTTGCCAGAGATAGACATTGAGTAATATCTTCTTTGGTTGACTCTTCATCTTATTCTTTGAGACAGGGTCTCTCGTGAACCCAAAGTTGGCTGATTTAGGTAAGTTGTCAGGCCAAGGAGCTCCATGGATATTCCTGTCTCTACCTTCCTAGCACTGAGGTCACAGATATGTGTGTCACTATGCTCTGATGCTGTACATGGGTGCTGGGGACCCAAACACGAGTTCTCAAATAGTGCAGCAAGCACTTTACCAACTGACTCTTCCTCCTCAACCCCACCTCTATGACTTTTTGAACAGCAAATTTGACTCACATATGTTACCCCATCCCCCACCCTGCCACCCTTGGCCTTGGAGCCTACCTGCAGCTGGCCATCCCCTTTACGTTCACACAGGTGCCTTCATTCTGGCAAGGGTTTGGGTCACAGGGGTCTCTGAAGTACTGTGGCCAGTTGTGGTCCTCCATGGGGCCAGAATTCTCCGCTGAGCGCTTCTGTCTGTTTGGCAGGGATTTTTCCATCATGGCTTTTCCAGAGCTTTCTCCCAAGGCAAGAGGCTCCTGGCCTTGCAGAAGGAGGCCTCGGGGCATCACACTTCTGCCTGAAGTGGGGACTTCAGTCTGGCTCAGGTGAGTGAGGTCTTCAGGATCCAGGCCACGGCAATGAGAGAATTCAAGATTAATGACTGGCTCTGATGGGCACCCACTTCTGGGAGTTCTCTGGGCCTAACTCTCTTTCACAAATACCACATTATATAGAAAAGTGGCTTTTCCTCAGGATACCAGCTCTCTTATTGTAAAATAATCCTGTCACACTAGTCCTTACTGAATTCACAAAAAAGAAGCATATACTAGCCAAGGGTAGACGGATAGAGGCTAAACTGAAGCCAGCATACTGTCATAGCTGATAAATTATCACAAAGATAACACTTCAAAAAGATGAAATTTTGGTTTCTCCATGGGATAGTTAAAGATTATAGCTTTTACTACAAAGAAAGGATAGGCGTTTGAAGAGTTAGATACACTTGCCCTGGGTTGCTGGTCATACAATGGACAGATGTGTCAATGTATCACATGATACATTCTGCATGACTGTGTATAATTTTTATGTGTCAATCAAACAACATGTTCAAAACATTATAGAAAAATATGAATTCTTGACCAAACAAGTAAAATGTGGTTATTATAAACATGATCTTTTTCTTTTTAAAAAACCTTATCCTAAAAAATAAAAATAATAAAAAAGAAATTTTTAGTTCCCTGACTTTGTTTTAAAATCAATGTAAATCAATAGACCAGTCAAAGCCTAGGATTATTGACCCAGGAAGTCTAACAAAGTACCTTTAAAGTCCACAAAGATGATGAGGGTGTCGTCTTTAAGGAAATTTCTTCTCATCAGCAGCTGGTGGGAGATGGCCTGGCCCCAGCCCCAGTCAAGGCTTCTAAAACAATCACAGTCCTTATCATAGACTCCCACCTTGGATGGACTGTCCCAGATAGAGCCATTTATAGCTGCAGCGGGATGAGGACATACATTGTCATTAGCTTTTATGCTGTACCTTCCATGAAGTGGTTTGTTAAAACATTCTCTCTCTCTCATGCACGCAAGCATGCACGCATGCACACACACTTTATAATAATTAAAAGAATAAATGTTCTGAAAAAGGCAAATGGTACCTAAGGTGCAACACTCAGGTTGTCCTCTGGCTTCCATCACACATACATGGAAACACACACACACATGCACACACACACACACACACACACACACACACACACACACACGGAAAACAACCTATAACTCTACACTCACATCACTATGTCATTGTTGTGCACAAGGGGAAAGTAAAGAGAATGATACTATCTTTTACACCTCTTCTAGCCATCCTAGACTCAGGGGCAATTCTTCTTGTGCTCAAATCACCTACCTGACGATGTGTGGTACTTGGAGGTTGTGAACATCAAACTCAGGGACATCCTGTTCCTGGGATCAGGTTCCTGGTCCAGTATGGTCATTATAGCCTGTCTGTTTTCCACTGGCCATTCCAGAATCATATCATTTTCTCCACTGTACAAGTGGAAAGAGAGTCCCAGGTAGCCAGAGTTACTGGTGATTCTACCATTGGGGTACAAGGTCACCCAAAACCGTAACCCTCAGAATTGTAGAACCTAGGGCTCAGAAGCTTGTCCCCTTTCACTATGTTCTTAAGGACCTGGGAGATATTCCGAATGGTCCAGACCCCTCCAGGGCAGGGAGTTTCTGTCAGAGTGATGTCATCAAGGTAAATACCGCCATCCGAGTTATCAGGGTCACCTTTGGTACCCTGGAAAACATATCGAAATTTCTTTTCTTCATTGAGTGTCACGTGAGCAATTTTCCAGTCGTGATCAGAATCTCCTGAGGAAAAAAGAAAGTTGGCGACAGTTGGTGCCAACCGTTGTTGAGCCAGGGAGGCATACCCATTCCCTCCTTCATTCTTCGTGGTGGCTCCTAACAGAGGCATTATTGCAGATGCATTAAGCAGCTTTGCCCAGTCACTTGTGATATTTAAAGTTAGCATCCTCCGCAGTGGGTTTCACAGACATGCCGGTGAGTTCACTCTTACACTCCTCCTTCTCCAGTCCCCCTTCCCCAACCCAGGGTACATTTATTTAAGGGTCTAAATTCCACCTGAGATGGTTTCATGCTTCCTGGTAACGTATCCAGAGTGAGCTGGACATAGGGGCCAATCCGGCCATCAATATCATTGTACTCCAACAAATAATCATTTTAAATATTCTTTCCTTTCAAAGGGTTTCTTTAATAAAGTCTTTAATAAAAATGCTATGTGGGTCTGGCTAATCTCATTGTGTAATGTTTTTTATGTGCAAGTTCTTTAAAATAAACGTGTAATATTTTGACTAATTACAGGACAGCAAGTCGCCCCTTCAATTAAAAAAAAAATATGACTGCGGACTTCTCAGACAGCTGATGTTGGAGTGGACAGAGGCAACTGGATACATACATTTCCAAGGACATCCCAAAAAGTTTCCTCCGTTCAAGAGTGACCCTACCCACTGTTTTATATAATGCAAACGGTATTTACTTTCTAGGGCTCACTTGGAGAAATTCTTTGTTGGGTAGGGAAAATGTCAAAGTCTATCTCTCTTGTTCAGAAAGACTCGCTGCCATAACAATAACAACAACAAGAAAAACAGAAATATTTAGCTTTAAGGAGCTGAGTCTGAAGACCCTCACTGTCTACCTTAGCAGTCAAAGATTTTTCCTTCTGACCCCCAGAAACACACAGAACAAAGCAGTGCATAAATGGCCACAGTGGAGTCGTGACATTCAGTGGCTTATGTTCCCATCATTATTTAAAATGCTGAAGTAACTAGAGCCTGCTTGTGAGGTCTTAAGGTACATCAGTATTTTACATAATGATGTCATCTGCTTTCCTGAAACAGAAACAAAAGCAGTTATGGCCAATTGCTTGACATCCTTCCGCTTTCTTATCTTCTCTGAATCACCTACTTTTCTTGGATTTGTGTGTTCACCAGACCTCCTTTAAAAGTATCTTTGAGCTTCACCTAAACCCTTAACTTTTCAGTGCTTAAAACTTGATGAAACATGTTAGAAGAGTCTGAGGGAGATTTGGAGGAAGCTGAGAAGGAGGAGGAGAGAGTCAGAGGAAGGCAGAATGGATAATAGGAGAGAGAAGCAGTACAAAGAAGACCCCAGAGTTTCACAGCCAGTCCTTCTGTGACCATTCTGGATACCTTGAAAGGTCTGGATCTTTGCCAGCTGGCGCACCTTGCCCGTGCTGTCATCCCTTCTCACCCAGACTACGAGTCTGTCTGTAGGGCTTCCTGTCATCTTATAAAAGAACTGCAAACACTGCTGCTTCCTCTTGGGGTAAAGGATCCGAGACTCCAGAAGGGCTGTCTCTCCTGTTACTCCTGAGCTGGTATTGAAGGACATGAAGTAGCCGGCACCTGTGGAGAGAGCAGCCCAATGTACCATCTCTACCTTCCCATGACCTACACACAGTACCATCTACCCAGACAATCCGAAGTAGAAAAAACTAGCCGTTATCCAGGCACCCAAAGCTAGAACTTCTCCGAGGAACCAAAAAGAAGCCCACTTTTCTGGAAACATCTCCTAGTGAGTTCAGTTACTATCTAGCTAACACCATTGTTCTGCATATTTATTTTATTTATTTATATTTATTGACTTTTGGAGAAAAGATTCTCTACATAACCCAGGAACTCATGATCTTCCTGTCTTAACCTCTGGCATGCTGAAATTACAGATGATCTCAACTTGTACATACCCTTTGATTGTCTTTTCCCAAAGTTTGCGAAATGTAAATGCTTGCCTTACAGCACACAGGAGTCAATCAAAATTTGATGGAATTTGGTATATGTGAGATAAATTCTATTTTCCTTGCCAGCTTCCTAGTTTAAATTAGAGATTCATTACAAAGCACAGAGTTGATCTCCTTATTTGGTAAGAAACAGTTCAGGTTTGTGATTTGGATTTCAAATGTTTATAGCAAATGTTCTAACCAAACATATCGGATCTCCAATCAATGTGAAAGAATTGTCTCTAATGTTCCACAGAATGGCTCATATGAGACATATAAAGAACTGATTAAAAATTCTACCTGAACTTATCATAAATTTATTTATATATATTTATCATAAATATATTTATATATATTTTATATTATTAAAAAATATATAATCTATAATCTATGCACATATATATGCCTATGTGCTTTCTCCATAATGTGTATTCCTTCTGGGGTGTGGTTCTCTCCTACTAAGATCTAGAACATTCTCTCAGAAGGCTCTTCCTCTGCAATCATCTCTTTGTCTCTCTGGGAGTTGAATATTAGCCTGATAATGAGCCCACAGGGGAGGGCCAATCAGAGGTAACAGAGGCAACTTATGACTTCAGGATTGATGACCTTTTGAATTTATGTGATAGAGACTTTCATCTTCTCCCAGGGTCAAAGGAAGGGTGCAGTGGTAGCAAATGACCTCTCACATTCTTCTTGGTGACCTGGCATTTAGCTGACTCTTCTGAAAGGCTATCTAATCAAATCTCAGGCTGACATGGGCCAAGAGACTTTACAATAAATAGCCTAGCCTTTAAAGGGTTATTATAGCCTGTAACCCTACTTGCTTTCAAAGAGGCGTGACATGACTTTTCCTCAGCAGGCACATGATAAACAGATGCTAAAATAAAATCAGAAGGCCCTAGAGATGTGGCTTAATTGAAATCCCAGTTCAATCCTCAGTACCACATAAATTGTTTGTGGTGGTGATCCCATAATGCCAGCACTTGGAAAGTGGAGCAGGAGGATCAGATGTTCAAGGTCACTACCCTCTACATAGCAAGTTTGCAGCTAGCCTGAATCACGTAAGACAGCGTCTCATAAATAAATAAATTAATTAATTAATTAATTTAAAAAAATTTTCAAAACCTCACCAGAGAAAGGGAAGTTGAAACTATGAGAATTAGAGAGAGGACCTACAGTCTCCAGCTTGAGACTTTGTAAGCCTCAGCTTCCTCCATTCCTCTGGAAAGGTTTCGTATGTTTGTGGCTTATGAGCCTTGTAAATGTCAAGACGTCTTAAGAGAAAGCACACAGTAACAACTTCCTAGCATCACCAATAGTCAGTGGGGGGAGTTGCACTTCAAACTGAGATCTGTCTGACCTTATGCATTTTCACTAAAGAAAGCAAATACACAATTTAGCCGGTCCTCTGCAGTCGACACACCGATTATCACATACTCGGGACTACTAAGGACAGGGTGAGGACAAACTGAGAAGTGCTGTTAAGCTGGGTGTCGTGGCGCATGTCTTTAATGTGAAATGCAGAGGCAAGCCAAACTTTTGAGTTCAAGGCCAGCCTGGTATACAAAGTGAATCACCTACAAAGTGAGTTCTGGGCTACAGCCAGGGCTACATGGAGAAACCCTATCTTCAAAAACAAAACAAAAACAAAACAGAAACAGAAATAAAACCAAACAAACAAAATTTAAAAAGAGCAATAATGTCCCTGTCTCGAAAAACCAAAAAAAAAAAAAAAAAAAAAAAACCCCCCAAAAAAAAAAAAAAAAAAAGAGCAATAATGTGTATAATCCCTACAAAAAAAATTAAAGTATCACATACAGTCATTTTTAGGTTGGTTATACATCATAATACTAATATCATTGAATCAAAATGATTTTTGCCCGCTTCCTTTTAGCCCTTATGAGGCTACTATAAACTGTATATTATATATGTGGCTAGCATGGTATTTTCATTGTGGGTACTGTTTGGAAACATTACCCTTCATTATATAGTCAAGTTATTAACCAAGTGTGCCCGTACCAATGTTTATTATGGTAAACATATATCTTTCTTTTTATTTAAAATATTTTAGAATGTATTTCTTGGCGATATGTATACAATTGTTTTGATAATATGCATTCTCTACTGCCCTACCTTATCCCTGTGGAATGTCTTCCCAACATAGTCTCTTCCTATTTTCATGTCATTTATTTTGTGTTACCCAGTGAGTCTGATTAAGGTTTCCTGCACTCAGGGTGGAGAGTAATTTCAATATTCTCTTGCCTCTCCACAGTCCGGCTGGTTTTTACTGAGTTAATGATTAAGGTGTGAGAAATATTCTTTGTCTTTGTTCAGGTTTTCAGGTTTGATAATTAACACAGTAACTTAAAGGCAGAATCCACTGGCGACCATTTGCCACCTCAGGGTGCTGACTTTGACTGTCACCAACCTTTGCACTGTCCCACCAAGGTGTGATCCACTTGTCCAGGCTGACTGCTGTCCCCACGAACCCAGTCAGCATCATCTCTGGTTCCCTGGATCATGCCACAGATGTTGGTCTTCTCAAAGGCACAGTGGTCCAATAGGGTATGTGTTCTGGCTACGTGTGATATTTTTGTCATATGGTTAAAATGCAAAATACCTCATTCCAAATGTCTTAAGCCACTAAAACACCGCTGTTTAAACGAGACAAAATCATGAGCCTTTCATTTTCCTGACCCTTTCCCAAATGCAGCCCTTACCATCATGGGTAGCTCTTACAACACAGACACAGAACCATGTAACCCAGAGAACCAGAAATTAACTGCAGAGAACCTGCAAGTACTCCTTGCTAAATAGGCCAACATGAACTCAGGGCCAAGGACGAGGCAGCTACCACACTGGGTTTGTATTCACTAGTCCCCTGTATAGTTTTTGAGCACAATTGGAAAATCCTCCCATCTCAAAGCTTAGAACACTTTAAGATTAGCCTGAGGAAAGAGTTTCGCAGGGTGCAACATATTTTCCAGCCCATTGCCTATCTTGACCTTTACATGATTATTCACCCGTTGAAAGGAAGCCAGGGGAAATAGAAAATAATAGCTCCTTATATTTGCCCATAGTTCTCTTAGAATATACATATGCATATACATATGCATCATATACATATATGCATGAGACATAACTATCCTACGAGACGTCTTTTTCTAAAGAGACAATGCTTGAGGGCATGCAGTCTGTCTGTTATTCAGAGCATTCAAGAGAAGTAGCAGAGGCTGAGGGATGCTGCGTTAGCCAGTCCTCAGGCACAGAGGTAACTTACTGCAGTTGTACATCCGATTCAGTCTCATTAAATCCATGGGACTGAAATCCAGGCGCTGTCCAATGATGTCGTTAAACTCAGGGATCTTGGCGGTGATGGTAGGGATGCTTTCGTTCTTGTTAAATGAAAACGGCCCATAGTGCATCACAGACTCATAATCATAGGGTGTGTTGAGGTCTGTGATGGTGTTGTCGTCATATGTGTCGAAATTATGTTCATAGTCTGTTGAAGAGACAACCCTCAGGTACTGCTCAGCCATGCTATTCTCTCCAACCTTTCCTCTTTGCCTCAGATAGCTCAAAAATGGGAACATTGCATCTTCAGTTAATATACATATACACGTATATATCTTACAATTAGAATATATAAAAGAATATACATTGCTGAATATTTAGTTCTAAGTCATTGATGTCATAATATATGTTTATAAAATAGTATGTATAAGATGGTTGGAATGACCATAAAGTGTTCATGTTCTATTAATACACATACTTATATATTATTATGCATTACAAGTATTTCATGTAATTGTATGAGAGAATGTGTACATGTGTGTGGCTTTTAGAAAGAAAGTAAAATAGCAAATCTAAGGCAAGAATTATAAACATGAAAGAGAAGAAAATTTTGAATTAAGGAAAAGATTCAGGATTATGCTAAGATACCTCTCCTAATGGCCAAGTACACCCATGACCAGGTCTATCCATCTTTCTAGCTGGTCAGCTCTTTATGTGTTGGGAAAATGAACTTCAAGGGTCAACGGGAAAGGTAAGCAGCTGGCAAGAAAGAATTGTCTTGATCAAAGCTCATGCTCTTTGGTCTAGGAAGAACATAGGTAAGTACAAACAAGATAAGAAAAAATATTTTCCTGTTAAAGGAAATTTATTGAGGTAAACATTAGCAGGAAGGAGATAAGATGTTGTGACATGAAGAGTTGAGGTACAAAGCCCAATCGATGTCCTGAAATTGACCAGTCACCAATAATTTACTGTTTCAGCTACCCAGATAGAAAGAGCTGAGAGGTGTTTAATTGCCTTCCTGTAAGAGAAGGATTAGACATATACAAAGCATAAAGCAGTGGTTGTGGTTTTTTCATTGTAAAAGCAGCTTCACATCTCCTGGGACTATAGCTTGTCAACCTCTGTTCGACCTCAGAAGTTGAATCTTTTCCTTCGTGGAAAAGAAGAAACGCAATCCTGATCCAGAGAATGGGGACAGAAACTGCATCACAATTAGTGTATTGGCCTTGGGAGCACGCGGGGCTGCATGGGCTGGAGATGGCATACAATAAAATACACAAATGATTCTGGGAGTCACACAGGCTTTGTTTATCTCATTGGGCTTCTATCTCCTTGGGGAACAGTAATCCAGTGATTGCAGGCAATATAGATATACAGAATTGGATGTGATGGAGATAGAGATAAGAGGGAGAGATGTGCTGAGCAACCCTGGCTCACCCAGCACTGAGCAAATCTGCCCACTGCACCAGGCAGTGTGGGTTCACTGATAAATGGACATCGTTTGCCTTAAAACTGTCTTTAAAAGTCACCGAATATTATTTTCCTCAAGTCTTAGAAATAGGATTTTTTTTTTTTATTGCTAATGAAAATTTCAGCCAAGCCAACTATATGTGTAGGAAGATAAGAAACTCAGACCTGTAGGCAAATATAGACAGAGTCTAAGAGAGCTCTAGGCTCATAGTCAGTTTCATACACACCTGTAATGATTTCATCCCACCAGATGTTCACATAGTCATCCCGGTCAGTCCTTGACTGCTCGTGGTAGAATCCCAGAGCATGCAGGATCTCATGTTCGATGATGGCCTTAAAGTCACAGCCTGGACCAATGGAAAGGTTTTGTCCTACATGTTGATCACCTACCATAGACCAGCACCTTTAAAAAGGAAGGAGAGGAAGATGTTTTCACAGAGTCATTATTTATATGTTTATATATAGTTTATATATTTTAAATGGCTAAAATTTGTAAGATTCCAGACAAAAAGAAGAAAGTTTGAGTTTGGTGTTTTTGTTTTTGTTTGTTTTTAATTGGAGACTGGGAAATTGCTTAGTGGAACACTTGCCATGCAAGAATGAGGGCCAGAGTTCAAATCCCCAGTGTCAATTGAAAAGCCAGCAGCAGGGGACACCTGTAACACTGTAACTTGGAAGACAGAGACAAGATCCCAGAGCAGCCTGGCTTGCTGGACTCTAGAGTGTCAAGGTACTGACTCTCCTGCTTCATTCACTCAAAGCTCTCTCTTCCATCTGTTTGGAAATGTCCAATACAGAGTTGTTAGTTCTAGTTAGTTAACTAAGCATCACAACATCAAAACTTACTCCTCTCAACCAGCCACAACTTTGTACCTAAGGATGCATTCATTATCCTACGTATACATGTAGGAAGCATGACATGCACTGTTTCTTGGATCAATTCAAAACAAACAGTTTAAAGGGAGACTTTTAAAACCAGAAAGGAAAGCATTTCCATATATTCATGACTCGATGACAAGAGTTGAGTATGGGATGTTCTCAGCAAGCAACCTTTGTGTTCTCTTAGGCCAGTTTAGAGCGGTAATCCATCTTAAAAGCCACTCTTCCCTGTAGGCAAACAGATCATAACAAGGCATCAAGGAGAGAAAATTGGTATTCTCCTTCTCTTTCATAAACCCACAGGGCACTCCAAAGAACAACACTATTGCTTTTAGATTAAAAATACTCTCTTTTCGTGATAGATGATTTGAATGCTATATTTAGGGAATTTCCAAATCTCCTACAAAGAACAGAGGTAAACTTCATAATTACGAAGAGTATCCATAATAAAATGAGTCAATGAGTGCAGAAGTTCACATCTTTAGATATAGTTTGACCACATTGGGAAGACTGCCTACCTCCTACTGAAGAATCCTAGGCAGGCCCAAGACTTCCCTAACAGACTAACAGCCTAGGGAACTTCTGGCAGATTCTCTAAATTCCTCTCTCATGGAATGTATCCTGCCTTCTGTTGGCAGTTGATCATGAAATGTACCTCTTAGGACCCCGTGTTTGTCCCCAGCTGTTTCAGGAGCTATGGAAGCTTTAGGAGGTGGAGTCTTAATGGAGAAGAGCTTCATTCACATGGAACCTGCCTTGAGGTTTTATAGCCCAGCTTCCTGTCTGCTTTCCACTTCCTGACTGGGTTACAGCTCTGAGGGTACAGGGTTTCCCAGTGGAGATGTTGCAGCTCTGAGTGGGGGAGGTTTCACCAGTGCAAGCATTACAGCTCCGAAGAAAAAGGCATCCTGGCAGTCAGGAGCCAAGGAATACCACAAGTCCCATGACACAACAAACTTCACACGGGTTTACCGGGAAAGACACAAGATGGTGGCTGCTTCTACTTGAGCAAGACACAGCAGGGAACTGAGCAGGAACTAATACAGGGTTTCTTGGGAGTAGAGTTTTCCAGGGTGGAGATTTCCAAAATGGAGTTTGGTGAGATTTCAAGCCAAGCCCGGGGATTGATGGGATTTCATGCTTAAGAATTGGTGGATCTTTTTGCTCAGGGATTGGTGAGTTTGGGCAGTGGACTTGGACATTTTCCCCTCCACTAAAAACACAATGTCCCAGCCAATGTACCCTGCTTTCCTCACCACTAATGAACTGTTGGGAGCTGGTCTGATGCAGTGTACCCTGCTTTCCTCACCACTAATGAACTGTTGGGAGCTGGTCTGATGCAGTGTACAAATGCTAAATACTGGTCCCCAAGATCAGGTTGCCCCTAGACCAGACAAGTAAATTTCAACAGTACACCGGTCTTCGATATGTAAACCTTGCTCCCAAATGTAAAGGTATTGGCTTTAAAAAGTGACTACAGCCAATTACTGGGGAGAACAGAGGTAGGCAGAGTTTCAGTTATTGGGCTGGGGGTGCACTGGTAGGGACCATGAGGAGAGAGGAAGGAAGCCATAGTGTGGCCAGATGGATCATGTTCATGTGGGCAGGAGAAGTGGACTCTGAGCACAGACTGATAAAACAGAAATAATCTGAGTGGCACTCAAACAGCAAGTAACAAGGAGTCTGTGCCAGGGAAGGAAAGTTTACAATAGCTTCTAAACCTGCCCAATCTAGGCTTACAGATTGTAAATAAAATAACAGGATTTTGTGTCTTCTATACAGGCTAGCTAGAATAAATAATTGATTTACATTAAACTATATTCCTTTCCACATTGTAAGTCAGAATAAATCTTTACTCCCTTAAATTGCTTATATTAGGAACTTGCTCATAGCAGTAAGAGTTACTGATCTACTGCCTAGCTTCCTTCTGATGGGTCCTCAGCAAGAGGAACCCCAAACTTCCCTCAGAAACTGGTCAGCTTGGGAACCTTAAAAGATTCCCTAAGTTTATCACGGAATGTCCTTTGCCCTCTTTTTCCTGAAATTATCTTTTTTTCTTTCTCATGAATTCAATTTTCTTCTTGTGTGGGCAAATTAGAATTTCGCACAAACTGTCTCCTTTTGGCTTTCCACTGTGAAATCTGGACCAACAGGGAGGGCTTTGCTAATAATTTTCAGTGTTGCCAGGGATTGGAAGTTGCTTGGCAACAGTCATATTGTCTTACCGGCCGATTTTCCTAACTTGTTAGCATCCTGTATCTCTGGATGCTGATTCAAATGCTACTCATTCCGAAATAAATAAATAAATAAATAAATAAATAAATAAATAAATAAATATTAAATAAGAAGGTTAAGGTTGTGGAGATAGCTCAAAAGCTAAGAAAGATTTGCTTTTGCTTTTTTTTTTCTTATAGTTTCTTTCAGCTTTCAAAATAGATATGTGACATTTAGAAACTTAAGGATACACACTTTTCATGCTTTGTCCTATTTCATACTAACCCAGAAAACTGCTGGAAGATGATGTATGAGCTCTCCCCTTCATAGGGCTTGAAATCCACGCAGGACTTGAGGCGGAACATCTCAAAGGCATTGAGGATGGCTCCTTTGGCGTTCAGATCTGTAAAACATTGGTAGGCATTATTTAGAATTTGAATAATAGACATAGCTTATAGTATATAGAAACTGTACCACTGATACGAAATACACAGAAGTTCCATGTAGTTTTGTTTCTTTCCTGGGGGTGGTGTGTAACTCAATTTGTTGGTAATTAAATTTGAAGTTAGTTGCATACGTGGTGCTAGTTCATAATTAAACGATCAGTGCAAATGTGACTCCAGAGTAGTAGCTTATGTATGTGTGTAAAGCTGTACTAAACCATAGACCATCTTGCTTTTTCTTCTTCCCACCCCTTTCCTTAATTCAGAGCTTCACCTGAGAAGAGTCACATGGCAAGAGTAGAAAACAGAAATGGCTTGCAAATCACTCTAGCTCTTGTATGTAGGGGGTAAAGTACCTTTGAGAGAATCTATAGACATTGTGGTCCTTTCCCCAGACTAAAATCATAACCTCCCTGGCTGAGCATGCAGCTCCATTGGAGGGGTGCTCAGTTCATCTCCAGCACCATATAAACCAGGCATGCTGGTTTATGCCTATAATCTTAAAACTTGGGAGGCAGAGGCAGAAGGATCAGGAGTTTGAGGCTAACCTGGGCTAAATAAGGCTCAGGTTTTTTTTTTTTTTTTTAAATCCCATTAGATGGAGGACAGCACAGTTTGGAGAGGTGTGAATGTTCTCAAAGCAAAAGAAGCATGTGGGGTGTTACCTTGCTCCCCCAGTGAGAGCAGTAGGAAGTAGGCAAGGCCATTCAGCCAGCACCATACATAGCACAGGTCTACCCAGAACAAGGATGGATTGAAAAGAAGCGATACCCGAGAGGACTGAGATTACTCTCGCCTTTGTGTGCGTTCTTTCCTCATACCATCAACCGTAGGAGGTTGAAAGCTCAGTTATAAATGAATCCAAGTCATGGCTTCTGTACATTTTATTTCATGCATTAACTAAAAATAAGTATAAGCCTGGGAAGTTTGCCAAGTGATCACATCATGGTTTTCCTGCTGGAGTACCAAAGTACCATGCTGGAGAGTTCACAGTGTGCAAGGTCATAAGGTCATAGCAACAGCATCAAGGAAATAGTCCTTAGCTGGGGCAGGGAGGCTCACACATATTATTTCAGCTCTTGTGAGGATTGACTTGAGTTCAAGGCCAGTCTCAGATTCTGAGACTATCAGAGAGAGAGAGAAAGGGGCGGGGGGGGGGGAATGAGGGAATCCTTAGTGTCTTTGTTGAAAATAGTTGACTATAAAATTCATAGAAACATGCACTGGAAAAGAGATACCTCTTCAATAAATGATGCAAAGGAGCCTGGATATCTACATTGATCCTGGAAGACCGCATAGAAGAAGCAACTCAACACATCTGTACAGACCATGGTGTATTTTGGCTGAGATCCATCTCCCCCAAAGCAAGATCATCAGAAGCAAAAAATACAGACGTGATGTTTATCAAACTAAGACACTTCCACACAACCAAGGAATAAAGTAAACTGAGTGAGTAGCCTGTCTAAAAACTGTTGAACTATTCATCTAACACAGCGCTAATATCTAGAATATAGATTTAAAAAATCAATGTTGGACTAAATTTATTGTGCATTGTGATATAGCTATGAGTCGACAAGTTCCAGGATGTAGAATATGGAGTTTGAATGGGAATGGCCCTTATAGGCACATGTGTACAAATGTTTGGTTCCCAGTTAGTGGAACTATTTGGGAAGGATTAGGAGGTGTGGCCTTGTTGGAAGAGGTATGTCACTGGGTGGAGGATGCTTTGAAATTTCCAAAACCCATTTCAGTCCCAATGTCTCTTTTTCTGACTCCTGCCTGAGTGTAAGGTCTGAGCTATTGATCCAGTACCATGGCTACCTGCCACCACACAGTTTAAGGGGATGGATAAGCTAAAACTACAGTGATTTGACAATCACACAGTGTCCTGCTTTGGTTTTTTTCTGTTAACATCAAGCCAACTCAAGGACTTCTGGTGGACAATATGAAAGTCAGTCTCTATTTTTTTCTCTCCTCTCTTGAACAGATAACTAGAAACTCTCTTAGGGTTTTAGAAAAATTATCCCAACCTCACTGAGAAGGGAAAAAGGAAATAGGTCCACTCTGCATGACCCTCCCCTCACTGGAAGAGCCATACTGATTTCTATGAGTGCATTCTCGCAGTTTTGGGATGGGTTAGCTTCTTCAGTAAAGAAAGCCTTCTATAGCCTCACCGTTGCCTTCATCCCCAGCAGAAGGTCCCGACAGAGTAAGCCATATGTAGTTTTGCCTTGCTTTGTCAACTGCTAGCTCTGGTTGAAATTATATGAAAAGAGCTAACATCAGATGCTTGGTGACTGTGTATAGCAAGTGGTGGACTGGAAAGCTCATTGGGTTCAGCTTGAGAATCTTTTTAGAGTGTTTCTGAAGCTAGAGGTTGGGAAGGAGTTTGAGTCTAACAAATCCCTCTACAAATGACAGTTACACACTGAAAACGTTAAGGTTAACAAAAAAATTACTAAAACATAAAGTAGAGGAAATTTATTTGTGAAAGAAGGAAATAGGAGAACATTCTAGCAATGCTATACTTCCAGTGTTAGGAAGGACGCATGCAAGTACAAGTCTGAACATAAGCACAAATCTGCTGTGTGGGTTCCAGCCATCTCACAGGGAAGACTCTGGGACTGAGTTTGAGTCTGGGTGGATGAAAATTCAAAGAGAAAATAGAAGAAGACAATCATGAAAACACAAGAGCCATAGTTGAGAGGTCAATGGTGGGGGTGGGAAAAAGGAGAGACGGTCACAAATCTACAAATAAGCCACAGCACAATCCTCCTCAAATGAACAAGCTTTGTACAAATGGAAGAGACTCCAAGTTTCTTGGTGAAATGTGGTCAGTGAAGGGTTGTATGTTGACAAAGCTGAGCAACACCTCGCCTTGCTGCCCACCATTGTAGAAAAAAGAACCAGGAGTGAGCTGGTTAGGTTTCTGTAAACTGCACAAATTAAAGTCACCTGGGTAGAAGCTGTGCCAGTTGGGAAACTGCCTCTATCAGACTGGCCAATACACAACTATGTGGGAGAATTTTTTTGATTACTCTCTGATGTGGAAGTGCCCAGCCCACTGTGGGCAGAGTCATCCCTTAGCACGTGGTGGTCCTTGGTTGTATAACAAAGCAAACTGACTGAGCCATAAGAGCCAGCCAGTGAGCAGAACTCCTCCATGGTCTCTGCTGCACTTCCTGCCTCCAGTTCATCCCTCAGAGATGAACTGTGGCCTCAGGGTTGCAAGAGGAAAGAAGAACTTTCACCCTCCATGTTTCCTTTTAAAGCAACAGAGAAACAAACAACGACAAGGAATTTAAGCCATATGAAACTGGAGGGGCTGGGAAAATCCTTGGACATTCCACTAAAACCCCAGAGAGACCCAGAGAGACCCAGAGAGACCCAGAGAGACCCAGAGAGACCAGAAGTCAAGACTATGTCCTAGCTTTCTGGGATCTGCTTTGAAATAAGACCAAAACCAAAACCAAGTCTCTAAAACGCCAGCCAAATTCTTGGCACAGCAATCTAAAATTTAACAGTGTTACAATGAGCACGACAGCACATAGAGCCCCTCTAGAGGGTAATATCCATAGCACTCCAAGATCGAGCCAAAAACAATGTGTGACAAAACAGGAAACATGATCTACAGAGTGTAGGATGACTCAAATGTTAGAGTTAACAGAGTTTAAAGTGAGATTGGATATTTGTTCAAGGATTTAAAGAAAAAGAGGAACCAACAGAGACTCTCAGCAGAGGTATACAATTTATATGAAGGAATCAAATGAAAATTCAGTAGGGATTTGTGGCAATTAATCTTCATCATCGATTTGGTGGAATCTCCATGGAAGCAAGGCTCTGGGTGGGTTTATGAAGGTATTTCAAGTAAGTTTAACTGCAGGGGGAAGACATACTCTGAATATGGTACCAACCCACGGGCTGGGGTTCTGGGCTGAACAGAACCTCAATAACCAATGGGAAAAATACCTATAAGCCCAATACATTTGCAGTTAGTTCCCAAACTATGGAAGAGACAAGGACATTTGAGAAAATAATGACCTAAGATTTCTCATGTTTGGTTGTTTTACCATTACCTCACAGATCTGAGAAGTGTGAATATCAGGTTAAATTCAATGAAATTTTCTTGACTTTGAACTTTGGATTCCCAAGTGCTAGGCTTAAGAGTGTTCCCCACCATGCTGTTTTATGGGTTCTGGGAATGGAGTCCAGAGCTTCATGAAAGCTAGGGAGCACATACAGCTAGGCAAGAACCAGACTAGCTAGACTCCCAATTCACAGAGGAGTCCTGCCCATGCTGAGAAAAGTCTATGTTAATTTCACTGAGATAGAAATATATCCAGAAACATATCAGGTAAAGTACTTGGCACATGAGCAGGCAGTGCAGATGAGCAAACCAGGAAGAAAAACAGTAACTAGAAAAAAAAAAAAAAAACACAACCCTCCTTCCATGGGGGTTCTTTAAATCAGGCTCCAGGAAGTATAGGTACTCTATGAATTTATAAGCATGTTGGCAAAACACATGGGGATATAACTTCATTTCCCAATAAACAGCTGATAGCGATAGTGTTTTTTGTCTGTTTGTTCTCTGGAAAATATGAAGTTGGTTTAATGCTTGCATTATAGGTTCCCAAACTGCCCAAGAATTCTTGCCCCTAGCTGGTTCTAATTGGTAAATAAAGTTGTCGGTGCCCAGTGGCTGAGCAGGGAGACGAAACGGGACTTTAGGATTCATGGACAAGGGGACTGAGGAAGGATAGGATCACCATTGCCAGGAAAGGAATAAGATGCAGGGTTGAGAGCCATAGAAGAGAGAGCATACAATCATGTAGGAGCAGGGGAAGAGTGACCCCATGCCTCCACCCCCACCTCCCCATTTGGGTTTGAAGTAGCAAAGATGGAATACAGAGTTTAGTAAGTAATAATTCAGGAGTATCGGAGGGGAGGCGTTAGCAACGTGGCAGTTTGGGAGTGATCCAGCCATTGCCCTGTTTAAGGCATTTTAAAATAGAAGGGTGTGTGAGTGTGTGTGTGTGTGTGTGTGTGTGTGTGTGTGTGTGTGTGTGTGTGTGTGTGTGTGTGTGTGTGTGTGTGTGTGTGTGTGTGTGTTTTCATTCGAGAATGCAGAGCATTTGGGCATCATACAGCTGCCGCTGAGACGATCAGAGCTGCTTAATAAACTACCACTACAGGAAACAGTATTAGAAACAAGACTGATAACAATAAGACTGATAATGGTGACAGGAGAAGACGGAAACACAATCTACATATATTGAGAGCAGGGAGAGTCCAGATACCCAGCAAGACGATGCAGTCTTGTTCTGGCTTTCCCTCTCAACTTCTCCATCATCCCCTCAAGAGTAGATTTTTGCAATCAAGGAGTCGTTATTAATTATTAGTCAGTTACTTGAGGATCAGCCAAGCGCCTGTTCATGGCATCTACAAGTCATTCATTTTCTATCAATTAATATTTCTATCAGGAACTAAAATGCAATGTATGTAGGTCTTATTCTTAAGAGAAAGAAGAAAGTCAAAGATATTTGATTTTGTTCTTTGTGTTTTTTCTAATTTTGCTAACATTTTTATGTGTGCAGTAACTTCTGACAGTGTCTGCGCATGCATGCGTGCATGTGGGCATGTGTGTGTGTGTGTGTGGCTTGTGTTGAGATAGGTACACATGTGCAAGTTTGAGTGTGGGGGGGTCAGAAGTCAATTTGGGGTATTGCTCCTCGGGTGTAATTCACTTTATCTGGAGGCAGGGTCTCTCATTGTCCTGGAGCTCACCAAGAAGGCTGGGCTGGCTGGTTCAGGTCCCCAAGGACTCACAGGTCTCTAACTTCCAAAGGCTGGGGTTACAATCGAGAGTCAGCCTGCCAGACTTTTTTACATGTGTACTGGGGATTGAACTCAAGTCTTCATGCTTGCAAAGCAAGCACTTTCCTGTCTGAGTTATCTGCCCAAACCTTGACTTGTTCTTTGACATTCTCGAAGATCAGATAAAGAAAAAAATGTCATGGCCTCCATCCCATGAGATAAAGAATCTTCAGGGCTCTTTATATATTGTTCTGAACCCAGTGAACAGGAGAAGCGGGAGAGAAGAGTTTACCCACGTCAAGTTAAGAACAGCCTCCATTACCCAGATTGTCAGCCAGAATGTACGGAATGGGGAATTTCCATCTGCTTGTCGGATCTCTCAGGGCATTTCTGGTTCTCTGCTAAAAACAAAAGCAAACATGTTGTCCAATTCCATCTATTTTCCCCTACAGTTTCATTTCTATTTACAGTTGGACAAAATCCCATTGTACCTATGTGCCACAAGGCACAGGTAGGTCCTGGGTTCTACTTCTCAGTATCTAGATCTTGGTATTTAGGTGGAAGTAGGGATGAAACGGGTCAGGAAACTGGAAAGGGACTCATAACTATACAAAAGGGAAAGGCCTAAATGGAGCAGAGTGAGTCGGGTGAGAGAACCCCAGGGTTTTTAAGTGGAAAGGGGAGTACAGGGGCTAGAAGGGTTTCAGCATGGATGGGTTTAGGGAGGTGGGGAATGACAAGGGTAAGCACATATGAAAAATGGTTTAATGGGAACCAGCTACTTTGTAGATTAAGTGATAATATCAAAATGGAAAAAAGACAAAATGACCTGAAGAATCAAAACCAAAGACAACCGAGAAGACCATGGTCACCTTCATAGCTCTCACTTGACTCACACCAAAAGGAACCCAACTAATTTAGGGAATTTATCTTCTCAATATAAAAACAATGGAAACTCCTTAGAAATAATTTTTGGGGATACAGAGGCATTAATAAGAGCAAAACAAAGGTCCAGCTAACTATTAACTCTGGGACAGCACCTGTAAACACACCGGAATATTCCCTTTCTATTCTTTGCTTACTGGGAAAAAATGGACAAATAAATTATTTAATAATTGTATACTTTTCTGTGCTTTTAGGTGTTTTTTTATTAATATCAACTATAGGGATGTTCTTATACAATATAGATTATACAAAAATCTTTGCTTCCCCTCCAAAGTGTTCAACTTGGAGCTAGCCTCTGAGCATAGGTTGAGCCTCCAGAGGGACCACAATTCCCAAGGCACAGAAAATATGTCATTGTCAGCACTCACCGGCAGAAGGATGTCCCTTGAAAGAGGTTCAGGCCTGCAGCTGGGGTGGATTTAAAAACAAAAGGATATTTGCAGTCAGCATTAATAAAAGACGGGTCATGATATAATTAATCTTTGCCATGGTATATATTTCATTTTACACAGTCATCTATCTCTTTTTAAAACTGCAAATCTTGCCCTCTACCTAAGAGATATGAACAGCATAAGCATCACATATTGATATGCCGTCTTTTAGATTTTGGAATAAAAATCCTTCTTCAAGAACCTTAGAACTGGCTTAGAGAGATGGCTCAGCGGTTAAGAACACTGATGATTCTTATAGTGGACCTGAGTTCGGTTCCCAGCATCTCCATGGCAGCTCACAACCATCTGTAACGCAACTCCAGGGGGACCAATGCCCTTCTCTGATCTTTACGGGTACCAGACACGCACGTGGTACACAGACATGCATGCAGTTGAAACTCTATACATAGGAAATAATGATATTTTAAAAATAACCTTATAACTAAAATGAATGAAAAGGGATTAATTGTTCATGAACTCTAAAGCTTTTCGTCTTTAAAGAAAACATTGGCTCTCAGAGAGGACATGAACCAGGAGGTCATCGTCCAGGTGAGCTTTACAGCTGGTGTCTCATCCCACCCCTTCACAGCTCCTCCCCACCACCTAGGTAAAGGCACTGAGTGGACTTCCTCCCAAGAGGAAGAAGGCAGTCTCCAAACCTAAGCCAGGGACAATGCCCTTGCAATAACAAAAGCCTGGGACTACGTGTAGATCTACCTAAGGTTATGTGTCTCCAAGACCCTGCTTTTCAGAACTTAGCAGAACTGGACCAACACACTTGCTTATCCATGACTTCAAAGAACGTCTAAAACTAAGATTCTTAAAGGGAAAGATCAGGGAAAACTTCCCAACCATTGAATAAGCTCCATTTACCTTTAAACATAACGTTTAATTAATTCATTAATTTTTAACTTTACCTTAATTTAAAATGCACAGTATAGGCCTGCCTGAGTTCAAGTCTTGACCTTGATTAATTATTATCAATTGTTTCTTAACTATATGAGTATCCATGATACTTCAAAAATAATACTACCTATAAAGGTACTTTAGAATTTGTTCCAAAGAGAAATACCTAATCCTTACTCAGGCATGGTGGTGCCCACCTTTGATCCCAGCACTTGAGAGGTGGGAGAAGACAGATCTCTGAGTTGAGGTCAGCCTCATCTACAAAGCAAGTTCAAGAACAGCCAGAGCTACAGAGAGAAACCCTGTCTCAAAACAGCAAGAGCAGCAGCAGTAGCAACAACAACAAAATCATCACCATCACCATCACCATCCACCATCCACCATCACCACCACCACACCACACCACCACCATCACCATCACCATAAGAAATGTCGAATAATCGCTAAATATTAACACTGGTTACAATATACCACACTCTTCTCCCTAAGTAACTAGAATATCAGCATTTCATCCAGTCTGTTTCTTTTTAAATATGATCTCATGTCATTCAGGTTGACTGTGAGCTCTCTATGTAGCCAAGGATGGCCTTGAACTCACAACTGCCTGCCTCTGTTTCCTCAGTGCTGGGGTTACAGTTGTTTGCCACCACACCTTTTTGAGTAGTTCTGTCATCTTCAGCTGCTGTGATTTAGGTCTAAAGACCCTAAGGGGTTCACTTCTGCAGCCTGCAATCCTGAGTGAGTCACTAACCATGGGAGGTTTCCTGTATCTCCCTGCGTAAGGAAACCAGCATTTCCCCCATTACAAGATGCAGGTGACACTAGATATGGATGTCTTTGCAAACTGTAAGGTGATTGTGACCAAGTGTCCCTCCACTGACACCATTCCCATCCAAAGATATCACTATGCAAAGGCTTCTCTGAAACCCCAGAAGCAGAACGCAGAGACAAGACAGGCAACACTTCAATGTCTTTCCTCTTGGTATTGGATGATAATGTGGGTTCCTCAATAAATACATTTCTGAACAAGCTATCCAACAGAAATACATTTATCCATTCCTTCATGCCTCATCAACTAGCCACCAGTACATATGATGGGCATGTCCAGGCTTAGGATCTTTCTCCTATTAAACAGAGCTATTTTCTTATTCTTTAAAGTTTATTTATCAAGTAGAATAATTACCCACTCTTCCCCTTTACTTCAAACTAGAAACTATGGATTTTTCATAAACAGAAAACTTGTTACATGATCATAGATCCAACAAGGGCTCATTAGCTCTCTTAGAAAAAGCTAACCTTGGGCCTGGGGTGGTGATTTGGTTGGTAAAAATGTTGGGCCTTAGAACCCAAGTAAAAACCCAGGAGTAATTTGATCCCAAATTATTGGAAGTCTTGATCCCTGGAAGTCTTGGGTAGAAGCAGAAGATGAATGCCAGCTTAAGTCCCCTCTGGCTTTGCTTTAATAATTTCCAAGCTATCGAGGACTATACAGAGAGACGTTGTCTCATTGATTAATCAATCAGTTGATTTAAACAATAAACATGTGTTTCAAGGTCTCAATATTTCAGACACTGAACTCACCTAAGTTGATTTCTGAAATATCCTTCTGTTCACCAATATCTGTATCGTGGTCTGCCAAAAGAGAAATAACGAAAAAACTGTTGTTGAAGAAAACTTGGGTCTTGTTGAAGACAACTCAGAAAAACTGCATAGGAAATGCTTCTTACCATATTCATTCGAAAGATGCTTAATCTGGAAGGAAACAAGTGTACACAAAATGGGTAACAGGCTACAACAGATGATGCTCTTAAATATCTATGGAAGTAGGTAGTATCTACTTACCGATACAGCTGCTACGTGGGCAGAGAAAATCAGTGAGAGAAGACACGCAGGTCGTGTCCGAAGCATTATTGCAAATGAACTGGATTTGGCAAAACCTCCTTGCCATAAAAACCTATTGGACCTTGCTCTCACTGTCACAGTGGAAACTTTGACCCTGCTGTGGGTACTGTACTGCTTAGGACATGTAGTCTACAAGGATGAATGACACTTTTATGGGCATGTACAAAGAAGCCTGCTCTAAAAGCTCATGACCCAGAGACTGGGAGAAAGTTGGAAAAATTCACAGTGGAACAGACACATGATAACAAATTATACATCATGCCACTCACGACAGAAATACAAATGGTCATTAAGGGGTGATAATATTGACATTGCCAATCAAAGATGAACTAAAATTTTATGAATTGTTACAGTCACAATTAAGGTAGTGCATCAATGCTTGGCTCACATCCTTCCTCTCTGCCTGTTTTCTCTCTATATATTTTTCTCCATATTCCCTCATACACAAAAATAAAATGTTCATGACCACTAGAACATTAGTCTATACGTTCAATGCCATTTCAGTAAAGATCCTACTAATGTTTTCCAGTGGAGTTTTACAGACTATTTTTAAAATTTACACACAAAGGCATAAACTGTCTAAAAGAAAGTTAAAATAAAAAAGCAGGAATCACTATAACAGAAATACTAAGAACCTTCTTAAAGTTATGGTAATTAGCAAATATCTCATGGCCAAAAGAAAGCTCTCAGGGAATGGGGTGCAATAGAATATTAAAAGAAACTCTATGTATGTGCGGCTTTGTTACCCAGGAAGAATCGAAAGTCCTGTAGGGAAACTTTACTCTTGTTAATAACGTTAAAAAAATTGTGTTCAGAAAATAGAAACTCTAGAATGATGGCTTTCAACCTCCCCAATGCTGAGACCCTTTAAGAGAGTTCCTCATCTCGTGGGACACCCAACCGTGAAACTCCTTCATTGCTCCATCACAACTGCAATTTTGATGTTGTTATAGATCATAATGTAAATATCTGATAAACAGGATATCTGATATGCAATCCCTATGACAGGGTCATTTGGGTACTTAAAGGGGACTTGACCCACAGGTTGAAAACCAACGCTCAAGATAAAAGTAGAGATTCGAAAATCTCAGAGTTCGAGGTTGGGTAAAGTTGCTTAAATAATGGAAAGCTTCGAAACTATAATGAAAAGTTAATTTAGATATATCAAAATTTAACCTGCCCCACCTCCTCCTCTTGTAGCCCAGGTTAGCTTGCTATGGATCCGGGGATGACCCTGAACTCCCAGTCCTCCTGCTTTAGACTCCAGGGACTACCATGATACTAAACTCTCACCATCATACCCAGCCCAGTCTTGTCAATGTGTTGCCAGCACAGGAGACTTCAAGTAAAGGTGTTATCGGTTATTTTCAATCCTGATGGTAGATACTCTTTTTAAAAAGTTGATTCTGAGGATAACTATCTAACATCATTAGAGGACAAGCCACAGAAGGAAAAGATATTTACACTGCATATAACTGAATAAAAAGAAGGATTCATGAAAGGTGCAGAATTCTGACACATCTTTTACGAGTTCAGTTGCAACTGTTAATTAGTTACCAGTTATGTGCCACGCCAGGCATTCCCCACCGCTCTTCTGTGTCTAGAGAGTGCTGTGGGGAGTCGTTAAGTCCTTGCTTAGAAGGGTTTATGGTTTTGCAGTAAAATGCAAACTCTGAGGGCAAAGGTCTTGCTTTCTTCTGTGTGCCCTAGCAACTGGCATACTGTAAACAATGAGTTATTTTGTTACACACAAAAAGATCAAATTATGATTTTCTCTAATGGGGTTGTAAATTGACTCCATCAATGCCCATGAGAGTGAGGGGTGAATGAAGAGAACAGACAGGCGGGAGAGGATGAACAACCATTCCCCACTATGGGCCTATACTCTCCTACCCATCAAAGCCAGAGCCAGGTTACACAGGCTGCACTGGAGACTTGTAAGTCCTCTCCCTCCACTTGCTCCCAGCATGCCTCACCTGCTGCTTTCAAGTTCAGCGCAGTAGTTCTGGTAGCCATTCCTACTGGGATCTGCTCAGTAACAGGAGCTCAAACATATGCAGAGCAAAACTCATCAACTTTAAAAAAAGTGTTTACATTTCTGTATGTGAGTGTGTGTGCATGAGTGCAGGAGCCCTTGAAGGCCAGAAAAAAGTGTTAGATATCCCTGGAGCTGGAATGACAGGCCTTTGTGAGTCACGTGATATGGGTGCTGAGATTCCAATTTGAATCTACTAGAAGAGCAGTGGGGTTTGTTTTTTGGTTTGTTTTGGTTTTTTTTCTATTGAAAACAGACTTTTAAAATACAATATATATTAATCAGTCCCCTAACTCTCCTCCCAGATCCTTTCCACAACCCCATGCTTCCTTCTTTCTCTCTTTGAAAAATGGATAAAGAAAATGTGGTACACCTACACAATAAAATACTATTCAGTTTCAAAAACAAAGGCATGAATTTTGCAAGCAAATGGATGGAACTTGAAAATATTCTGAGTGAGATAACCCAGTCTCAAAAGGCATGCATAGTATGTATTTACTTAAAGTGGATATTAGCTATAATATAGGCACCATGTTACATACACTCCATAGATCCAAAGAAGCTAAACAAGAAGGAAGGCCCATGTGAGGATGCTTGAATCTCACTTAGAAGGGGGAATAAGATAGTTGTAGGAGGTAGATGGGGGAGTGAACTGGATGGGAGAGGGGATGGACAGGGGAATGGGAGGGTCAGTATCAGGTATGGGGAAAGACAGGGAGATGGCCAGATGGGCATCTGCAGCTGGTGGGGTGTGGAAGGTGTGATCTAGTACATGCCAGAGACCTGGTATTGGGTAGGCTCCCAGAAATCAATGAGGGTGACCTTAACTGAGACTTCACAGCAATGGAGATATGGTACCTGAAGACACTTCCTCCTGTAATCAGCTAGGAAGCCCAGAGGAGCAATAGGGACACCAACATACCCACAAAACGTTCAACCAAAATTTGTCTTGCTTACAAGAAATGCAGGGATGGAGAATGGAGACTGACCAATCAATAACTGGCCCAACTAGAGATGCATCCCATGGGCAAGCACCAATCCCTGACACTATTAATCATACTCTGTTATGCTTGCAGACAGGAGCCTAGCATGGCTGTCCACTGAGAGGCTCCACCCAGCAGCTGACTCAGCCATATTCAGAAACCCACAGTCCAATATTGGATGGAGCTTGGAGACTCTTATGGAAGAGTTGAGGGAAGGATTCAAGGCCCTAAAGGGGATAGGAACTCTAGAGGAAGATCAACATAGTCAACTACCCTGGACCCTTGGGGGCCCTCAAAGACTGAACCACCAACCAAATACTATATACATGTATTTGGTACACCCCCTTCACACATATGTAGCAGATGTGCAGCTCAGTCTTCATGTAGGTCCAGAACAACGGAGCAGGATGGGGGAATCCCTAAAGCTGTTTCCTGTCTGTGGAATCCGTTCCTCTAACTCTGCTGCCTTGTCTGGTCTCAGTGGGAGAAGTGTCTTGCCCTGCAGAGACTTGATGTGTTAGGGTTAGGGGATCCTAGGGGGGTGACTCTAATCTCTCAGAGGAGAAGGGGAAGAGGTTGAGGTGGATAGACTGTAGTGGCAGGGCAGGAGGGGGGGGACAATGATCAGGATGTAAAGTGAATAAATAAAGACAGAAACAAAAAGCAAGCACTAATAAATAAATAAATAAAACCAAAATAAGACAAAACAAACAGAACAAAAAGAGAAAAGAAAAGCACAAGAAGCATACAGATGCAGAAACACACACATTCTCACACAGAGAACTCCCATTAAAACACAAAATCAGAAACCATAATATAAAGCAAAAGACCTGCAAGGAAAAAAAAAAAAAAAAGAAAAACCTCCAAAAATACCAGTGAGTTTGTTTTGTGTTGATCATCTACAGCTGCCATGCTCTTAAATGTGACTTGTGTACCCAGTGAGACTCCCGAGGAGAAAACCATAAATCTCCCTTTGTGAGTGGTTATCAATTGGAAATAGCTTCTAGGTGAGGGATGAGGGCTTGTGCCACTTCTGCTCTCATCGCTGGGACCCATCTGGCACAGACATGCACATGTAGGCTCTGTGCATGCTGCCACAGTCTCTGTGAGTTCATATGTGTCTCAGTTCTGCTGTGTTAGCAGGACTTGTTTCCTTGGTGTCTTCCATTCCTACTGGCTCTTACCATCTTGCTAACCTCCATCTTCCGCAGAGTTCCCTGAGACCTGGGTGGGCAGAGCTGCTGGAGACATCTCATTTAGGACTCAGTGTTCTGAGGTCTCTCAGTCTGCACATTCTCTGGCTGTGGGTCTCTGTATTTGCTTTCATCTGCTGCAGGAGAGGCCTCTTTTTTTTTTTTTTTTTTTTTTTAAGCAACAAAATCAAGTGAATGCCACACACATACAGTAACTATTTCGGTTACAGAAATAGGAGCCAAAAATAAATTAATGTAATACTAGAAAACAGAAATTTAATTAGGACAGAAAAAAGGCAATAATTTTCTCTGACCCATGCCATTTGCATGAGCTAATCACAATGGTGCTGGCAAATGCCTTGACCAGATACAGCAAACCAGGGGGAAACATTTAGTGCCACGGTATTTTTAATACACACGAATATACAAAGTTGATCAAAATGAAATGTTTAAAAGATAAAACCCATCCATAATAATGCTACACTCCAGTATCTAAGATAAGCCTTAAGCGCCAGTTAGAACAGACTTTCAAGTTAGGCATGCCCATGAGATTAAGCATACTCATGAAAACAATGCACAGAGACCATTCCTGTCATTTTCCATTTTACGTTAAGCCCAAAACATAACCGAGACATAAAACACCACTGGTTATGGCTTCCTATTCAGACTGACACCCTGATTGTATTAACTCCTGGCCCTCTTCAAGCCAGTCTACCTGATGATGCCTTGGAATGGGAAAGAATGCATCAATGTAACAAGACTGCACATCACCATTTTACTAACGTCTGCTTTGAAACAAAATATTTAGCATACTGCACCATAATCTAGATGTTAAAGTAGCAAATAACTGATAAAAGAAACATTTCATTTAAAAAAAAAAAAGTTTAAAGTCTCTTGAAAGACACTTTAATTTCTTTTTAAATACCCAGATTTTATAGAAATTAAGAAAAACTCAGCAGGCTTACTCACTCCTGCTGGAGAAAGGACATACAAACCCCCATCAGGGACTGTTGCTGGGTCTTTGTGCTATCTTTGCGACCTGGGATTGGTCTCACGTGTCCCACAGCCGCTGTCATCCCCTGCTTTAATGCTAGGAACCAGGGACAGTTAGTTAGAACACAACTTCTCTATGAAAAAAGTGATGGGGGCTGGGACAGAGCTGCCTTGTGATTTCTTTACTGAAGAAGAGGTAAGTGACTACCAGATAATTCTACATTTGAAACACTGACAGAGTGTTGATGGAGACGCGTGTTTGGTCTTCTTGGTTTTCTTTTCCAGTACCACACAACCAACTGAATATCAGTACAATAGTCTTGACGATTTCTCATCTTCTTCTGTTCCAAAACCTCTTCGTGAACACTGAATTTTAAACTTACTTTTTCCATCAAAAGCAATGAGTTTGGTTAGTTACATTGCTGGGTAAAACTTTAAATGCTCACAGAAACAAGAGAAAGGGGAAAAAAAAAAGACAGACAAGAAAAACATGCCAAACCATACAATAGCATTTGGATTTCCAATTGAAACATTTTTGTCTAATAAATTAGCTGCAAGAGTTGTTTCAAAGATAGTTTTAATAGTTTTTGTTCTATGATCAGTTCCAAATATATTAGAAACCAGTAGCTATTGTCTTAATCATTGTAACCCACAGTCAAGTATATGGCTGCATGTGTACAAATATCTCAGGCCTTCAATCACTTATACTTGGAAAAGTGCCAGGAGGAGGCCTCTTTAATGATGGCTGTAGAAGAGAAGTCTGCTTGTCAGGGTACTCTAGAGAACACAGCAATATATATACATATATACACATATATATTATATTGCTATATAATATATATGTGTATATTATATAATAATATATGATATAATATATATGTATACATATGTATATTTTTTTTAAATTTTTTTTCAGCAAATCAAAAAAATTTAAAAAGCATTCAAACAGAATAAAATGAAAAGAAACAAACAAGCAAAATACCAAGGGTCAGATATACTTATACAAGAATTCTATAGAGCCTTCAAACAAGCAATACTTTTTGAGTTATGTTTAAAAAAATTCAGAACCACAATAAGCTCCTTCACAAAGCAAATAATATTGAAATAGTGAAATCAAGTGTAAACCCAACAAAAATATATAAATTATAGTCCAGCATCCCTCATGAGTATACATACAAAAATTCTCAATGAAGTAATTGCAAACTGAATACAAGAGATATAAAAAAATAATATTCCATGAATAACTGAATAACTATTTTTTTTTTTAGAAGACCATACTCCATATACAGGCTGCATGTTTTGGGATAGCCCACACTCCAGATGTTTGAGACCTACATGAAAACCAAGCTGCACATTTACAACATATGTGCAGGGAGGCCTAGGTTCAGCCCATGGAGGTAGATCTGTGTAGACTAGGTATGCTCCACGGTTGGTGATTCAGTCTCTGAGAGCTCCAAGGGTTCAGGTTCGTTTACTCTGTTGATCTTCCTGTGCAGTTCCTATCTCCTTAGGGCCCACAATCCTTCCATCTATTCTTCTATAAGAGTCCTCAAGCTCCATCCACTGTTTGGCTCTGGATGTCTGTATCTGTCTGAGTCAGCTGCTGGTTAGAGCCTCTCAGAGGACAGCTTGCCCTGTCTGTTCTCAGGCTGGAGGTTTAGATTCTGGGAGCTCTGGTTGAATCTTTTGATACTCATTCTAAAAAGGACAAAAGCACCCTCACTTTGGTCTTCCTCCTTCTTGAGTTTCATGAGGTTTATGCGTTGCATCTTAAGTATTGTGTGTTTTGGGGCTAATATCCGCTTATCAGTGAGTGCATACCATGTGTGTTCTTTTGTGATTGGGTCATCTCACTCAGGATGATATTTTCTAGCTCCATCCATTTGTCTAAGAATTTCATGAGCTCATTATTTTTAATGGCTGAGTAGTACTCCATTGTGTAAATGTACCACATTTTCTGTATCCATTCTTCTGTTGAAGGACATCTGGGTTCTTTCCAGCTTCTGGCTATTATAAATAAGGCCGCTATAAACATATTAGAGCATGTGGCCCTGTTGCATGTTGAAATATCTTCTGGGTATATACCCAGGAGGGGTATAGCTGGGTCCTCAGGTAACACCATGTTCAGTTTTCTGAGGTATCGCCAGACTGCTTTCCATAGTGGTTGTACCAGCTTGCAATCCCACCAACAATGGAGGAGTGTTCCTCTTTCTCCACATCCTCGCCAACATCTGCTGTCACCTGTGTTTTGGATCTTAGCCAATCTGACTGGTGTGAGGTGGAATCTCAGTGTTGTTTTCATTTGCATTTCCCTGATGACTAGGGATGCTGAGCACTTCTTTAGATGTTTCTCAATCATTCGAGTTTCCTCAGTTGAGAGTTCTTTGTTCAACTCTCTACCCCATTTTTTAATAGGGTTATTTGATGGTCTGGAATCTAGTTTCTTCAGTTCTTTGTATACCTTGGATATTAGCCCTCTATCAGATGTAAGGTTGGTGAAGATCTTTTCCCAGTCTGTTGGTTCCCGCTTTGTCCTGTTGACCGTATCCTTTGCTTTACAGAAGCTTTGCAGTTTTATGAGATCCCATTTGTCAAGTCTTGATCTTAGAGCATACGCCATTGGTGTTCTGTTCAGGAACTTTTCCCCTGTGCCCATATGATCAAGGCTTTTCCCTATTTTCTCTTCTATTAGTTTCAGTGTAGCTGGTTTTATGTGGAGGTCCTTGATCCACTTGGAATTGAGCTTTGTACAAGGAGATAAGTATGGATCAATTTGCATTCTTCTACAAATTGACCTCCAGTTGGACCAGCACCATTTGTTGAAAATGCTGTCTTTTTTCCACTGGATAGTTTGAGCTCCTTTGTCGAAGATCAAGTGACCATAGGTATGGGGGTTCATTTCTGGTCTTCTATTCTATTCCATTGATCCTCTTGACTGTCTCTGTTCCAATACCATGCCGTTTTTATCACTATTGCTTTGTAGTACAGCTTGAAATCGGGGATGGAGATTCCCCAGAAGTTCTTTTATTGTTGAGTGTAGTTTTCGCTATCCTGGGTTTTTTGTTATTCCAAATGAATTTTAAGATTGCTCTTTCTATCTCTGTAAAGAATTGAGTGGGAATTTTGATAGGGATTGCATTAAATCTGTAGATTGCTTTCGGCAAGATAGCCATTTTTACTATATTAATCCTTCCAATCCATGAGCATGGGAGATCTTTCCATCTTCTGAGATCTCCTTCGATTTCTTTCTTCAGGGTGTTGAAGTTCTTGTCATACAGGTCTTTCACTTGTCTTGGTTAGATTCACACCAAGATATTTTATACTATTTGTGACTATTGTGAATGGTGTCGTTTCCATAATTTCTTTCTCAGCCTGTTTATCCTTTGTGTAGAGGAATGCTACTGATTTGTTTGAGTTAATTTTATACCCAGCCACTTTGCTAAAGTTGTTTATCAGGTTTAGGAGCTCTCTGGTGGAAGTTTTGGGGTCACTTAAGTATACTAACATGTCATCTGCAAATAGTGAAACTTTGACTTCTTCCTTTCCAATTTGTATCCCTTTGATTTCCTTCTGTTGCCTAATTGCTCTGGCTAGGACTTCCAGAACTATATTGAACAGGTAGGGGAGAGTGGGCAGCCTTGTCTAGTCCCTGATTTTAATGGGATTGCTTCAAGTTTCTCTCCATTTAGTTTGATGTTGGCTACTGGCTTGCTGTATATTGCTTTTACTATGTTTAGGTATGGACCTTGAATTCCTGATCTTTCCAAGACTTTTATCATGAAGGGGTGTTGAATTTTGTCAAATGCTTTCTCAGCGTCAAGAGATATGATCATGTGGTTTTTTTCTTTGAGTTTATTTATGTAGTGGATTACGTTGATGGATTTCCGTATATTGAACCAACCCTGCATTCCTGGGATAAAGCCTACTTGATCATGGTGGATAAGTGTTTTGATGTGTTCTTGGATTCGGTTCGAGAGAATTTTATTCAGTATGTTTGCATCGATATTCATAAGGGAGATTGGTCTGAAGTTCTCTTTTCTTGTTGGATCTTTGTGTGGTTTAGGTATAAGCGTAATTGTGGCTTCATAGAATGAATTAGGTAGTGTTCCTTCCGTTTCTATTTTGTGGAATAGTTTGAAGAGAATTGGTATTAGATCTTCCTTGAAGGTTTGATAGAATTCTGCACTAAAACCATCTGGACCTGAACTTTTTTTGGTGGGGAGACTTTTAATGACTGCTTCTATTTCTTTCGCAGTTATGGGACTGTTAAGATGGTTTATCTGATCCTGATTTAACATTGGTAACTGATACTTGTCTAGAAAATTGTCCATGTCATCCAGATTTTCCAATTTTGTTGAGTATAGGCTTTTGTAGTAGGATCTGATGATTTGTTGAATTTCCTCGGTTTCTGTTGTTATGTCACCCTTTTCAGTTTGGATTTTATTGATTTGGATACTGTCTCTCTGCCCTCTGATTAGTCTGGCTAAGGGTTTATCTATTTTGTTGATTTTCTCAAAGAACCAGCTCCTGGTTTTATTGATTCTTTGTATAGTTCTCTTTGTTTCTATTTGGTTGATTTCAGCTCTGAGTTTAATTATTTCCTGCCGTCTACTCCTCTTGGGTGTTTTTGCTTCTTTTTGTTCTAGAGCTTTCAGGTGTGTTGTCAAGCTGCTAGTGTGTTCTCTCTCCAGTTTCTTTTTGTATGCACTTAGAGCTATGAGCTTTCCTCTTAGCACTGCCTTCAGTGTGTCCCATAGGTTTTGGTATGATGTGTCTTCATTTTCATTAAATTCTAAAAAGTCTTTAATTTCTTTCTTTATTTCTTCCCTGACCCCATTATCAACGAGTAGAGTATTGTTCAGTTTCCATGTGAGTGTGGGCTTTCCATTGTCTTTGTTGTTATTGAAAACCAGCTTTAGACCATGGTGATCTGATAGGATGCACGGGATTATTTCGATTTTTTTATATCTGTTGAGGCCTGTCTTGTGACCAATAATATGGTCTATTTTGGAGAAGGTACCATGAGGTGCAGAGAAAAAGGTATATTCTTTTGTTTTTGGGTGAAATGTTCTATAGATATCTGTTAAGTCCATTTGGTTTAAAACTTCTGTCAGTTTCGCTGTACTTCTGTCTAGTTTCCGTTTTCCTGATCTGTCCAGTGCTGAGAGTGGGGTATTGAAGTCTCCCACAATTATTGTGTGAGGTGCAATATGCGCTTTGAGCTTTAGTAAGGCTTCTTTTATGAAAGTGGGTGCTCTTGCATTTGGTGCATAGATGTTCAGAATTGAGAGTTCATGTTGGTTGACTTTTCCTTTGACAAATATGAAATGACCTTCTTTATCCTTTTTTATATCTTTAAGTTGAAAGTCAATTTTATTCGATATTAGAATGGCTACTCCAGCTTGTTTCCTAGGACCATTTGCTTGAAAAATTGTTTTCCAGCCTTTTACTCTAAGGTAGTGTCTGTCCTTGTCACTGAGGTGGGTTTCCTGTATGCAGCAAAATGTCGGATCCTGTTTGCGTATCCAGTCTGTTAGTCTATGTCTTTTTATTGGGGAATTGAGTCCATTGACATTAAGAGATATTAAGGAGAGGAGACTGTTGCTTCCTGTTATTTTTGCTAAAAGGGGAGGCATTGTTTGTGTAGCTATCTTCTTTTGGGTTTGTTGGAGGTGGATTATTTTCTTGCTCTTTCTAGGGTATGATTGCTCTCCTTGTAATGGGTCTTTCCTGCTGTTATTCTTTGTAGTGCTGGGTTTGTGGAAAGATATTGTGTAAATTTGGCTTTGTCATGGAATATCTTGGATTCTTCATCTATGGTAATAGAGAGTTTTGCTGGGTATAGTAGCCTAGGCTGGCATTTGTGTTCTCTTAGGGTCTGCATGACATCTGACCAGGATCTTCTGGCTTTCATAGTCTCTGGTGAGAAGTCTGGTGTAATTCTGATAGGTCTGCCTTTATATGTTACTTGGCCTTTTTCTCTTACTGCTTTTAAAATTCTTTCTTTGTTTTGTGCATTTTGTGTTTTGATTATTATGTGACGGGAGGTATTTCTTTTCTGGTCTAGTCTATTTGGTGTTCTGTAGGCTTCTTGAATGATTATGGGCATCTCGTTCCTTAGGTTAGGGAAGTTTTCTTCTATGATTTTGTTGAAGATATTTACTGGCCCTTTAAGTTGTGAATCTTCACTCTCTTCTATACCTATTATCCTTAGGTTTGGTCTTCTCATTGTGTCCTGGATTTCCTGGATGTTTTGTGTTAAGAGTTTTTTGCATTTTTTCGTTTTCCTTGACAGTTGTGTCAATATTTTCTATGGTATCTTCTGCACCTGAGATTCTCTCTTCTGTCTCTTGTATTCTGTTGCTAATGCTTGCGTCTGTGACTCCTGATTTCTTTCTTAGGTTTGCTATCTCCAGAGTAGTCTCCCTTTGTGATTTCTTTATTGTTTCTATTTCCATTTTTATGTCCTGGATGGTTTTGTATAAATCCTTCACCTGTTTGGTTGTGTTCTCTTGTGATTCTTTAAGGGCTTTTACCTGTTTACCTGTGTTCTCCTCGGATTTTTTGAGAATGTTATTTATGTCCTTCTTAAAGTCCTCCATCATCATCATTAAAAGTGATTTTAGGTCTGACTCTTGCTTTCCTGGTGATATGGGGAGTTCAGGACTTAATGTGGGAGAACTAGGTTCTGATGATGACATGTGTTCCGGGTTGCTGGTCCTTGTATTCTTGCGCTTGCCTTTTGCCATCTGGTTCTCCTTGGTGCTACCTGTGCTGTCTCTGGCTGGAACCTGTCTTTCCTGTTTTCTTGGTTGTGTCAGAACTGTTTAGGTTGGGTGTCGCTGCTGAGATTAGAGCTAGGGCCCAGGATCTGCTCAGTGCTTTGGTCCGGACCGGAAGGAATCAGTGCTCTGGGCCAGGAGTGAGTTCCTGGATCCCTGTGGGACCTGGTTATTCCCTGTTTGGGGCAGGTGTTGCTACCTCCTTGCTTAAGAAGCTGCTCGAGTTAGAGCTCCTGGGAGCCACGCTTCCTCTGGGTTCTGTGAGATTGGGTGCAGAGTTGCCGCCCGAGATCTGCTGAGCGCTCAGGTCCAAACCGGAGGGAACCAGTGCTGGAGCCAGGAGTGAGTACCTGGGTCCCGGTGGGTCCCAGTTACTCCCAGTTTGGGGCAAGTGTTGCTGCCTCCTTGCGTAGGAAGCTGCTTGGGTTAGAGCTCCTAGGAGCCCTGCTTCCCCTGGGTTCTGTGGGATTTAGTGTAGAGCTCCCGCCTGGGATCTGCTGGGAGCTCTGACCCACACTGGAAGGAGCTGGCGCTCTGGGCCAGGAGTAAATCCCTGGGTCTCAGTGGGTCCCGGTGGGTCCCAGTTACTCCCTGTTTGGGGTGGGTGTTGCTGTCTCCTTACCAGAGATACTGCCTGGGTCAGAGCTGCTGGGTGCCCCAATTCTGCCGGGTTTTGTGAGGTTCAGTGCAGAGCTGCTGCCAGGGATCTGCTGCCTGGGCCCAGACCGGAAGCGGAAGTCTACATATGTATATTTATCTAGAGTACCCTGACATATATATGAAATATAGATAATAGATATAGAGATAAGAGATAGATAGATGATGTAGATAAAGATAGAAAGAGAAAGAAGAGGAGGGAGAGAGAGTATGATATACTCATTTAAGGGGATTTGTTAGAAAGGCTTATGGGCTGTGATCTTGCAAATCCAAAGATGGCTGCCTCCTAATGGAAAGGACAATAGTTCAGTAGCTATTCAGTCCATGAAGCTGAATGTCTCAGTTGCTCTTTAGTCTACACTGAAATCTGAAAGAAGTCATGTCTCTAATACTAAGCAAATTGATGTCTCACAGTAGAATAGATGAACTTGGTATTGAGAGGACAAGCAGGCAAAAACTTCCTTCTTCCATGTCTTTTTATGTGGGATGCCACTAGAAATTGTGGCCCATTAGGGTGGGCCTTCTGACTTCAAATGATCCAATCAAAAATACTCCTTCCCAGGTATGTCTAGATGTTTGTGGTTGAATGGATTCCAGATGTAGTCAAGCCAAGATTACCCATCACAAGCAGCAAACACTCTTAACCACTGGGCCATTCTATAACTTTCTCAACCTTTTCTATGAAAAGTCAGAAAATATTTCAAGCCACAGGAGGTCATAGGATCCCTGTGGGAACAATTTAACTCTCTTGTCAAGTAGGCACAGTCATAGACAATCATGGAAATGTGTGACATGGCTGTGTTTCAATAGAACTTTATTTACAAAAACAGACAAAGGACTATAGTACCCTGACAGTACTTTAGACAGTTGACCCTTTGGGAGTAGACACTGAAAATATGATAATTTTTAAATTAAACTTCTTTCCAATGGGAATATTTATCATTTATGCTACTATGCTATATAATGGCAATTTCATAAAAGGATATTGAGCAAGAGCTCACCCTGCCCCATATTCCAGAAGCAAAATTAGCAACGAACATGTACATCCTACCTACTAGAGGTGAGGAGGCACTGTTTCCAAAGACCTGATGTGTAGAATTTACTCATTTAGTTCTTACAGTCACAAGTTGGTACTACTATAGTCTCCATTTTACAGGTTACAAAACTGAAACCAAATTAAAAATGAGACACTTAACCAAGCTTGCACAGATCTAGGCCCATCTTAAATGTCACCTGAAAGATAGTTTTTTCAGCCTGTCATCTCTGCCTTTAGGTTAGATCTGTCTCTTTTACTTTGCGTCACCTGCTTCTCTCTGCAAGCCAGCATGTTATTATTCAAAGAGTGCCTGCCTACCTAACCTCTCTCATCGAGTTTCAAGGCTAAAGTCTCAGAGCTATGTCATTGCTCTAACCCTGCACTCATACTGAATTCAAGGAGAGGATCACCACCTAGGAGGACCACACACACACACACACACACACACACACAGACAGAGAGAGAGAGAGAGAGAGAGAGAGAGAGAGAAGAGAGAGAGCAGTCTTTCTGACCCCTTTACTAGATTATTTTAATTAGCATATTGGGATGGATGTAGAAGTTAGGTTCTTCCTCCCAGCCCCATGCCCTCCAGAAATAAGATTCAGACTCATAATATATTTACAAATACCTTGGCCACATAGCTAGGCTCTTCTCTGACTAGATCATAACTTGAAATAACTTATTTATTTTAACCTACAATCTGCATGGTTACCTGTGCTCAGATACCATGTGTCTGTCAATTTACATCTTCCCAGTTGAATCTCCTGCCTGGTTCTATCTCACAATTCTCTCTGTCTCCTGGAGGTCCCACTTTCTATTCTACCCTTTCCTGTTTCCTAGGCCATTGGGTTTTTAATTGACAGGTCATACATCCATACAATACGCAAGATGTTCTTTCTACAATTCCTCTTTTTAGTCCAATAAGAGATTCCTATTTTTTCTAATATGATTTAAATTGGTTGTACCACCGATGGAGGCTGAGCCTCACCTGTTGGAACTACCAATGTACTGGCTTTTGTCCTTAAGGCTTGAGTTAGCTTCAGACTTTGTGGAATATTTAAATTTAAGTCATTCCATTTTGATCTGCACAGCCATAATGTCTGGGCCAGGGGCCCCAACTGGATGGGGCTATCTTGGGAAGAAGTGTCTAAACACATGGAGATGGGTGAAGAAAGCAAAGACACAGTGGGCCGGGCTTTTCTCAGAAATGTGTTTCTGTTTGTCCTTTGCCTCAGAAGTGAGGGCACAGGAAACAAGCTCAGTTGCAAAAGGGACACTTAATCACTCCATATAAAGTCCGTTCCTGGTCATCCGAGGATTCTTGGATTCTGAAGCATTTTAAGGGGGAAGGAAGCCAGTATTAGTCATAAAGAAGTGGTCTCAGGGCCCAAACACTGATGAAATCCCTCTGAGGAAGATGGTGTTGGACAAAGATTGGGTGGGTATGGTTCAGAGGGGTTTTTCTTTTGTGCCTGTGTCCTAGAAAAAGTTAATCAGCTTTGAAGTCTTAAATGAAAGAAAGATGACAGCTAAGTCACACACATAACTGGATCCAGAGAACTGGAGGTTCAGCCCTCTCAAAAAGCAAAGCGGATTGGGAATCCCATTTCCCTTGGAAAAGAATCACAAAGCTGGTTTGGGAACAGCTGATTTTCTTGTGAAAGTGGACAAGGGCTCCATTCCCAACCACCCTGCCATCTGCACCACTGGCAGCAATACAAGTTCAAGTACTAAGGAAAAGGTAATGGGAGGCCATGGGCAGGAACAGTGTTGGAAATTCTATCTGGGTAATTGATCCCAGCTAAGGAGCAAAGGAGACATCCCAAATTATAGCCCCAGGCTCAGCGCAAGTGTGAAGTTTAACCATCATCTAATGATCTAGGGTGGAGGACATAGGGCTAGCTGCTTTCTAAGATACCATCACATCACATGCTAATGAGGACAGCTCTGTGCAATCATAAAAGTATCAGCCACCAATGCATGTGTGTGAATGAATGGGCTGAACTGCTTTACACACCAAGCAAGGAAGAAAAGTAGTCATGCCTTGGTTTTTCCATTGAATTTCTGGTATAGCTGATTGCCAACCACTTGTAAAGCTGCGCTCGCTCAGAATTTCTTCATATGGCAACTTTTTCTTTTCTTCTTCTTCTCCTTCTCCTTCTCCTCCTCCTCCTCCTCCTCCTCCTCCTCCTCCTCTTCTTCTTCTTCTCTCTCTTCTATATTGTAAGCAGAATTTAACTATGCAGTTTTAGCTAGCCTGAAACTCACATTGTAGACCAGGCTGGCCTCAAACTCAGAGTTCTACCTGCCTCTGCGTTCCAAGTGAAAGGCATACACCACACACCCAACCTCATAGGATGGAATCCTAGCAATCACTTCAGATGGACTGTCTTGCTTGATCTTCTAACAGTCACATAAAGCAAGAATTGTTTCTTTCTTCGGATGAAAGCCCTAAGATTCAACAGTATAACAATGCTCATCACCTAAAAGAAATCTAAATAAAGAAAGGTGAGTATTTAACAGACAGACGAAGTCTCATATAGCCCAGGCTGGCCCCAAACGTCATAAATTGTCAAGGACAACAGTGAACTTCTGACCCTTCTGTCTCCAGCTCCCAAATGCTAAGATCACAGGACTGTGCTTCTGTGCTTGGTTTATTCAGTGCTAATGCTGGAACTCGGGCTGTCATCTACGATGACATCTCATATACTTTTAATTTTCCATGGTGAAGCATAGCTTTTTGTTCATTTCTTAGAGAGAAGAGACTGATGGAGAGCCCCTTCTTTAATCACAATTCTTACCTACAGACAAAAATGTATAACTAGGCCCAAAAACGATAAGTATGCACCCTGCCCTCCGAGCTACATCCCTACCCCTTAATAGAGACATTATTTAATGATGGGTTTTTCTTTCTATCAGTTGAACTAGTGGGCCCTTGAGCTTCTCCAACTCATCCTTGGTTCATTCATGAATTTATCCATAAAAAGATGCTGTCATGTATCTCCTCCATGACAGATATCATACCACCATGGAACAGTGTTTCCTCAAGAAACTCAGACAGTGGTGAATGTCTAGAATACTAAACAGCACAGACTAGTATACAAGTGAACCAGCAGGCAATGAATAGGGTAGTGAATTGTGACATATTGGGTAACCATGATGTCACAGTTACTGAAGTAAGGACCCTGAGGCTTAATCATATACGAATAAATGCCTAGGCCATAAGTTTCAGCTTGTTCCCTGACTAGCTAGTAACTTAACCCGTTTATTCTATTCTATGAATGGCACGTGGCTGGCTACCTCTTCTCAGTTTCATGCATCTGTCTCCCAGAGTTTGGGGCAAATCTCCTCCCATGTCTAACTCTATCTCAGTGTTCCTCTCTTCCTATTGAAACTCCCATTTCCTATTTCTCACCTAGCTTTTAGGCCATGAGTTTTTTTTTTTGTTTGTTTTGTTTTGTTTTTTTTTTTTTTTTTTTTTGACAGGCAATGCTTCCATACAGTACACAAGAGATCCTCTCTAAAATATTGTGGTAGCATGCACAGTAGAGCACTGACCCATGAGACACTAATGGGCTCAGGGAGATGTGGTCAGCCATTCTTAGGAAGTGAAGAGGGTTTTAAATACTCACATTGTCATGTTCTAGGTGACATGTAGATATGCAGCTTGGTCATTCCTTTCCTGAAGATTGCCTTATCTTGATTCTCAGAGGTCTCAAGTGATTTAATTCTATGGGTTTCATAACATTTTGTTGTTTATTTTCTTCTAAAAAGATTAGCCTCTGCATCTGAGCCAGGCCTTGGGTCCCGGGTCAGCATGCTTTAAAGAAAACTCATCCATCTGCTCCAAATTTGAACCATCATCTAGCTGAACAGATGGAAATTATGTCTTTTGAAGATTTTTGCCAGTAACCACACATCCCTAAATAACTATTAAGCCCTTGTCCTCTCTGCGGCTGGGCCCTGAGGGTAAGTCTCAAAGTAGTCATGGAACAAAATAAGCTATTGATAACTGCTAGGTCTGTGTTTAGAAAAGGCTGCTTGGTTGTCTTCCAGCAACTTAGGTCCTCTGTGATGGTTGTTACCATCAAGGAAGCAAAAATGTGATTTCTTAATTCTCAGCTCAATGCTTCACCATGGTTGTTTTTTTTATTTGATTCTATTTAATCTAGAGTTCAATTCACCACTAATTTGAACCCACCTACACTAAGAAGGAACACACAGTTACAGATAATCCCTCTTGCCACAATAACCACAACCAGTATTTAATATGGTCCCTTGTGTGCACTTCTGTCCACACCAAAGACTGAGGGGTAAATAAGAAGATTACTGCACATTATTCTTCTCAAACTCTTCAAATCTGTTTATTTTCCCCTCCTGAAAACTCAGCTTCTTTCTTTTTTTCTGGGAAGGGAAAAGATGTGTCCAACATAATGTTCATTATGGAATATTTTTAATTTTAGAAAAGTTTAAAATATCTTTTAAGTTACTACAGTGGGTAGTGGTCAATGCAGAGACTCATAACTATTCAAATGTTAAGATTAAGTGACATAAAAATGTTCAGCCATAGAGATAGAATGTCTGTCCTATTTGCCCTACTGCCAAGGTTCAGGAACATCTTCAAAGGGGGTTAGAAAGACTGTAAGAGCCATGGATGGATTGAACAGCTGTGAAATGCTGTCTTCTGGATACGACATGGCTGTTGCACTCAAGAACTCATGATGTCCTGGGGTTCCCTGAACAAGATCTAACCAGTCAAAAGTCTAGCATGGAGAAGTGAGAAGCTACTGAGAAGACTCCATCTCCTACTGTAGGCCTAGATTTTTTAAAAACCTACTTCAATATGGGTTCTCAAACACTTCAACTCCGCTTCTAGTTCACAATCCAAAGGTAGGGAAGAAAAGATGCACTGAACTGCACAAACTCAATTCCACTATACTACACTGCTTCGTTCTGCCATCTTAAGTAACTGCTCTTTCCTGTCTGTTCTCATGGGAGATGAGCATTTCTTATCTGGGCCTCATTCATCAAATCTTTCTCTGACTCACCACTTTGTCTGCCACTCAATTAGACATCACTTTCAAACATGGCTGCTTCCTTCTACAAACCAACTTTACCTTTATTGTTTGCGATTAAAGATATGTACTAAGGGAGTATCTGTATTCCAGGCAGAGGTATTAAAGGTGTGCCATTCCACCTCAATCACACAGATCTAGAGGGTCTTTAGATGTGATCTCTTGCCAAAGCATGTTGCTAGATTAAATTTCCTCTCCAGTCAGTGATCATACACTGATGTTCTGCTGGGGGAGGGAATGTCACTTTTTTTGTGTCAGGAGTGGCCACTGATGGTTGCCCATGTTCCAGTGGATAATATTCATGTATATACGGACAACTCTAACTGGATCCAGTACGTTAAAACAATAAAAATGAACAGGAATAAAGTTGTGGGGGTGATGTGTTGGGGGAAATTAAGTGGAATGTGAAGGGTGTAACTGTCATACACGCATGACATATGTCATATGCATGCAAGACATTTTCATAAACAAAAATCTTAGACTGGAAAAGCTAGGATGTCGTTGACGATGGATCCAGTTTTAAACCATTTTCGCATGTATATTTTATGGTAATATAAATATACATCAATTTAAATTTGATCTTGCGTGCAGGGTTTGGGGGAGTTGCAGAGACAAGGTCTCATCAGTTTTCCTAAACTGTGGGAATGCATCAGCGTTTAACTCTGACCTACAGACCCTGGACATCACAGAGCTCTGCCAAAGATGCTGTCTTTGAATGTCCCAACTTCAGAAACCAAACCAACACAAAACAAAACAAACAGAAAATGAATGTGTAACTTTCTCTGTTTTCACAATTCTGGGATGCTGAATGCAGAAAACTGGAAAGCAAAGGGAGAAAATGCTCACTTTATTCAAATCCCCACTGTACAAATCCATAAACACTGCCAAGACAGGTTTTCCTCTCTGTTCACTTAAAAAAAAAAAAAAATCCTTCATTGCATTAGACTTACAGCCCTTTCTTGCCAATGTTCTCCCATATTGATGCTCTTAGGTACCATGCTTTGCAGTGGTTAGCAATAATTTCCCTAAATGAATTTTCAGAACTTATCTGAGCCTGTGCTAGGCATATACAGGTTATTACCATGTGATCTTGTTTATTATAAGCAATGCCCCCATGGATGGAGAACCTTGTATTTGTAATCTTATTCCCTTGTAAGGTATTCACTTAGAACAAAGAACCTAAGTTTTTTTTTTTTTTTTTTTTTTTAACAAAACAGAAACCTGTTACAGAAGACCCTAGACTTCTGAAAGCATCTCCTAGAAACTTCCTTTTGCCCGACACCTTCAGAGTGCAGGAGTTACAGGGGCACAGTGCACCCACAGTGTAGCTTGGGGCTCAAACAAGACAAGCAATATAAAAGAAATGACTGCTATTTTATCATAGCAAGCAATTTAATGAGATGTGACTTTCTCCTCATCTATCCTATAGGGGGGAAATGTGGGGGAGTCCAACAATTTACCCAAGGCCACAAAATAGCCACAGGAAGCATCTCAATTCAGTTCCAGCTGATGTCACAGTCAAAATTATACCTGCTTTGTCCTCCCAACTTTACAAAGAGTAAAAACTGACATGACCCTAAACACTCCATAAATTCAAGGCCCTAAAACCTGTCCTTTATCCTTATCAGAGATTGCCCCATGTTCTAGTATCTTCTCTCTTTTGTTGGTACACCCCTAAACTCCTAATATTGCTAGAAGGAGCGATATTTTAAGCCAAGGTATCTGATTCATAGTCACCCTTTGTGAGGGTTGGAATATGCTTGACCTAGGGTGTGGCACCATTGGGAGGTGTGGCCTTGTTGGAGGAAGTATGTCACTGTGGTGGTGGGCTTTTACACCCTTCTCCTAACCACATGGCAGCCAGTTGTCTCCTGTTTGCCTTTGGAACAAGATGTAGAATTCTTAACTCCTCCTGCACCATGCCTGCCGGGATGCTGCCATGCTCCTGCCTTGATGATAATGGACTGAACCTCTGAACCTGTAAGCCAGCCCCAATGAAATATTGTCCTTTATAAGAGGTGCCTTGGTCATGGTATCTGTTCACAGCAGTAAAACTCTAAGTAAGACACCCTTCATGCCCTCATCCAAGGTATAATTCACCTAAGCCTTTTGGAACTGTATGCTTTCTTATAAGGCATATCACATAAGGAAACAGACCAGTCTTAACCAGTTGGTCATCAGTAGAGTTGTGTAATAGATAACAGTCAGACAAGGAAGCCAGAATCCATGGTTAATCATAATTGTAATCAAGTAGAATTATCATATTCTGTCATGATGGTACTACTGGGTATTACAAAAGTTTGCATTTATTTCCTTATGCACTTATGTGTTTGTTTCTTTGAGTGTTTACATGACTGCGTGAGTGTGGCTCTGTGTGCTATGGCACGAGTGAGGAAGCCAGAGGAATAGACAGTCCATGGGAATCAGTTCTCTCTTCACTCTGTGGATCCTGGGGGTTGAACTCAGGGTACCAATCTTGCTGACAAGCACCTAAACCCACTGAGACTTCTCTCCAGCCCATGAATTTATATAAAAATTTTAAGTGGACAAAAATATAATAAAGCTTCCATCTTAACATATCATGTATTGATTCAAGCTTGTCCCTCTTTTCCCATCTCCTACCTCAACTGCTCACTAAATTGTTCCAAACCAGAAACATAGAAACCATCTTCCTCTTTGCTCTGGAGCTTCACCACCTAACTCAGCTCTTTAAGGTCTTAGGCAGGGCCAACTTTTTGATATTGGATTTGACATCATCATTTACAAAGTTCCTACTTTCAAACTGCACAATCAAGTTACCAAAATAAACCTCACCAGGTTTTAGGTGAGTCTAGGAGTTTGTATGGGCCACATCCATAGCATCCTGGGCTGTAGGCTGGACACATCTTCAACTTTGAGCTTCATACCCTCCCACAGCCCCTGTGGGTGCCATCTGTTCTACTGGCTCTAGGAGAAACCTCAGAAGTAAGCTACTGGAGAGTTTTTGTAACAGCAACACTAGATGTGTGTGTGTGTGTTCTCTTAATTTATCTCTTTGTGGTTCCATTCTGAGTCAAACACAATTATTTCAATAAGTTACGATGTGAGGACAGTCAACTTTTGAAAGCTTTGGTTTCCTTAACTGGGAAAGGGCGTTACACACTCATGGTGTTACTTCCAGATCCTTCTTTATTCTGCCGAAAAAAATGTATCTACTAGTGTTTCATTTGGTTTTATAATGCATTTCAAGAGATTCTACACTTAAATTAATGAGTGTGGTGAAGCTGGAGTTCTGGTAAGAAAGACTCTTCTTTAGTTTTGCAGATTCTCCACCAGGGGGCGTGCACATCCTAGTAAATTAAATACTACTCCACTTTTCACAGACATTTTCTCAGACTTCAGAGACTATGGCTATGATGGCTAGTGCTGTCAACATGATGGAACCTAGAGTCACCTTGAGGACAAACCTCTGTCCATGCCTTTAGGAACTTACCTTGACTAGGTTAGCTGGTGTGGAAAAATCAAACTTAGCTGTAAGCAAGGCCATTCCCTGGATGGATATCCTGAAGGGTGCAGAGTGTGAGAAGCAAGCTGGGCACTCCACAATTCACTCCTTCAGCCTCTGACTGCAGATGTCATACAACTAGTTACTTGAAGCACCTGCTGCCTCGACTTGTTTGACGTGATGTTCTATACATAAACCCTGAGCTAAATGAACTTTTCTTCCTTAAGTAGTTTTGGTCAGGCTGTTTACCACTGTAACAACAAAAGAGACTATAGGGTATCACTGTGGGCACAGATTATAAAAAAATGAAACATAAATGTTGTTGGAAGTTCTGGGACTTGTGGTAAGAAAGGCTCTTCTTTAGTTTTGCAGGTTCTCCACCAGGGGGCGTGCACATCCTAGTAAATTAAATACTACTCCACTTTTTCACAGACATCGTTTTGTCAGACTTCAGGGACTATGGCTAGGATGGTTAGTGCTGTCAACATGATGGAACCTAGAGTCACCTTGAGGACAAGCCTCTCTCCATGCCTTTGGAAGTTTACCTTGACTAGGTTAGCTGGTGTGGGAAATCAAACTTACTCAATGATTTCAAAAGATAATTTTAGCTACAAAGTGATTTCAATCTTTTAAAAAATAGTTTATCTCTGACAAGTGGGGTGAGCTTGCGATTTTGCTCACAGTACCAAAATGATAAAATACGGAACTAACTTAGAGGTTCCATTAGCACAATAGAAGTTCCTAGTTCCTCAACTTACCGACATTCTGCTTTGAACTCGTAGAGATCTTAACCCTGCCTCTGACTCTGGAGTGAGTGCTGGGTTTAAAGGCTACATGCCACCACAGGTAGCTATTTTTTTAAACTAATATACAGACCTTCAGATTTCACTGTGGTATCTTCAAATGAAGTGCGTTTTCATACATTCTCCCTCCTGATGCTTCTCCCACCCCTCTGTTACTCTTAGTCCCCAGTGGATTCTCCCCAGTCACTTCTTTCATGTTCAGAAATCCAGATGAGGCCCAGATGCAGCACAGCTGGGCACCCCTCTCCTGAGACATTCCCCAGACCCTGAGACAGAACTTTTAACAGCATCAGTGATAGGAATGAAACATCAGAGCAAGCTGCACTTTAGAGTCATGTAAGTTCAAAAAACACCCGTGTCAAATGCACACTTGTATTCTAAAATTAAGGAGATGCTTATACATACACTGTGTTATTAAATACAATTTAATTTGCAAAATTTCTGTATTTGTATGAAACCATAATGCTACTGTTTTTGAGCTCTCTGTAGTTAACAAATGTATTTTTTGGGACGAGCTCTCTTTTGCTTTTAAATTAGGAACTTCCCTTTTTATTGGTTTTGAAATATCCCTTCCTCTTGGAAATGGTGGCTTTTTGTTATTGTTGGCAAAACGAATAGTTTGGCAACTCTGTGGGCCCTCTCAACTCCTCTGGGAATTCATACTGTGGCCCAAAAGTTAAGTCTGGGAACCATTAACCTAAGTAGCATCATCAAAATATAGAATAGCAAAAGGAATTAAATTCTATGTATGTAGTAGAGAGAGAGAAGAGAGAGAAAGAAGAGAGAGAGAGAGAATACAAGGAAGAAAAAGAAAAGAAAAGGAAAGGAGAAGAAAGGAGGGGGGGAGGGGAGGGAAGACAACAAACAGAGGCTGAGCAAGCCATGAGGAGCAAGCCAGTAAGCAGCATCCTCCATGGTCTCTGCATCAGCTCCTGCCTCCAGGTTCCTGCCTTGCTTGAGCTCTTTCGTTCACTGCTTTTGATGATGAACTGTTAGGTGAATCCATGTTTGAAATAAACCCTTTTCTTCCCAAGTTGCTTTTGATAATGGTTTTCATCTCATTTGGGGAGTAAATAAGCAATTTTAGGGAAAGGTTCTTACAGACGATCCCAGCAGTTGGTAGGAAGCAGGGTTTTCAATATGAGTTTGCATGACCTAGAGAAATAAGTATTGCTGAGCTCCAGTCTCTTGGATTTTAACATGAAGGATGTAATGTCTCTCAATGACACTGCAAAGCGTCAGCCTTGTTTGTACAAAGCTGCACATGGTCAGTTCTGCAGAAACATCACGGCTTTATTGCTAGCATCATTGCAATCTCCTGCCCTTGGTAATATTGTCACTGTCATTATCTTCCCATCCTCCTAACATTGCTGCCACCATTATCCTCTCAGCCCCATCAGTATTAACCTTGTTACTCTCCCTGTTAACTCTCCTCTACTCCATCATCACTTGGATCTATTTTCATTCTAAGGCAAGTGACTCGAGTCGTTCAATGAGAGGACGGGGCTAGATGCTTGTGTGTTTTCTTACACGGTTGCTGAATTTAAAACACGCTTTTGTAAAGTTTAGCATGTGTGTGCCCAGTCTTTAACAGAGAGAAAGGAAGACCCATAAATAAAAGGGTAATGAGTAGTCACTGTAGTTTTGATTACAATGGTCTCAAATGGAAAGCAACCCAAATATCCATCAAACGGTGAGCCATTCACTTGTGCTTTGTGATGTCATACATACATGTCAATAGAACCCAATAACCATCCAGTTCTCTGGAAAAACCAAACAAATGAACCCAAGATGTTTAACTATCCACAGAGACCTTACAAATTGAAGGCATGCTGCTAAGATATAGTTCAGGGCAGCATGCAAAAAGGTAGCTTCGCTAGCAAACAGACAGGATCTGCTGATGGTGAGCAAAGCAGGAACAACTTTCCAGAAGAGTAGGAATGTCATAGCTATTCAGAAAAGTCACAGGCTGGCCAGGACCACCAGAGACAAAGACTTCCATTTACAAAACTGACGTGTCATCAAACACACTCAAGGACCGTGAATGGGCTGATGTGACATGTCCTGAACTTCTGTCTACTCATCCTATAGCTGGGCCCTCTGTCTCCTTTTGTGGAATGCTGTTCTCCAGGCATGACATGACCACTGTCCTGTTGAGCTATGTGTATGTTTATGCATATATGCATAGTTATATATACATGAATATACATAGCTTTGAGTAGCTATGATTGGCAGAAGGACAATACCATCAGATTGTGACCATTAGCTTTCTGTCATGGAGAATGCATACAGTTAAAGTTGATGAAAGAGAGGCTGTTTTCCTCAGTAGGCTGCCTGCTCCTCAGTTGTCCATGTTCCTCAAAGTAATCTTTTGTTCACCCATACTTTGATAACTAATTCTACTTAAATGTTTGTTTCCCTGAGGTAGACTTATATGGAACCAGTCCTTTGATCTTTCATTCACACCCTTTCTGTAGTGAATAGACATTTGTTCATATTTCCTCAGGAAGAATCGACACAGTTCCCTCTGAAGTATATTCATGAGTCTTGTATAGTTTTGCCACAGCCAAAGAGGCCTGTGAAACAAAATACAAAAGGATTGTAGTGGTCTTCCAGTTGAGAAAGTACTTGCCACACAAATAAGAGAATTGTGTTCAATCCCCAGCACCCACATAAAGAAGCCAGCATGGTAACATATGCTTGTAATTTCAATTCAGGGTAAAATAAAGGAAGGAGAATCCTCGAGGCTTATGATCAGTCTAGCCTGCTTGTGAGCTCCTAGCCAATGAGAGACCCTGTCTCAAAACAAAAACAAACAACAACAAAAACAAAAAACCAAAGTGGGTAGTAGCTAACCTCAAGCCAGGGCTGCTCTGGGGAGTTCACATCATGTACAACACACACACACACACACACCACACACAACACACCAAAGGTTTGGTTTTACCCTGTTCTATTATCATGGCCCAAAGGTAGGAATACTTTCTCTACCTCAGTCGCAGTACTAACTCATGTGGGTGCTCAGTAACGTGTGCTGTGTAGGAGCCAGACATGGAGCTACCAAGACTCTCACAAATTGGGGACAGACCTTCTGGCTAGTATCGTGTGAATGATGTAGGTGCCTCTGTCACTTCACTAGGCGTAGTCAAAACCAGAGATGGTTGGGGAGATGGCTTTGTTGGCCAAGTACTTACCATGCAACATGAGGATTGAATTTGACCAGAAGCTACCTAAAAGAGTCAGGGCGTGGGGGCATAACTTACAATCTCAGTGCCAGAGGAGGCAGAGGCAGAGGCAGAGCAGAGGCAGAGGGCAGAGGCAGAGGCAGAGGCAGAGAGGCAGAGGCAGAGGCAGAGGCAGAGGCAGAGGCAGAGGCAGAGGCAGAGGCAGAGGCAGAGGCAGAGGCAGAGGCAGAGAGGCAGAGAGGCAGAGGCAGAGGCAGAGGCAGAGGCAGAGAGGCAGAGGCAGAGGCAGAGGCAGAAGGGCAGAGGGCAGAGGCAGAGGCAGAGGCAGAGGCAGAGGCAGAGGCAGAGGCAGAGGCAGAGAGGCAGAGGCAGGCAGAGGCAGAGGCAGAGGCAGAGAGGCAGAGGGCAGAGGCAGAGGCAGAGAGGGATTCCAAGGCTTTCTCCAGAGCCAGCCTCACTGAATTAGCACCTTTGGGGTTCAGTGAGAGATCCTGTCTCATTAAACAGGGTAGATAGTTACTAAGGGCCTCACCTGAGGCTGACTTCTGGCTTTTATGTGCATACATGCATGAGCATTTGCACACATATGTGCACTGCATGCATATTTACACCATATACCCATGAACACACGCAAGTCCCTAGGACAGTGGTTCTTCCTAATGCTGTGACCCATTAATACAGTCTCTCATGTTGTGGTGACCCCCCTGACCATAAAACTATTTTCATTACTTCATACCTGTAATTTTGCTCCTATTATGAATCATAATGAAAATATTGGTGTTTTCTGATGGTCTTGGTGACCCCAAAAGGGGTTGTGACCCACAGGTTGAGAACTGATGCTCTAGAGGAAATTCACAAACAGGAGAACTCACAATTGTTTCAGCAATATCCTTAATTGTTCCCCACGTTAGCCTGTTTGCCCTGTCCCAGTATGTTTGTAATGTTCCCATGTGTGATGGTTTGTATATGTTCGGCTTAGGGAGTGGCACTATTAGGAGGTGTGGCCTTGTTGGAGTATATGTTTCACTGTGGTTATGGGTTTTAAGACCCTCACCCTAGCTGCCTGGAAGCCAGTATTCTGCTAGCAGCCTTCAGATGAAGATGTAGAACTTTCAGCTCTTCCTGAACCATGCCTGCCTGGATGCTGCCATGTTCCTGCCTTGATGATAATGGACTGAACCTCTGAACCTGTAAGCCAGCCCCAATTAAATGTTGTCCTTTATAAGATTTGCCATGGTTGTGGTGTTTGTTCACAGCAGTAAAACCCTAACTAAGACACCATGTTACAAGCAATCCTCCCTAAAGCCTGTCAGAAGCATTCTAGGGGTCACATCAGGGGTGTTTGTGACCTGCCTTCGCTTACCCCCAGCTCATCACCTCCTCTGGAATTCCTAAACCACATCATAAACATCTTACTGTACCACTGATTACCATAGCAGCTCTGGTCTCTCAAACTCAGCCCAGTTTTAGTCTAGATCTCTCTTAGCAGTTCTCTGGCTTAAAGTATGTTCTTCCTTCAAGAGGCCTTCTCTGCCCTGACTTCTTTAGGGATGAGTTCTGCAAAACTTGCAGCCTTTCCTTCTCTTCTTCTACCTTCCCTTCCCTTCCCTCTTCTCCTCCCCCTCTCTTCCCTGTTCTCATTCTTCACACTCACTCTCTTCCCCCTTCCCCCTCCCTCTCTCCCACTCCCTTTCTCCTCTCTCCTTTTCTCCTTCTTTTGACATAGTCTCCTGTATTCTAGGCTGGCATTGAACTTGCTATATAGCTAATGATGATCTTGAGTCCCTGATGCTCCTGACTTCAGCTCCCAAGGATTAGGCTTACAGGAATCTATCTCCATACCTAGCTCTTCTTTATTGCTTTGACTGAATAACATCTCACTTTCCCTGTGGAGTGAGACTGCATTGCTCACTTTGGGACAAGATTCTAGCACCTAGCTGAGTGCTTGGCACATAACACCTGCTGAATGTATATTGATTGCTAAGTGGCTTGTTAAGTAAAAGAGCAATGAAGAGATTATTATCCCTTCATCTACTCATTTGAATGGAACAAGCAGAAATGGCAGTTTCATAGAAACAGAAACCACCCAGGAATGGGGAGTGACTACTGACAAGCAGATGGCATCTCTAGAGTGATGGAAATGTTATAATAAAACTAGATTACACAACATTTGCACTATTATGTATACTTACTAAATGTATTATATACAATGAGACCATTTTATGACATGTCAGATAGATTTCAATGATGCCATAAACTTAACAAAAAATAAGTCTCTGGCTCTTTGTCATCCAGTCTCAGAGATTTTTCTGATGTCAAAGAAGAACCCCAACTCCTACAGAGCTTAACTTCTAACATCACTGAAGACCACAAAGCTCACTGCTTCACGTGCAACTTGACTTCTCTGTGGAAGGTAATTTGTCACATCAGGTTTTTCAGTGGCAACTGATAAAAAGGTCCCACGACTGTGTGATTCCCCATCCTAAGTATTAAAAACAAGAAAAAAGCCTGTGGCTCAATAAGCTTGAACATTAGCACAATACATACACAAGTTAGATAGGACCAAAGAAGTGTCCCAGTATCACCAGCCAAGGATAAGAACCTGATGTAGCCAACAGAAGGTATTGTCTCAAATTATAAAGTTACAGTACATGGTTGCCCAACAGCCACATGATTCTCAGCAGGTGAGTAATTTCTGACGTCTGTTGCAAGTTTGCTTTGAGTGTGTACTCTTTAAGCTGTGGTATGAAAACATGTTTAAGAGCTCTTTTAATCATGTCCCTGGAAGGGAACCCTTTTGTCCTATTCTTGTCAAATAATATGGGGAGAAAATGGCTCACTGGGAGAAATAGTGCCATACTTTTGATATTCTTACTTACCATTCTCTAGTCACCAAACAGAACATAGCAGTGTTTTATGGGCCCTGGGCAGCTCATCTCCTTGTTCCAAGAACATCAGAACCAGCAGGAGAAATATCTCCACCTGTGGGGCCATGGGCTGTGAGAAGCAGCTGGGTGTCTGGTAGAGCATAGACCTCGAACCTGGATCCTTATCAGACAGCAGCAGGTGTTCAGTTCTGCTCCCGGGTCCTGGGTTTTTTTTTTTTTTTTTCATTTAGCTTCAGCCCTCCACAGCCCCTCCCACAGAGAGGTCTATGGCCATCAGTCATGAGGAACAGTGCCTCAGGCTCTCCCACATGTAGATGAGGCATCTCCAAGCTCTCAGACCAAGCCAATAGGCGTTATCTGCTGTCAGACCCTAACCCACCCTGAAACTGAATATAAGGGCTCTATTCATGAGAAGTAAAGGTGTGTGAGAATCATCCTGGTGTCCAAGAGTTTCTGTCTCAAGAGCTGTAACACTTGGGGAGAGATCTGTTCTCCTGGAATCTGCCTGGGACACCAAGCTGCTTCCTTGCCTGCTAGCCGGCTTCTTATCAGCCCAGTCCAGGCTGGCTCAGCAGGGAAAGACAAGTGCAGCACCTGGGAGTGACCGGGCAGCGACATCGGAGACTTGAGCAGAGGCAGCAGCAGAAGCAGGCAATCTACCCTCCCTGCTCACACTCTGTCCCCTTGGCCTAGACCCCCGCACCAGGCCAGGCCGAAGATCGTCATGGGACGCCCTCCAGAACAGGGGACCCACATTCACCATCCTACTTTTGGGCTGGCTCTTTGTCCTTTGCACAGAAATGATTGGTGAAACCATTTTACTTTAGAGGTGACATCTGTAAGAGGTGACCCTTTGTAAGATGTAAGAAATAGTCTTCTGGAGGATGATCGGTGTGGAGGAGAGATCACTCATCTGAAACATAGTGTACCAGAGTACAAATCACCCTTCTTCATTAAGTCAGCTGTGTCCCCTGGAGAAATCACCTTTCCTCTCTGAGCATCTGATGGCCCATCCATAAAACCAGGAGATTAGAGTTTTAAGATCCTGTTATTCTAGTAGTAAGAATGGTTACTGCTATACCTGGGCTGAGGAAAGAGTTCAGTCATTGAAGCACCTGCTCTGCAAGTGTGAGAATCCAAGTTTGAATGCCAGAACCCATATAATAAAAAGCTGAGGAGGCAGAGACAGATAGATCTCTGAACTGGTCACCCATCTAGCTGAGTTAGCAGCCCCAAGGTAGTGGAAGAGCCTGTTTAAACAAGCAAGCAAGCAAGCAAGCAAGCAAGCAAACAAACAAACAAAAAACTAAGGTAGGGGCTAAAAAGATAGCCCAGAGGTTAACTTAATGTTTGTTCATTCTGATAAGATGAGACATGAGACACTTCCTCCAACAAGGCCACACCTCCAATAATGTGATTTCCTATAAGTCTATGGGGACCATGTTCATTCAAACCACCACAACTAGCAAGTGCTAGATTTACTTGAGACATTTGCCTCAGTGAATAAGGTAGAATCGTGAAGGAAGATGATGTCTGAAATCAACCTTGGTCCTACACAAGCACATGCACCCAGATATAGGTATGCCCACCCACATGCACATATGTGCAAACACACACATGCACACTATATACACAGATGTGAAAATAGAAAAGGGGGAAAATATAAGAATCATGCATGATCAAAGGAAGATTTCCATATAACTCGGTTGTTGACCCAAACAGGTCCTAACAACCATGCCTTGAGTACTGGACATACGCAAAGCACCCTGTCCTCTTGATGATTTGAACGTTGATCTGAATCAGGAACCAACATGTTTGTGTTATAGTCTTCATTCTTCGCTTCAAGAATCATAGGGCTCAAATGATATCATTTAATAAGTATTGCTAAATCTTTCTAATAGACTCTCTAACACAATGAATAACTGGAGAATGCCACATTCTGGGATCAACATTTTTATCAAAAAGGTTTCTCAATTAGTTTTCTAAGGCTGATACAACAAATCACTATATACAAGACATTTATTTGTATTAGTTGCATTTCTATTGCTGTGATAATACACCTTAACCACATCCACTAATAGAGGAAAAGGTAATTTAGGCTCATGGTACCAAATAGAGTTGATAATGATGGAGTGAAGGCAAGTTGGTAGATGCAGAAAGCCAAGACCTCATGTTTTCAATCACAAGCAGGAAGCAGAGAGAGTGCACTGGGAATAGTGCAAGGTTTTTAACTCTTAAAGATCACCCTCAGTGATGTACTTTCTCTAGCAAGGCCACACCTACTATGCCTTGCCAAACAGTACCATTAAGTGAGGACCAAGTATTCAAATGTCTGAGATCGTGATGGATATTTACATTCAAACTACCACAACACTGAAGTCAAATATTATTTTTTCATAGTTTCAGAGGTCCAAATTCATGGTATCATCACCACTTCTGAGAGTCACTTGATGGCTAGTCTTCATTGTCCACTTGATGGGATTTAGAATTACCAAGGAGATGTACCTTTAGGCATGTCTGTAAGGGTGTTTCCAGAGATGCTTAACTTAGGGAGGCTCACTCTGAATGTGTGTGGCACTATTCCATCAACTATGGTTCTAGACCAAATAAAAAAGAGAAAACATTGAATAGAGGTTCTCTGAATGCCTCCCCCAGAAGACAGGGAGTATTAAATGAAAGATTCATTGCCAGACATAGAATAGTTTCCTTTGAGTTTTTGGTCAAGAAGACCCATTGGCCCCTGACACAACACAGGCTATTAATAGTCTTTGCTCTTGGTCATCCATCATAGCTAGATGGTAAGATCCCATTGCTGAAGACATGAGATGTATAGAAATCAGGCTGGAACTAATTTAGAACTTTCTCCCTATTGGTTACCTTTAGCAGACCTGGTAGGAGCTATATTAGCTGCTGAGGGTGAAAAGTCATCAATGAACTTACTCAAGGGTAGACTCTGCATGCAAACATACTGACCTGCCAGACACTGGTGCAATAGTGGCATGACTATTATAGGAAGAACCAATTGCTTTCTGTTTTGATTTGGGGCTTGTTCCAAAGGAAGGAATTTTTACCAACCACTATAAACTTAGTCAAAAGCCCATAGCTAAGCAGGTCATAGGCCTTAGGGGGTGATTTGCTACTATTGATTTGCTTTGCTCTCAATTTTGATTAGAGAAGCACGTAGTGGACAGCCATCAGTTGTAGAGACTTACAATGGGCCAAGGTGGTAAAAAGAAATGACTGTTAAGTGCTTAGTCCTGAAAGAGACATTTATATCAACACACACACACACACACACACACACACACACACACACACACACTACTCAGGGAACATCATGGAAGAGGGAGCAAAAAAGATGTAAGAACAGAGAATGGAGAGAAACGCCATTGAAGTCCTGTCTGTAAGATACACTGGCCATTAAACCATGGGTCCATAGCAACTACAGTGTCTGTACAAGAGTGACCCAAGATCAAGCTGGTCAGTGTTCCATCACAAATGTGGGAGGGGCTTGTGAGGCTCTCCGCGCCTAGCTGAGGAGTCATTACCAATTAATGGCTGCTGGGATTGGGAGGGGGGTGATTTTCTTCAGAGATGGAAACACTGAGAAAGTTTTCTATAGCTATACCACTTCCCTGGAAAGGATTGAAGCTTTCTTAAGTTTGAAAACTTCAAACCAAACATGGTCCAAATCAGGAGATAATGAATTATTAGTGTGTAGTAAAGATAACCAGTAGCTAAGGCTATTGATTCAAGTGGAGAAACTAACTGATCAAAAAGATTGTGGAGCAGGCCATTAATGTAAAACATCCCAACATCATCTCCTGTGAGGAGTTTCAAATGTTGGAATCTTATAGCAGAGCCAATAGCAATTAGATGCAAGCTGCATAGGGACTTTTAAACATTCTTGCATATATAAAGCTTTAAAAAGTAAAATAGAGCCAGTGAGATGACTCAGAGGGTACGGGCCCTCACCACCATGCCTGACCACCAAGTTTGATTCCCAGGACCCAGATGATGGAAAGAGAAGACTGACTCCCACAAGTTGTTCTCGGGCACACACAAGCATACACACACACACAACACACACACACACTGCAGCATGTCCATATGCCTCCCTAAAATAATCAATGTGATATATAAATACAAAAACACCCTACAAAATCTTCTCATACTTAAAAGGAAATAAAAATAAAAAGTAGAAAGTACTAAAATTAATTTTAATAGTCTATTTGACTTAGCACTAAAACATCTGCCATATTTCAGCAAATCAATATTAAAAGTAGCTAATAAGTCATTTAACATTTTCTTGTGCAGTCTTCAAAGCTTCAATATGTTTTTCATGTCTCAATATAGATGCTATACTTTTCTTGGAATACCTGCTCTAACTTTCGTAAAATCTTCCATTGAAAAATTATAGCAACAAGCCCACAGTTCACCATTTTCTGCCGATGGCTCGTCGATATGGAGCCGATTTCCTTCCAGCCTGGCTTTTCTTTTGTTTCCTCTCATTGAGTGGACGCATTGCCCAGACCATTGCTCCAAGCTGGATGGTGATCATGGGTAAAACCCTCAACGCTGGGACTGTGGGCTCCCACAAGAGAAAAAAAAAGTTTTATTTATAGATTGAATCAGTCTTGTTGGTAGGTTTTAGATTTTTGCATTTCTTTATGCTTATTTCATTTTTGCCCCAGTCTAATCAACTGAATTAGAAGAGCTCTCACTTTGATCTTGAACGTTCCTTAACTGTATGTGTTGGTGGGGTGAGGGGCGGGGCATGCTGACACTGCAAGCCACAGAAACAAGCCGCAAACAGCTGTCTGTCTGCTAAGGCTACGTGTGCCCCTCCGGGTCACGCTTCTGGGCATCGGGTTTTATTAAGGACACATCCGCTCCTATAGAGAACACTCTCGCAAGACTTTCGGACTGAATGACTGGCTGGGACTTTCTGTGGAAGCCTGGGGAAGGGTGGCTGAGTCAAATCCTGGGAAGCCGTCTGCGTATTCCGGCTGGCTCCAGTCTGAGCCTGGGGCTCCACCTTCTCATACCCTCCAGGGATTGGAATGGTTAAGCCTAGTGGAACCTCGGGTTCTCTTCTTCTTTTTGTTGGTGTTTTGCTCCGGAGCTGGAAGGGACAGCTCTAGCTCCCTTTTCTTGAGGTCCCAATCTGGATCCCGCTCATCAAACAACAGCCCTCTCTGGCGGTGTTCCCTGCATTCGCGTTCTGCCCTGTGAAGAGAGCAACCTGTGAGGGTGGAAGGAGGAGCCACTGGGCCAGCATTGGCTCTCTTCCTGAGGGCTACCCACAGCACAGGCCATTCACAGTTTAATTGAGAAGGAAGGGGGCCAAGTTCACACATGTCAAAGAGCACTCTAGATTCTAAACCATCTAAAGTTTAGAAGGTCTGAGATACCAGAGAAACTACCTGAAGACGGGAAAAGCTAGTATGTGGCCTGAGTGTGATGAATCTCAGATTCAAAGCCGGCTGGAAAGAGGGGGGCTGCTCATTCTTAAAATGCTCAGATTTCCAGAACAATCTTCGTGTTATCGGGAAGCTGTTGCATTTCTTTCTATTCTCCTGATGATAAAAGCGACACATGTTCATTGTTTAACATTTTAAAGTATAGCCAGGCACGTGTGCAGTTCCAGCACCCAGGAGAGTAAAGCAGGAAGATTGCTACAAGTTCAAGGCCAGCCTCTGATGTATATAGTAATCAGGCCAGCTTGGGCTACAGAGTGAAATCCTGTTTCAATCAATCAATGACTCAAGTGGATTTAAGGTGCTGAAACATGTGGAAGAAAATGCTAATTGCTTGCATTGTGTGTATAATAAATTAGTTAAGAACAGCTTAGGAGCTCACTTCCACACAATGTAAATTGTGAAGATAGCCTCCGGTCTCCTTCCCTAGAGTTACAAAATCTCTGACCCCACTATAGGCAGCTACATCCTGTATCCTGTGAGCAACTTTACTAGCCTGCCTGTTTAGGCTCATCCATCCTATGATGAGTTCAGCATTGCCGTCTTCCCCTAACTAAGCTCCCTGACCCAGGTACCCACTATAGCCTGCAAGTCTCCTGGCTGTGATCACCCAATTGGCCAGGGCCTTCATGCTTCCATGCTCCCTCCACCTCTTCTCTTGCACACCTGACCTATGCACATTTCCAACGTGGTAGCTATACCCACATTAAGAGGTTTTTCTCTCTCTTCCTTCTGCCTGATCTTTGCTTTCTACACAACCACACTAATTACACCTTCATCCGTAATTCATCCCTCCAAATTCTCTAATATCAGGTGGGAAGTGAAGTAGATGTGCATTCACATGTGATACAGCTGACTAAAGTTTTTGTCTGCTTAGCATTGCCTGCGCACTCTCTCTGGCAGTTCCCACTCCATTTTGGTTATGCTTGGGACAAATGTCATGTGTCTTGCTGAGGAAGGGCTAAGATTGCTGGGTGGTGGGGATTGGGGAGGACCAATAGAAAGCCAAGGGCAAGACTCAGGAATTCCAGCATTTGAAAAGTTCCGCAAGGATAAATACTAAGGGACTGGGCATGGGGTACCTGTCTGTAATCCTAGCACTTGGGAAACTGAGATGGGGGATCATGAATTGAAGACCAAGCTGGGTTATATAGTAAGACCCTTACACACACACACACACACACACACAGAGAGAGAGAGAGAGAGAGACAGAGGAGAGAGAGAGACAGAGAGAGAGAGAGAGAGAGAGAGAGAGACAGAGAGAGAGAGACAGAGAGAGAGAGAGAGTGTTTTGAGTTACTTCTATAGATAGCCAATCACACCCTAGACAACGGTTTCACTAGTTTAACTTTTTTGGGGGATGGCAGTGCCAAAGATTGAACCTAAGGCCTCACGTGGGCTAAGCATGTATTCCACTCCTCAGCTACATTCCCCTGTCTCATTTTTTGGTTGGGATGTTTGGGGTTTTTTGTTTGTTTATTTTTTGTTTTGTTTGTTGTTTGTTTGTTTGAGATAGGGTTTCTCTGTGTAGCCCTGGCTGTCCTAGAACTCACTCTGTAGACCAGGCTGGCCTTGAACTCAGAGATCCACCTGCTTCTGCCTCCCGAGTGAGTGCTGGGATTAAAGGAGTGCACCACCACTGCCTGCCCAGTCACATTTTACTGTTTCTTTGAGAGAGTCTCACTAATTTGTCCAGGCTGGCCTCGAACTAACAGCCTAAACAGGCCTGGCCTTGCATTTACAATCTATCTGGGTAAGCCTCCTAAGCAGCTGGTATTGTAGGCCTAAGCCACAATCCTGGGTGAGTTGATCATTCTGACGATAACTGTATTTTGAAGTTCGTACAAGACAGCCCACTGTCTCTGTCCTCTACATAAACTGGAATTTCTCCAAGGTTTTCTGTCTGTCTCATCTTCCTTCCAAGCAACAACATTTAGATCAGGCTATTTAACTTTTTCTTGTATGAATCACTTGTTGACCCAATCAAATTATAGATTCATAAATTTTATTTTCATGCCTCACAAGGCTATAGCTGCAAAGAGCAGATTTGCATTTAGTTATACCCAAAATGCTTGACTTAAGTAATAAATGAATGAATAGTGGACAAGTCCCATGTAAATGTACATGGGTCTTAAAGAACAGAAGTCTACGATGTGTCAGGGTGTGTTGGTACCTGGGGTGTGTCCCCCTTCTCAGAGGAGAAGGGAGCGGGGGATGGGGAGGAGGGACTAAATAAGAGAGTACTAGGAGAAGAGAGGGGCTGTGAATGGATTGTGAAGTGAATAAATAAATTAATGGGAAAAAAAAAGAAAAATACAAAAAAAATTTAAAAATTAAACATTCATAAAATAAACAAAAAAAAAGAACATGTAATTCATCTGCCTCACATTGTATATGTGTATTTGTACACACATGCATGTGTGTGTGTGTGTGTGTTACATGTATGTGCTTCTGTGCTAAGGAGTACATGTGCACACATGTACATATGGAGGTCAGAGGTCAATGTAGTGTATCTTCCTCTTTATATTTTGAGATAGGATCTCCCACTGAACTTACAGCTTGCAGTTTTGTCTGCCTTGGCTGCCCAGCAAGCCCCTGGATCCTTCTGTCTGAACTCTCACACTGGAGCTACAGGAAAGAATGGGTACCTTGACTATTTTATATTGGTACTGAGAAGCCAAACTCAGGTCTTCTTGTTTGTGTGGTAAGCACCTCGCTGACTGAACCATCTCCACAGCTCAGTAAGTATGAGGAAACTGAGGGTCAGGAAGCTAGTTTTAACTTGTACAACAAAGTCACACAACTAGCTTTAAGTACTTTCCAGAAACCTGAGGGTGGCCACGAAGCTTAGGCCAAGTCACATCCTCAAATTTAGTGTCCAGCTCTCATCAGAGGTAATGCTTGTATGATCTAAAGCAAAGGAGTAACGTACTTTTCACCCTTAGCTTGTCATTCTGATAAAAAGAAAAATGGAAATCAACTTTATCACGGGGGCTAGGAAGCCGGCTCGGGTGTTAAGAGAATAGACTCTTTTTCTGCAGAGGACCCAGAATTTTGTTTGTAGCTCTCACAGAGCTGCTTAGAGCAGTTGGTAGCTCCAGTTCCAAGGGGATATGGTACCCTCTCCTGGCCTCACAGTACATATGTATACATGCAGGTAAAACAGTTACACATATAAAGTAAAAGTAAATGATCTGAAGAAAAAAAAAAAAAAACAGACCAAAGAATCATGATACCAGTCAAATGGTTCAGTAGTTCTCAACCTGTGGGCCACGACCCCTTTGGAGTTGCCTATCAGATACTGGCATTATGATTCAAAACAATAGCAAAACTTATAGTCATGAAGTAGCCATGGAATAATGATTGGGGGTTTACCAGCACACACACACACAAAATAAAACTGTATTAAAGGGTCACAGTGCCAGTTGTAGTGGCACATGCCCGTGGGATTTGCTGAAGGAGGGAGAGGCAGGGGGATCACGAGTTCAAGGCCAGTCTGAGCTACACATAGGGTTGGAGAGATGGCTCAGCAGTTAAGAGCACTGACTGCTCTTCCAGAGGCCCTGAGTTCAATTTCCAGTAACCACATGGTGGCTCACAACCATCTGTAATGGGATCTGACACCCTCTTCTGGTGTGTCTGAAGACAGTGACAGTGTACTCACATAAAAATAAATCTTTTAAAAAGAAAATATAGGGTCACAGTCTTAGGAAGGTTGGGAACCACGGGGTTAGATTTTTTTGTTTCACTTTCATTTTCCTGAGATTGGTCAATTGACAAACCCCTGGTTGCAGGCTCCTTCCTGTAGCTGAGACAACACAGTACTTACATCTCCAGGAAGTCCACACAGTCTTTCTGACCGTAGATCTGTGCAATCCTCTTGGGCGTGTCTCCAAAGAAGTCAGCAGCATCAATGGCGGCATGAAGTGCATGCAGAGCTCTGAGTACATTCAGATGTCCTGACTCAGCTGCAAAGTGAGCTGCCGTCCACCCCACATCAGTTACCAAGCAGGGTCTGGCTCCATATTGTATCAGGAGATGGATCACCTCCATTTGCCCTTAGATATAGCATGGAGAAAGAAGACAAAAGTTAAAATGTCCTCAGTGACCTGAGACCAGAAGCAGCCTAAGGAGCATAGAAGCAGGAGGAAACTAGCATTTATAGCACCCTGCCTCATTAGCATCATGCCTCTCCTTCTCTTCTTCTTCCTATTCACCCCATCCTTATAATATAGAGACCTGAGCCCTGTATGAACTTCCTGTATTCTTTCTTTTCAACTCCCATCTATGCACAAGCAACTGTCGCTACTTCTGCAATGGCAATTGTTTGTTTGTTTGTCTGTTTTAGTTATTTATTTTGTGGAATTTTGGGATTGAAGCTAGGGCCCCACATGCCCGATCCATGCCCTATCTAATACTGAATTATATTCCTTACTCTCATTACTTTTTATTTTGAGAGTGTGTCTAGCTAGGTTTTGAAGATTGACTCTGAAATTATTCTGTACCTTAAGCAGTTATTGAACTTTCTGCCTTACTCATAAAAGCCCGAAGTTGGAAACAACCTAGATGTCCCTCAAAAGAAAAATTGATGAAGATTACACACTGGAATATGACTGAGCTGTTAAAAAAATGACATCATGAAATTTGCAGACAAATGGATGGAACTAGAAAAGTCATCCCAAGTGGATATCCCAGACTCAGAAAGGCAAATATAGTATGTATTCACTTAGATGTGAATATCAACTGTGAAATCAATGATCATCAAACTAAAATCTATAGAAACAGAGATTAGCTATGGAGTAATATACTAGAGGGTACCAACATCTCATTAGGAAATAGAATAGATAGTTATGGATGAATGTGAGGGGCTGAACTGGGAGAACCATGTGGGAAGTAAAGAAGGAGGGTTGTGAGAGGGATACAGGAGAGACAGATAAAATTCAGGGTATTTTGAGGAGTAGTGTAGAAACCTAATACAGTAGAAATGTGTACACACACACACACACACAATCTAAATGAGACTGCCAAACAGTTGGGGAGTCAGAGACCTAACTGGCCATCTCTTGTCACCAAACAAAACTTCCAGTACCAGGATTAGGTTAACTGAATTGAATTATTGGGCAAAGGAATTCCATGGAAATCTCCAAACAACTCAGGCTGTGGCCAATAGTATAGGTTGCTCTCCACAAACTGACAGCAAGACCCCTTTGTTGAAGACAACACCTGCACAACTCCTTAAAGATGGAGATGATGGACCAGTGCCTACACAGAGCCTACACCCCTATGCTTCAGCATCTTTGGTATAGGGAGTTACTCTTCACACACCCAGCCAGCCACAAACCCTTTATCTACACGAGTGCCCTGTCTGCAGGACATGCTAAGCCAATGATGGCACAAAGCTTGTAACCAACCAATAATTGATTTGACTTCAGGCTCACTCCATGGGATGGAACACATACCCAACATTGCTTGGGTGGCCAAGAACCTGAGACTAGATAGCCCAGGGACCTAGGGAAAAACCCATTAATATTAGTCTAAAAAAGAAAGAAAAAAATGTACTGATAAAGATTCCTAATGATATTCTTCTATACTCCTGGATAAGTCTCTTGGTCAGCCATCATCAGAGAAACTTCCTCCTGGAGCATGTGGGAACAAATACAGACCCACGGATATTACTCAGAGACTGAGAGAGACTATGGAACACTCAACCTTAACTGGGATGTCACCATCAAATCTGTTCCCTAATAGATCAGGAAACCCGGCAGAAGAGGAGGCAGAAAGAGTGTAAGAGCCAGAGGGGATGGAAGACACATCTACATCAGCATGAACAAAGCTTACATGAACTCAAAGAATCTGAAGCAGCATGCAGAAGTCTACATGGGTCCGCACCAGGTCCCCTGCATGCATCTTATGGCTTTCAATTGAGTGTTTTTATGGGATCCCTGAGTATACTAACAAGTAACTCTTGTGTATTCTCTTGGCTCTTTTCTTTTCTGTTAGTTTGTCTTGTCCAACCTCAATGTGATAGTTTTCTTTTATTGTATTTTATTTTATCTTTAAAAATGAACGAATGAACAAATGAATGAATGAATGAATATCTAGCTACTAGGGTAAAGGTTAACAACTGAACTGTCACTTATTCCTTCTGGAAGGGAAAATCAGTTTTCTTCAATAGGACACTGGGTTATCAACCACTCCAGGACAGGCCTCATGTTCAGGAGTAGTCAACCACCATATATAGCACTCTGTAGGGTTTGTTGTTGTTTTAGGTTTTTTTGTTTTGTTTTGGTGTGTGTGCGTGTGTGTCGTGTGTGTGTGTGCTTTTATTCAGCTACCAGTTTGGTGGTGTTTGTTTTTTATCGTTAGATATGGTTTATTTGGTTTTCTTGATTTGGGGGGTGGGTGTTCTTTTTTTATTTTTTTTTTTTTTTTTTTTTTTGAGAAAGATCCTGAGTTGGATGGTAGGGAGGAGGAGAAGGACCTGAGGCGGGAAAGATATGATCAATCGTTTTTAACATTTAAATGTGTTTTAAATAATCAAAGTACAATTAAACATAAAAATAAAGTAATTTTAGCTAAAAAAAATATTTTAGGATTATGGGTTGGTGAGATAGCTCATTATGCAAGCCCTGGTGACTTGAGCCAGAAATTATACAAAATTAGAAGAGAACCTACTCCTGAGTTGTCCTCTGTCTTTCATATGTACACCATGTGGTGTATATAAATTCACACCACTCACAAACCACACACACACACACAGATAGAAATGAACACATGCACATGCACACAAATACACACATCACACAAACACACATATGAGAGAAACACACATGCTTACACAAACACAGGCACACACACATCAAACACATACGCTTCATATTACATACACCACCACGATGATGCGTATGTGTTTGGTGTGTGTGTGCCTGTGTTTGTGTGCATGTGTGTTTCTCTCTATGTGTGTTTGTGTGAATGTGTGTTATTTGTGTGCATGTGCTTTTGTTCATGTCTATCTGTGTGTGTGTGTGTTGTGTGTGTGTGTGTGTTGATATACACCATGGTGTACATATGATAGACAGGAGGAACAACTATCAGAGTTGGTTCTCTTCTATTATGTATAAGTTCTGGCTCAAGTCACCGGCTTGCTAATGAGCTATCTCACCAACCCATAGCATAAAATATAATTTTTTAGCTTAAATTACTTATTTTAATGTTTTATTGTACTTTATTATTTAAAACACTTTTAATTTAAAAACATTTTGACATATTCTTCCCGCACCTCAGGTCCTTTCTCCTCCCTACCATCCAACTTCAGGTTCTTTTCTCAAAAAAATAAAAAAAAAAAAAAATCAACTACAATAAAACCACCCCCCAAATCAAGGAGAAAACAATAAAACCATATCTATCGAATAAAACAACAAAAACCACCAAACTGTAGCTTGAATAAAAGCACACACCACACCACACACACGCACACACACAAAACAAAACAAAAAACCCAAAAACAACATCAAACCCTACAGAGTGCTATATATTGGTGGTTGACTACTCCGGAACTTGAGGCCTGTCCTGAGTGGTTGATATACCAGTGTCTATTGGAAAGAAAATGATGTTCCCTTCAGAAGGGAATAAGTGACAGTTCAGTTGTTAACCGTTTACCCTAGTAGCTAGATATTCATTCATTCTTTCATTTGTTCATTCGTTCATTTTTAAAGATAAAATAAAATACAATAAAAGAAAACTATCACATTGAGGTTGGACAAAGACAACTAACAGAAGAAAAGAGCAAAGAATACACAGAGTTACTTGTTAGTATATCAGGGATCCCTTAAAAACATCAATTGAAAGCCATAAGATGCATGCAGGGGGAACCTGAGTGCGGACCAATGTAGACTCTTGCATGCTGCTTTCAGGATTCTTTGAGTCATGTAAGCATTTGTATCATGCTGATGTAGATGTAGTCTCTTCCAATTTCCCTCTGGCGCTTACACTCTCGTTATGCCTCCTCTTATGCGGGTTTCCTGATCTATTAGGGATCAGATTTGTTGGTGAATCCTGTTAAGGATGAGTGTTACATGTCTCTCTCTGGTCTCTGAGTATAGCGTGGGTACTGTATTTGTTACCACATGCTCAGAGGAAGTTTCTCTGATGATGGGCTGACCAAAGAGACTTATCCAGGTGCTATAGAAGAATATCATTTAGAATCTTTATCAGTACATTTTTTTCTTTCTTTTTTTAGAACTATATTAATGGGTTTGTCCCTAGGTCCCGGGCTACTAGTCTCAGGTTCTTGGACCACCGAAGCATTGTTGGGTATAGATGTTCCATTCCATGAGTTGAGCCTGAAGTCAAATCAATTATTGGTTGGTTACAAGCTTTTGTGCATCATTGGCTTAGCATGATCCTGCAGACAGGCACACGTGTAGTTAAAGGGTTGTGGCTGGCTGGGTGTGTGAAGAGTAACGCCAATATACTAAAGATGCTGATGAATTGGAGGTGTAGGCTTCTGTGTAGGCACTGGTCCATCATCTTCCATCTTTAAGGAGTTGTGCTGGTGTTGTTTTTTCCAAGCATAGGGGTCTTGCTGTCAGTTTGTGGAGAGCAACCTATACTATTGCCACAGCCTGAGTTTGTTTGGAGATTTCCAGGAATTCCTTTGACCCAAGAATTCAAGTTCAGTTTAACCTATATGGTACTGGAAGTTTTGTTTGGTGTACAAGAGATGGCCAGTTAGGTCTTGATATACTCCCCAACTGTTTTGGCTAGTTCATTTAGATTGGCGTGGTGGTGTGTGTGTACACTTTTCTACGTATTAGTGGTTCTACACTACTCTCAAAATACCCTGAATGTTATCTGTCTCTCCCTGTATCCCTCTACAACCTCCTTCTTTACATTCCACCACATGGTCTCTCCCAGTTCAGCCCCTCAATTCATCCATAACTATCTATTCTATTTCCTAATGAGATGTTGGTTTTCCCTCTGAGTATATAGTCCAATTGCTAATCTCTGTTTCTTTAGATTTTTGTTTGATGATCATTGTATTTCACCGTTGATATTCACCTCTAAATGAATACATATCCTATAAATTTTTTTATTGCCTTTCTGAGTCTGGTATCCTACTTGCGGATGACTTTTCTAGTTCCATCCCATTTGTCTGCAAATTTCCATGATGTCATTTTTATAACAGCTCAGTCATATTCCAGTGTGTAATCTTACAAATTTTTCATTTTGGGGACATCTAGGTTGTTTCCAATTCGGCGCTTTTATGAGTAAGGCAGAAAGTTCATATTAACTGCTTAAGGTACAGATTAATTTCAGAGTCAATCTTCCAAACCTAGCTAGACACACTCTCAAAATAAAAGTAAGAGGAGTAAGGAATATAATTCAGTATTAGATAGGGCAGGATCGGGCATGTGGGGCCCTAGCTTCAATCCCAAAATTCCTCAAATAAATAAAACTAAAACAGACAAAAAAACAAACAAACTATTGCCATTGCAGATAAGTAGCGACTGTTGCTTGTGCATAGATGGGAGTTGAAAATGAAGATATACGGACGTCTCATACAGGGATTTTGTCTCTTTATTTAGATGGGTGAAATTGAAGAAGAATAGTAAAGGAGAGGCATGATGCTAATGTGGAAGGGGTGCTATAAATGCTAGTTTCTCCTGCTTCTTTGCCCTCTTAGGCTGCTTTGGTATTCAGATTCATGAGGCAGTTTAACTTTTGTCTTCTTTCTCCATGCTATATCTAAGGGGCAATGGAGGTGATCCATCTCCTGATTCAATTTGGAGGGCCAGACCGTCCTCTGCTTGGGTTAACTGTTGTGGGGTGGACGGGCAGCTCACTTTTGGCAGATGAGTCAGAAATCCTGAATGTGACTCAGAGCAGAGTCTGCATGCACTTCATGCCGCCATTGATTGCTGCTGACTTCTTTGGAGACACGCCCAAGAGGATTGCACAGATCTACGGTCAGAAAGACTGTGTGGACTGCATGAGAGATGTAAGTTCGGTGTTGTATCAGTACAGGGATGGAGACCTGAAACCAGGTGTTTGTCATTGACCCAATCTCAGGAAAATGGAAAGTTAAACTCAAAAAAACTAACCCGTGGTTCCCAACCTTCCTAGGACTGTGACCCTATTTTTTCTTTTTATTAAGGATTTTATTTGTATGTGAGTACACTGTCCACTGTCTTTCAGACACACCAGGATAGAGGGTGTCAGATCCCTTTACAGATGGTTGTGTGGCCACCCATGTGGTTACTGGAATTGAACTTCAGGGCCCTCTGGAAGAGCAGTCAGTGCTCTTTTCTGACTGTGCAGCTCTCTCCCTCACTTATGTGTAGCATCAGGAACGGACTTCGAACTGTGATCCCCCGGCCTCTCCCTCCTCAGCAATTCCCACGGCATGTGCAAAGTACTACTGCGGCACTGTGCCATTTAATACTGTTTTATTTTGTGTGTTGTGTGTGCTGTGGTTAAAACCCAATCATTATTCCATGGCTTACTTCATGACTATAAGTTGCTATGTTTTGAATCATAATTGCCAGTATCTGATAGGCAACTCCAAAGGGTCGTGGCCACGGTTGAGAACTAATGACCATTTGACTGGGTTTCATGATTCTTTGGTCTGTTTTTTTTTTTTTTTTCTACAGATACATTTACTTTTACTTTCATGTGTAAACTGTTTTACCGCATGTATACTATGTACTGTGAGGCCAGGAGAGCACACCAACCCGGTAACATATCCCCTGGGATCTGGAGCTACCAACTGCTCTAAGCAGCTCTGTGTAAGCTAAAAACAAAAGTCTGGGTCTCTGCAGAAAAAAAGGTCTTTTCTCTTAACTCCCGAAGCGGCCACTTCCCTAGCACCCCGTGATAATAAAGTTGATTTCCATTTTTTCTTTTTTATCAGATTGACAAGCTAGGGTGGAAAAGTACGTTACTCCTTTGCTTTTAGATCCATACATAGCATTACCTCGTGATGAGAGCTGGACTACTAAATTTGAGGATTGACTTGGCCTAGCTTCGTGGCCACACTCAGGTTTCTGGAATGTACTTAAAGCCGAGTTGTGTGACTTTGTTGTTCATGTTATAAAACTAGCATTCCTGACCCTTCAGTTTCCTCATACTTATTGAGCTGTGGAGATGGTCATGACAGCGAGGTGTCTTACCACACAAACAAGGAAGACCTGAGTTAAGGCTTCTCTGTACCCAATATAAAATAGTCATGGTACCATCATTCTTTCCTGTATGCTCAGTGTGAGAGTTCAGAAGAAGGATCCAGGGGCTTGTGAGGCAGCCAAGCAGGACAATACTGCAAGCTGGAAGTTCAGTGGAGATCATATCTCAAATATTAAGAGGATGATACACTAATTGAACCTCTGACCTCCATATGTACATGTGTGCACTTTGTACTCCTTATGCCAGAAGCACATACAGTAACACACACACACACCACACATGCATGTGTGTACAAATACACATTACATTGTGAGGCAGATGAATTACATGTTTTTTTTTTTTGTTTATTTTATGAATGTTATTTTTTAAATTTTTTTGTATTTGCGTTTTTTTTCCAATAATTTATTTATTCACTTCACAATCCATTCACAAGCCCTCTCTTATCTAGTTACTCTTTATTTAGTCCTGCCTCACCATCCCCGCTCCTTTCTCACTCTGGAGAAGGGGGACACGCCCCAGGTACCAACACACCCTGACACATCGTAGAGCTTCTGTTCTTTAAGAACCATTACATTTTAGCATGGGACTAGTCCACTATTCATTCATTTTATTAATTAAGTCAAGCATTTTGGGTATAACTAAATGACAAAATCTGCTCTTGAACAAGCTATTGCCTTGTTGAGGCATGAAAATAAAATTATATGAATTCTATAATTTGATTGGGTCACAAGTGATTCATACAAGAAAAAGTTATATGTGATCTACAATGCTGTTGCTTGGAAAGGAAGATGAGAACAGACAGAAAACTTGGAGATTATTCCATGTTTATTGTTTGTGGACAGGACAGTGGGCTAGTCTTGTACGACTTCAAAATACAAGTTATCGTCTGAATGATCACTCACCCAGGGATTTGTGCTTAGGCCTACAATACACAGCTGCTTAGGAGGCTTACCCGATAGTTGTAAATGCAAGGCCAGGCCTGTTTAGGCTGTTGAGTTCGAGGCAAGCTGGACAAATTAGTGAGACTCTCTCAAGAAACAGTAAAAATGTGTACTTTGGGGGGGCCCCCCCAAAAGGCAGTGGTGGTGCACTCCTTTAAATCCCAGCACTCACTCGGGAGGCAGTAAGCATGGATCTCTGGTTCAGGCCAGCCTGGTTCACAAAAGTGAGTTCTAGGCAGCCAGGGCTACAAAAGAAAAAAAAAACCCTACTCAAAACAAACAACAACAACAAAACAAAAAAAAAACAAAAAAAAAAACCCCCCAACACCCAAACAAAAAAATGAGACAGGGGAAGTAGCTGGGGGAGTGGATTACATGCTTAGCCCACGTGAGGCCTTAGGTTCAAATTTTTTGGCACTGCCATCCCCCAAAAATTTAAAAACTAGTGAAACCGTTGTCTAGGTGTGTTTGGGCTATCTAAGAAGAAATCAAAACACTCTCTCTCTTTCTCTTCTCTCTCTCTCTGTCTTCTCTCTCTCTCTCTCTCTCTCTCGTTCTCTCTCTCTCTGTCTCTCTCCTCTCTCTCTCTGTGTGTGTGGTGTGTGTGTTTTTGTAAGGGCCCTATTTTATACCCATTTTGGGTTTTCCCAATTCATGATCCCCCATCTCCTTTCCCAAAGTTGGGATTACAGCACGTTACCCATCCCCGTCCCTTGTATTTATCCTTGGGGAAAACTTTTCAATGCTGGAATTCCTGAGTCTTGCCCTTGGTTTCTATTGGTCCTACCAATCCCCACCCCCAGCAATCTAGCCCTTCCTCAGCAAGCCCAAATGACATTTGTCCAAAGCAAAAACCAAATGGAGTGGGAACGGCCCAGAGAGAGTGCCAGGCAATGCTAACAGACAAAATTTAGTCAGCGATATACATGGGGAATCACATCATTCATTCCACTATTATTGAAATTTTGGAGGGATGAATTACGGTTTTGAAGGGTAATTAGTGTGGTTTTGTTGAAAGAAAGATCAGGCAGAAGAAGGAGAGAAAAACCTTTTTTTGTGGGTATAGGCTACCACTTTGGGAAATGTGCATGGGATTCGGTGGGCAAGAGAGAGGGGGAGGAGCATGGAGCAGAAGGCCCTGGCCAATTGGGGATCCAGCCAGGAGACTTGCCGGGGCTATAGTGGGTACCGGGTCGGATATTTAGTTAGGGGAAGACGCAATGCTGAACTATCATGGGGATGGATGAGCCTAACAGGCAGGCTAGTAAAGTTGCTCACAGGATACAGGATGTAGCTGCCTATAGGGGGGTCAGGTTTTTTGTAACTTTTAAGGAGGAGACCGGAGGCTTTCTCACATTTACATTGTGTGGAAGGAGCTCTAAGGACTTTTTAACTAATTATTATACACCAATGCAAGCAATTAGCATTTCTCTCCTAACAAGTTTCAGCACCTTTTTATCCACTTGGTCATTGATTATTGAAACAGGATTTCACTCTGTACCAAGCTGGCCTGTTTAACTATATACATCGAGGCTGGCTTAAACCCTTGTAGCAATTTTCCTGCTTTACTTCCTGGGTGCGGGGAAATGCACACGTGCCTGGCCTATACTTAAAATGTTAAACAATAAAACATGTGTCGCTTTTAATCGGAGAATAGAAAGAAATGCAACAGCTTCCCGTTAACACGAAGATTGTTCGGAAATCTGGCATTTTAGATTGAGCAGCCCCCCCCCTTCCAGCGGCTTTAAAATCTGAGATTCATCACACTCAGGCCACATTTTTTAGCTTTTCCCGCTTCAGGTATTTCTTGGTATTCAGGACCTTTAATTTAGATGGTTTGAACCCTAGAGGCTCTTTGAATGTGTGAACTTGGCCCCTTCCTTTCAATTTAAAAACTGTGAATGGCTTGTGCTGTGGGTAGCCTCAGAGGAGCCAAGGGGGCTGGCCCAGTGGCTCTCCTTCCCCCCTTTCACAGGTTTGCTTTTTCCCAAAAGGGGCAGACGCGAATGCAGGGAACACCGCCAGGAGGGTGTTTTTGATGATCGGGATCCAGATTGGGACCTCAAGAAAAGGGGCTAGAGCTGTCCCTTCCAGCCCGGAGCAAAAAAACACCAAACAAAAAGAAGAGAGAACCCAAAGGTTTTTCCACTAGGCTTAACCTTTCCAATCCTGGGGTATGAGAATGGGTGGAGCCGGGGCTCAGACTGGAGCCAGCGGAATACAAGACGGCTTCCCAGGATTTGACTCAGCCACCCTTCCCCAGGCTTCCACAGAAAGTCCCTGCCATTCTTTTCCGAAAGTCTTCAGAGTGTTTCTATAGGAAAGCGGATGTGTCCTTAATAAAACCGATCCCAAAGCGTGACCCGGAAGGGGCACACGTCAGCCTTTGCAGCAGACAGCCGGTTTGGGCTGGTTTATGTGGCTTGCAGTGTCAGCACTGCCCCCCCCTTCACCCCACCAAACATTCGTTAAAGGGAAAAGGTTCAAGTTCAAGTGAGGCTCTTTCTAAATCAGTTGATTAGACTGGGGCAAAAAGGAAATAAGCATAAAGAATATGCAAAAATCTAAAACCTACAACAAGGGGACTGATTAAATCTATAAATAAAACTTTTTTTTCTTCTTGTGGGAGCCCAAGTCCCAGCTTTTGAGGGTTTTCCAAGAAATGTATAGCATCTTTATTGAGACATGAAAAACTTATGGAGCTTTGAAGACTGCACAAGAAATGTTTAATTGACTTAGTAGCTACTTTTATATTGATTTGCTGAAATATGGCAGTTGTTTTTAGTGCTAAGTCAAATTTGACTATTTATAAATTAATTTTAGTACTTTTCTCTACTTTATTTTTATTTCTTTTATGTATGTGAGATTTTGTAGGGGTGTTTTTGTATTTATATATCACATTGATTATTGTTGGGTGGCATATGGACATGCTGCAGTGTGTGTGTGTGTTGTGTGTTGGGGTGTATGGTGTGTGTGCCCGAGAACAAATTGGTGGGAGTCAGTATTCTCTTTCCATCTTCTGGGTCCTGGGATCAAACTTGGTGGTCAGGCATTGTGGTGAGGGCCCGTACCCTCTGAGTTCATCTCACGGGCTCTTTTTTTCTTTTTAAGCTGTATTTAGGCACAGAAATGGTTTAAAAGTCCCATATGCAGCTTGCATCTATTTGCTATTGGCTCTGCTATAAGATTCCAACATTTTGAAACTCCTCACAGGAGATGATGTTGGGATGTTTTACTTTATGGCCTGCTCCACAATCTTTTTGATCAGTAGTTTCTCCACTTGAATCAAGTGCATTAGCTACTGGTTATCTTTACTACACACTAATAATTCATTATCTCCTGTAGGACAGTTTGGTTTGAAGTTTTCAAACTTAAGAAAGCTTCAATCCTTTGCCAGGGAAGTGGTTTTAGCTATAGAAACTTTTCAGTGTTTCCATACTTGAGAAATCACCCCCCTCCATTCCAGCAGCCATTAATTGGTTTTATGACTCTCTGACTAGGCGCGGAGAGCATCTCATGCCCCTCCCACATTGTGATGGAAACACTGACCAGCTTGATCGGGGTCACTCTTGTACAGACACTGAAGTTGCTTATGGACCCATGGTTTAATGGCTGTGGTATCTTACAGGACAGGACTTCAATGGGACGTTTCTCTCCTTTCTGCCCACGTTTCTTACATCTTTTTTTGCTCCTCTTCCATGATGTTCCCTGAAGTATCGTGTGTGTGTGGTGTTGTGTGTGTGTGTGTTGTGTGTGTGTGTAGGTGTAGATATTAATGTTCTTTCAGGGTCTAAGCACTCTAACAGAATTTCTTTTTACCACCTTGGCCCATTGTAAAGTCTCTAAAACTGATGGCTGTCCACTACTGACTTCTACTAATCAAAATTGAGAGCAAAGCCAAATCAATAGTAGCAAATCACCCCCTAAGGCCTATGAGCTGCTTAGCTATGGGCTTTTGACTAAGTTTATAGTGGTTCGGTAAAAATTCCTTCCTTTGGAACAAGCCCCTAATCAAAAACAGAAAGCATTTGGTTCTTCCTATAATTGATCATGGCCACTATTCTGCACCAGTGTCTGGCAGGTCAGTATGTTTGCATGCTGAGAGGTCTACCCTTGAGTACGTTCATTGATGACTTTTCACCCTCAGCAAGCTAATATAGCTCCTACCCAGGTTGCTAAAGAGTAACCAATAGGGAAAAAAAAAAAACCCCCCCCCCCCCCCCCCCCCCCCCAAAAAACGGAGAAAAGTTCTTAATTAGTTCCAGCCTGATTTCTATACATCTCATGTCCTTCAGCAATGGGATCGTACCATATAGATATGATGGATGACAAGTGCAAAGACTATTTATAGCCTGTGTTGTGTCAGGGGCCAATGGGTCTTCTTGACCATAAAAATCAAAGGAAAATATTCTATGTCTGGCAATGATTCTTTCATTAATTACTCCCTGTCTTCTGGGGGAGGCATTCAGAGAACCTTATTCAATGTTTTCTCTTTTTTATTTGGTCTAGAACCAGAGATTGATGGAATTGTTGCACACACATTCAGAGTGTGCTCCTAAGGATTAGCTCTCCGGATACACCTACAGACATTGCCTAAATGTACATCTCTTGGTAATTCTTTATCCCATCAATTGGACAATGAAGACTAGCCATCAAGGGACGCTCAGAAAGTGGTGATGGATACCATGTTTTGGACCTCTGAAACTATGAAACATAATAATATTTGTCTTCAGAGTTGTGGTTGTTTGAATGTAAATATCCATCTCGATCTCAGACATTTGAATATCTTGGTATCATTAATGGTAATGTTGGCAAGGCATAGTGGTGTGGCCTTGCTAGAGAAAGTACATCACTGAGGGTGATCTTTATAGAGTTAATAAACTTGCACTTTTCCCAGTGCACTCCTCTACTGCTTCCTGCTTGTGATTGAAAACAGGAGGTGTCTTGGCTTTAGGCATCTTACCAACTTGCCTTCACTCCATCATTATCAACTCTATTTTTGGTACTTGAGCCTCTAAATTACCTTTTCCTCTATTAGTGGATGTGGTTTAGGTGTATTATCACAGCAATAGAAATGCAACTAATACTATAAATAAATGTCTTGTATATAGTGATTTGTTGTACAGGACTTGAAAACTATTGAGAAACCTTTTTGATAAAAAATGTTGATACCCGATTGTGGCATTCTCCAGTTATTCATTGTGTTAGGAGAGTCTATTTGAAAGATTTAGCAATTCTTATTAAACTGATATCATTTGAGCCCTATGGGTTCTTGAATGCTATGATTGATGACTATACACATAAACATTGTTGGTTCCTGATTCAGATCAACGTTTCAATTCATCAAGAGGACTGGTGTATTGCTTTGGTAGGTCAGTTACTCAAGGCATGGTTGTTAGGACCTGTTTGGTCAATCAAACCGAGTTATATGGAAATCTTCCTTTGATCATGCATGATTCTTATATTTTCCCCTTTCTATTTTCACATCTGTGTATATAGTGTGCATGTGGTGTGTTCTGCACTTATGTGCATGTGGGTGGGCATTCCTTTATCGGGGTGCATTGTGCTTGTGTAGGACCAAGGTTGATTTCAGACATCATCTTCCTTCAAGATTCTTCCTTATTCCTGAGGCAAATTTCTCTAGTAATACAGCACATTGCTAGTTGTGGGTGGGTTTGAATGAACATGGTCCCATAGACTTATAGGAATTCAATATTTGGAGGTGTTGGCCTTGTTGGAGGATGTGTCTCTTGTCTCATCTTATCAGAATGAACAAACATTAAGATAACCTATGGGATATCTTTTTAGCCCTACCTTAGGTTTTTTGTTTGTTTGTTTCGCTTGCTTGCTTGCTGCTTGACTTGATTGTTTTTTAAACAGGCTCGTACACTACCTTGGGGCTGCTAACTCAGTGAGATGGGTGACCAGTTCAGGATCTATCTGTATATGCCTCCTCAGCTTTTTATTATATGGTGTCTGGCATTCTACTTGGGATTCTCACAACTTGCAGAGCAAGGTTGCTTCAATGACTGAACTCTTTCCTCAGCCCAGGTATAGCAGTAACCATTCTACTACGAGAATAAAGGATCTTAAACTCTAATTCTACTGGTTTATGGATGGGCCTCAGATGCTCAGAGAGGAAGGATAGGTGATTTCTCCAGGGGGTCACAAGTGACTTAATGAAGAAAGGGTGATTGTTCTCTGGTCATTTTGTTCTCGATGTGTGATCATCTCCTCCACCAACACGATCTTCTCCAGTAGACTATTTTTACATCTTACAAAGGGTCACCTCTTTACTGATGTAACCCTCTAAGTTCAAACATGGTTTCAGCCAATCATTTTACTGTGCAAAGGACAAAGAGCCAGCCATATGTAGGATGGTGAATGTGGGTAACCTGTTCTAGAGAGGGAGTTCCATGACCGATCTTCGAGCCTGGCCTGGTTTGCGGGGGGTCTAGGCCAAGTGGACAGAGTCGTTGTGAGCCGGGTGGGTAGATTCTGCCTTGCTCTGCTGCTGCCTCTGCTCAGTCTCCGTATGTCGCTGCCGTCACTCCCAGGTGCTGCACTTGTATTTCCATGCTGGAGCTGCCTGGACTGCTGGGCTGATATGGAAGCCGGCTAGCAGGAAGGAAGCAGCTTGGTGTCCCAGGCAGATTCAAGGGAGAACAGTTCTCTCCCAAAGTGTTACAGCTCTTGAGACAGAAACTCTTGACCACCAGAATGATGATTCTAACTCACCTTTACTTCTTCATGATTAGAGCCCCGTATATTCTGTTTCAGGGTGGGTTTAGGTCTGACAGCTGATAACGCCTTAGCTTGGTATGAGAGCTTGGAGATGGCCTCATATACTTGTGGGGAGAGCCTGAGGGCACTTGTTCCTCAGACTGATGGGTCCATAGCCTCTCCCCCTGTGGGAGGGGCTGTGGAGGGCTGTAGCTAAATGATAAAAAAAAAAAAAAAAACCAGGACCGGGTGCAGAAACTAAACCCTGCTGCTGTCTGATAAGTCCAGGTTCGCATGGTCTATGCTCTACCAGTCACCAGCTGCTTCTCACAGCCCATGGCCCAACCTGGTGGAGATATTTCTCCTGCTGGTTATGATGTTCTTGGAAACAAGGAGTTGAGCTGACCTGGGCCATATAAAACACGCTATGTTCTGTTGGTGACTGAGAATGGTAAGTAAGAATATCAAAAAGTATGGGCACGATTTCTACCAGTGAGCCATTTTTCTCCCCCTATTATTTGACAGGAATAGGACAAAAGGGTTCCCTTCCAGGGACATGATTAAAAGTGCTCTTTAAAACATGTTTTCATATCCACAGCTTATAGAGTACCACTCAAAGCAATCTTGCCAACAGACGTCAGAAAATTACTCACCTGACTGAGATCATGGGCTGTTGGGGAACCATGTACTGTAACTTTTAATTTGAGACAATACCTTCTGTTGGCTACATCAGGTTTCTTATCCTTGGCTGGTGATACTGGGGACACTTCTTTGGTCCTATCTAACTTGTGTAAGTATTGTGCTATTGTTCATGCTTATTGAGCCACAGGCTTTTTCTTGTTTTTTTAATACTTAGGATGGGATTCACAGTCGTGGGGACCGTTTGATCAGTTGCCTATAAAAAACCTGATGTGAACAAGTACCTTCCACAGAGGAAGTCATAGTTGCACGTGAAGCAGTGAGCGTTGTGGTCTTCAAGTGAGGTCTAGAAGTTAACGCTCTGTAGGTGTTGGGGTTCTTCTTTGAATCAGAAAATTCTCCTGGTGACTGGATGTCAAAGAGCCAGAAGAGTACTTTTTTTTTGTTAGTTTATGGCCATCATTGTAATTCGATTGGAACATGTCTTGAAATGGTCTTCATTGTATTTAAATACATTTTGTATGTTTACATAATAGTGCATATGTTGTGTATCTAGTTTTATTATAACATTTACATCACTCTAGAGTTGCCATCTGCGTGTCAAGTAGTCACTCCCCATTCCGGGTGGTTTCTGTTTCTATGAAACTGCCATTTCTGCTTGTTCATTCAAATGAGTTGATGTAGGGTTAATAAATTCTCTTCATTGCACTTTTACTTAACATGCCACTTAGCTATCAATTTACTTTCAGAGTTGTTATGTGCCAAGCAATCAGCTAGGTGCTAGTATCTTGTCCCAAAGTGAGCAATGCTGTCTCTCCCATCAGGTGAAAGTGAGATGTTATTCAGTCAAAGCAATAAGAAGGTAGGTATGGATGATAGATTCCTGTATGCCTAATCCGTGGGAGGGGAGAGATGTAAGTCAAGGAGCATCAGGGACTCAATGATCTCATTAGCTTTATAGCCAAGTTCAATGCCAGCTAGAATACAGGAGACTATGTCAAAGAAGGTGAAAAGGGTGGAGAGGAGGAATGGGAGTGGGAGAGAGGAGGGGGAAAGGGAAGAGAGTGAGTGTGAAGAATGAGAACAGGAAGACGAGGGGGAGGGAGAAGAGGGGAAGGGAAGGAAGAGGAAGTAAGAGAAGGAAAAGGCCTGCAAGTTTTGCAGAACTCTTCCCTAAAGAAGTCAGGGCAGAGAAGGCCTCTTGAAGGAAAACATAATTTAAGCAGAGAACTGCTAAGAGAGATTCTAGATAAAAACTGGGCTGAGTTTGTGAGACCAGAAGCTGCTATGGTAATCCAGTGGTACAGTAAGATGTTTTGATGTGGTTTAGGAATTACAGAGGATGTGATGAGCTGGGGGTAAGCGAATGAAGGTCAGACAAAACAACCCCTCTGTATGTGACCCCTAGAATGCTTCTGACAGGCTTTAGGGAGGATTGCTTGTACATGGTGTCTTAGTTAGGTTGTACTGCTAGTGAAACAGACAACACAAACCATGGCAATTCTTATAAAAGGGACAACATTAAATTAGGGGCTGGCAATACAGGTTTCGAGGTTCAGTCCTTTATCATCAAGGCTAGGAACATGGCCGCATCGGCAGGCATTGGTATTCAGGAAGACTGAAAGTTCTACATCTTCATCTGAAGGCTGCTAGCAGAATAGGCTTCCAGGCAGCATAGGGTGAGGGTCTTAAAACCATACCCAGTGAAACACTATACTCCATCAAGGCCACACACTCCTCAATAGTGCCCACTCCCTAAGCCGAGCATATACCATACCATCACACATGGGAACATTACAAACATTACTGGGACAGGGCAAACAGGCTAACGTGGTGAACAATAAAGGATATTGCTGAAACAATTGTGAGTTCTCCAGTTTGTGATTTCTCTTTATTTTTTTTTTAAGAGCATCAGTTTCTCCAAACCAGTGGGGTCCACCCCTTTTGGTGTCACCAAGTACCATCAGAAAAACACCACTATTTTCATTAAGATTCATAATAGGGCAAAAATTACAGGTAATTACTTAAATTAAATATAATAATTTACATTTTTTTCACCAACAACAATCTATATGGAATAAATTGTTCACATCATAATTAATAACCACTTTCCTATTTTCCATTTTTAATAACCATTTTACTCTTATAACCACAAATCCAAATCCCTTTCCCATCATATATCACACATACCATCCATACATCCCCCAACCACTCCCCATCCTACCCTCTCCCTTATCTTCCCTTAATTAACACTACTACCCCCAATCAATCAAAGATTACCCACTGCATCTTCTCACTACTCCTGCTATCCTCCACACACCCCTGTTTCTTTAATTTCAGGTGTGGGCAGGCTGTTTGAGAAAGCCTTGGAGATCCCTCTCTTGCCTTGCCTCGCGTGTTCGTTTGTTACGCGCGTGGGTTTGTTCTTGTGCCTCTGCCTCTGTCCTTCTGTGCCTCTTGCTAGTCTCTGACTGCCTTTCTTGCGCTTCTGCAATGTCTAGCCCTCTATGCAGCTGGTGCGCCTCTGTCGTTTGCGTGGTTCCTGGTTGCGCCTTCCGTTGGCCTCTGCCTTCGGGGGACTGTGCTTTTTTGTGTGTGTGTATCTGCCTCCTTGCCTTATCGGTTGTGGTATGTGTGTGTAGTATGTGTGAGAATTGTGTGTTTCCTGTCTTTTACTCTCTGCCCTCTGCTTTGCCTGTTTGCCCTGCTCCTCAGCCCTCTGCCTGCGCCTCTGCTCTGTCTGCTCTGCCTTCTGCCTTCTGCCTCTTGCCTCGAGTCTGCCTTGCGCCTCTCTGCCCTCTGTGCCACTCTGTGCCTCTGGCTTTGCCGCTCGCGCCACAGCTGCGCCTCTGCCTCAGCCGCTCTCTCTGCTCTCTTCACGTGTGTCTGCCTCTGCTCTGCCTCTGCCTCTTGCCCTCTGCCTCTGCCTAAGCCTCTGCATTTCCTTCTGCCTCAGCCTCTCTTCTATCCCACTCTGCTCTGCCTCTGCCTGCATCCTCTCTTACCTCTTCCTCACTGCCTCTGCCGCTTCTGCCTCCTGTCCTCTGTCCTACTGCCTACTGCCTCATCCCAGGTACTTGTCACTTCCAATTCCACTTCCACATCCAGTTCCTCTTCCATCCAGTCCGCACTTCCTACATTCCACATCCACATCGCATCCACATCCACCAATTCCCATATCAATACCTAAACATCCCCCCCCCCCGACAAGATACACAATATCTTAATCCAACATTTCAACCTATACCCAACTCCACCACCATAAATCATTACCTACCAATTCCCCCCCCTCCCCCCCCCCAAAACCCCCCCCACACATTTTTAACAATCCATTCTCTCTATCCTACTCAATCTCTTATAATATAATAACCTCCCTCAATATAACCCCCCCCCCCCTCACCACTCCCTCCCCACTACCCCCATACCCACCCCTCTGATATAAAATATTCATGTCTACGCTTACTCGACTGTGTTGTAATACTGCTCACCCCCAACTCAATTCACACCCCCCTCCCCCAAACCATATCCCCCCTCAATCTAAACTACCATCTCCATCCTTTCATCTCCTAAACACCCAATTTTATTCAGTCATCTCCACTCCCCTTTACCCACCCCCTCTCCAAAATATATATATATATATATATATATATGTATAATGTGTATATAGTACTCTATCTCCTGTGTCTCCCCACCCCATCGCTCTAGACCCTCAGTGATGTGTCAAATCTGTGTTAATAGTCAAAACATCTGTCTCCGCACACGCTAGAAATTTATAAAAATAAAATAAGATAATAAATAATAAATAATAATTCCCTTTGACTCCACACCATTGAATACTTTTCCACCCCCCCACTCCGTGGATAATGTCATCGTGTCCACTCTACTCAGCTCATGTCCATCTCTTGTATAACAGACGTCAAAGACCAAACAAAGATCCATCCATCCAAAAGTCCTCAACAATTACCCCGACATTCATTCTGACAAACAATATTGTATCATTTCATAATTGTGTTCCCCCCCCAACACTACAAATATTCATATTGCCCTACCAAACATGACCCTAATTTGTCACATCATCCCCACCAAACCAAAATACAAAAATAACCCCTTCCACAAATTCATATTCCCCCAACAACTCCCTCAAAACTTTCAAACAACACTCATTTTCCCGTGTGTTGTGTGTGAACCAATCTTTCCGCCACATCTCCCCCCCCGCATGTATCCACGTGATCCTAAACCACTCGCGTCCCCTGTTACTACTCTCATCTCACCCTGTGTTCAACATGTGTTAGAAAACTCCAGACCACTCCACTCTTGCCTTTCACCCAACCCAGAAACATACTCCAACTTAAACAACTACAGTTAGGTATATATCACCTCCCCGTCAAACACAAATCGTGTGTTCCCCCTCCATTCTCACGTGTGTGTTTGTGTGTGTGTAAGATAACTATCTTCACCTATCTTACTTTTGCTGCCCTGTGTCTGACAGGAGTTTCGTGTGTGTGTTGCTATGAGATCCTACCCTTCATGACAAAGTGTGTCAAACTGCTATCCTGTGTCCTCTCCTCTACACCATTACCTCCCATCATAGAATTAGCAATACCAACAATCGTCGTCAAATATATTATGTATCTGGTACCCCTTATGTGTCGCATTCGATGTAATTAGAATTATCAATTAATACTACCCAACAAATGCTCACACTGTGTCAATAACATCATCGCCCCACACCAACTCACCATTACCTATTATAGCAGTACGATGTCATTATTCCTACACGCCTCATTCTCTTGTATCCCGACCCTCGCCTTTCTTCCCTGTCTTTCCCTAATTAAACTTTTGCTATCTACTTACCCTAATAACCTGTGTGTGAGTCCATCTCGACGTCAAAGACACCGTTGTACAATCCTGTTGATATAATTCATCCACATTTCCCTTTAGATGACCTAAAGTCCTTACTAAAATAACAATATTACTTGTGTCTCTTACTGTTCTACAAAAATACAACTCCACATAACAAACCACCTCAACAAAGTTGTGTGATATATTTCACAGCCTCACAGAGATGTGTGTGTGTGTGAGACCGTGTGTGTGTCTGTACAACCTAAACAATTAGTGTATTCTATCTCCCTCCACTCCCAAAAATCAGTGTACAGCACTGTGTGCTGTGTCCCCAAACTGTAAAATCTATCGCTGATCTTACTATTGCCCAAGTCTTCACACTAAATGCCGTACAACAGATAAAATGACACATATTTTGAACACTAAATAACAGCTCCTTACTCGCATTTTGAATCCCCTATGTAACATTATAATTTACTACTTAAGTAACAACAACGCTGTATGTCCCCTATGTGCAAACTTGCTGTGTGTCACAAATCTATTCCGATACTGAATGTTCTAGTCTCTATCTACGACTGCATACATATGTATATATCATGTGACTCTAGAGACCTCCCTCCAACACACTTTTATGTGTTCCATTCCACACTCTAAATCATTCTATCAATTTTAAAATCAATTCCTTATCTACCAAATAAATACGCAAAACTTACAGTTTCCTCAACATTCCCCATTATACATATATTTTTCATCCACTCATTTCTCTCTCTCTGATATAACTGCAACATTTTCGCCCCCCACTGCTCCATATGCCCAATACACCAAAACCAGTGATCATATAGAAACACCCACTCCATCCTCCTATCAAAAACTTCCTAGACACCCCCCTCATCCATAAAACCTCCCATGACCTCCCCTAAGCCAACACCATATAGTAATCCATATTGTTCTTAAATTCTCCCTAGATCCTTAGTTTATAATAATCACCACTAACCCCTTTAATAATGCTGTTGTATCATTCGATTCTTTTGACATTTATTGAACATTCAAAGAAACACTCTCTGCTGTGTTCGTCTGAACTTTGAAATCTATTGCTCATGATGATGGTGACAGTTAGTAATCAAAATTGTTGATGTTTCATCATCTATTCAAAAGTATTTTCACTTCTCCATGTATTACAAGATGTGTTACCCTTCCTGATAGAATCCCGCTCATTTGTACCAATATTCCCACTAATCTTGATTTATTGATAGAGACACATGATTCTCACTCACAACTCATATCCTCTACCTGATTTACTATATCAGTTCTAGCTAGAAGGCCGTTACAGCTCCATTGTTTGTGTCCTCAAAATTAAAATGTGTATTCACCAACCACCATGTCCTTCTACAAAGTCTCTATACAATGTCCTCTCTCCCGCAACTTACTCCATTACACAACTACCATATTAGCTCACACCTATGATCCGCCATATCTACATTCTCAGATCAACTGAACTCTTGGCATCCCCACAAAAATGGTGTGTCTAACCATCTATTGTCTTACATATCACACACCAATTATACCCCACCTCTATCTAACCACCTCCCATCATTTTATAGTGCTCAGATGCTTAAATCACCCTCATACCATTCACACACAACAATACTAACTACCTGGCTCCGCCCTATCTATTCAAAAACCCATATCTTAGCTCAGCAGTATATATATGTGAAGATCTGAGATGTTGGAGTAATTAAAATATTATGAAAATGACACTAACTGTTTGTAACCACCATATTATCCCTTTTCTTGACTCATTATACATCTAACTCTCTCTACACTCATCGGGAATTTTTATTCGTTTCTCACTCAATATCACACGAACGCCTCCTAGGTTTTCGTGAATCTCTACTTACTTCGTTGTTGAACAGAGTGTGCTGTTGTTAGTCATCATACGCAGTCCCCCCCCCCCCCCGTCGACCCCCCCTCGCCCCCCCCTCCCCCGGACCTCGCCAAGCCCCCCCCGCCGACTCTCCACGAGAGTGTGAATCTTCTGTAGCGGAGAGGGGTTATACAGCTTTAGGTGGTTGTTCTCTGATCATGTACTTAATGTCGCTATGCGTCGCTGACGTCGGTCTTGTGTCTTGTTAGATACCCTGTCCTCGCACCTTGCCTCCTCATTGTTGCAATTCTATCGGCTTGTTTAAAATCTTTATCTTTTTTACCTTTGAGTAATACCACCTACTCTCGCGTGTCTGTACATGTCTCTGTACTCATCTCTCTGTAGCCTGCTCTCTATCTACATACCAACTAATTTCAAATGTCTTTTATCCTTGCGAGAGTCAGTAATCTTATTGTTTATATTAGTTTGTTGCCCTGATATACACTATCTTGTAATTTAGAGATATGATGTGAGTAGTCTACTTTTTTTCCTAGTAAGTTAAGATGTGTCATGTTGCTGCTCGCTCTCGCCTATAGAGTCGTATGGTGGAGTCGACCGGTAGCTTATGCGTCTGTGCTAGGGCGTGCCCCCTCAAGCGACAGAGTTAGCCCATAAATCACAATGTATTTAACGTATTTCCTAACCATGCTTAGAGATAGGCAGTAAAAAGCCCACCATTTCCAAGTATGAGGCAAGGGTTGATTGTCAGATACCGACACGGCAAAGGTTTCGCATATTGTCAAATTACAAAAGCATAACATGCTATGAAGCCCGTCACTCGCAAAAAAACCATATGTGATGTCCTGTCGTAACTACAGAGAGATTCCAAAAAAGAACAGTAGCTTGATGGGTTGTTCATACCATAATACAGAAGTAGATTTGCATATATTAAATGAATGGTATTACGGAAGGAACACCATGTGTGTTATCCAGCATAGTCGCGGTTGCTCTATAATCTTGTTTTGTCATGATAGACTCAATACAAAGTGTGAGGAGAGTCTGAGTGACCGACGGCGGGCCTCGGGTTGTGTTTTTGAACCTTACTTAATGCGACTATGCTGCTCGCACGAATTAGGGTGCAGCTTTGCGTCTGCGTGTTTCATCCTATCTCACTGATGATTGTGTTAACACAGTTGCTGTCTTCTAGGGTGTCTGGCCGTTGAGAGATGGTGCTGCGCGCAGGGAGAGGCCGGCGCATTTTGTCGGGCCACTGTATGCTTCTGACATTGGCGGATGGCGACATGGGAGACTTGAGCATTGGGTTGCTGAAAGCCACTGAAAGAAGGTGACTGGGCGGTATGTGTAGTTCCGGACTCGGGGGACTAAGACGTATGCATGTGGTGGTGGGGAAGAAGCGCAGGAGGGAGAATGTATGAAAACGCACGTCATTTGCAAGATACCACAGGCACAATCTGAAGGTATGGTGATGATGAGTTTATAAAAATAGGCTATCGCCTGTTGGGTAGCATGTGCCTGTTTTAAAAACCCGCGAGCTTTCCAGGAGTCAGAGGCTGGGGAGCGTTCAAGATCCTCTACGAGTTCAAAGAAGAATGTCGCGGTTATAGGTGATAGGGGAACACGTAGGCTAGAGAATACTTTGAGCGCATATCTTGGCTGTGCTGGTAATGAACCCTGTGCTGAATATGATGCTGTTAGTCACTGTTCATTTTATCGGTTTTTGGGTTCGTCCTGGGGCCTGATAGCATAATCGCAAGCTCACCCACTTCCTTGGTTGAGGTTAAACTATTTTTAAAATGTGTTGAATATACGTCACTTTGTAGTTTGAGATTATTCTTTTTGCAAATCTTTGACGGTAGAAGTTTGTTTCCCACAGGCTTCACCGGTACTAACCTAGCAATGCGTAAATTCCCAAGGCTTGTCAGGAGAGTGGCTTGTCATGTCGCGCAGGTGAACTCTAGGTTCCATCATGTTGACAGCACTTACCATCCTAGCTCATAGCCCTGAAGTCTGACAAAACGTTGTCTGTGAAAACTGATTGGAGTAGTATGTTATGTTACTAGGACTGGGCGTGCGCCGCGCCTGGTTTGGGAGCTAGGAGACCTGCTCCAAAACTAAGAAATGAGAGAGGGCTGCTATTCTTAGCGCCAACATAGTGCTCCAGAACTGTGTTCGCTTACCAACATTTGGATGTGGTTCTCATTTTTTTATAATCTGTGCTCCACAGTGTACCCTATAGTCTCTTTTGTTGTTACAGTGGTAAACAGCTGACCATCTAAACTGTAATAAGGAGAAAGAATAGAAGTAGGTGTCAGTTTAGCTCCTCTCAGGGTTTATGGATTATGTAAGCATCTACGTCAGACTAACGTTCGATGGGCAGCAGGTGGGTGGCTGCTTCAGGAAGCTAGTGCGAGTATGAAAGTCTGGCTCGTGCAGAGGTGTAAGTGAGGGAAGTGTGGTTTGCCCAGCTTGCTTCTACCACAGTTTACTCTGCTCCAAACTTTGCAGGATATGTCTCACATCCAGTGTAGGTATGGCATCTGCCTTACAGCTACGGTTTGATTTTTGCTCTCTACACAGCTATCCTAGTCAAGGTAAGTTCCAAAGGTCGAGATTGGAGTCAGGAGGTGTTGTGTGTCCTTGCACACGGTTGACTCGCTCAGGTTCCATCTGTGGTGTTGAGAGCAAGCTTCACTAGACACGCTCTCGCTCATGTCATAGCCAATAGTCTCTGTAAGCGATTCTCCTGCGATTTCTTGCGAGGTCTTGTAGAAAGATGTAACTGTGAGAAGTGGAGTTGTATTTAAGTGTGTATGTCTGTGGCTTGACTTGCAAAGGTGGCCCCCTTGTGGAGGCAAGAGTAATCCGTGCAAAACTAAAAGTGATGAGGTTGCTTGTCGTCTTACGCGCGCTCAGAATTCACGTCCAGCTTCGCCACACTCATTAATGTTTAAGCTCGTTAGACAACCTGTCGCTTTGAAAATGTATTATTAACAGACTACGCAAGATATGATACATTCAACTTTAGAGGTAAGAGAAATATCTCGGTATTGTGTTTGTCGGTATATGACAGACTAATGGTAGAAGGTTTGGGATGGAAGGTAACTTCTATTGAGTGTGGGTAATAGCCTGCCTTTGCGACTCAGTTAGGAGGCAGGTCCAGTAAGCTTTGTTCAAATATTCAGGATTTGACTTGTCATCACATCGTAACTATTGATATATGAGTTGACTCAAGAATGAACCACAAAGAGTATTATAATTAAGAGAGAAACACACAGTGCAGCGAGGCACAGCATGCATCGCTACGCAGTCTCTGAAGGTTGCTGCTGTTACTAAAAACGCTCTCCGCAATAGCTTACTTCGAATGGTGTCTCCGTAGTGTGGAGGGCCAGTAGACAGATGGCACCACGGGGGGCCTGTGGTGGAGGGTAGGATGGTATGTAGAAGCCCCAAAAGTTGAAGATGTCTCGCCGACTACAATGCCTAGGATAGGCTGATGGAGTGTGAGGCCCCATACAAAAACCTCTAGAGATCTCACTAGTAACCTGGGTTTGAGGTTATATATTGGGTAACTTGATTGTGAGTTTGAAAGTTGGAACTTTGTTAAACTGATGATGTCAATCGAAAATAGTCTAAAAGTTCAGCCCTGCCTAAGACCTTAGAGAGCTGAGTTAGGGTAAGCGGTTGAAGTGCGGAGGGAGAGGAGATGGTTTCTGCGTTTCTGCGTTTGGAACTCAATTTAGTGGAGCTGTTGAGTAGGAGTATGGAAGAACAAGAGGGGCAGAGCTTGAATCTCATACCATGTTATGTTATGGTGGAATGCTTTTATTATTTTTCTGGTCCACTTACAATTTTTTATATTTAATTGCGCTCATGGGGCGTGGATGAGAGTCTCAGTGGGTTGTATGCGTGCTTTTGTGCAGCAGATTGGTACCTCCTGAGTTCTAGAGACTCCCCGCGTAGGTGTCCGAGTTGCAGTAGTGTAAGTAGAGTGAATTGGGAGAGTTGCCATTGACTGGTTACATGTCTATGCCTCCTGGGCGGTCTCGCCCTACACTCGGGGCCATTTAGCACACAATGAGACACAGACTCACGCAGAGTCTAGATGTAAACCACTCGCAAAGAGAAGCACAAACACATAAGTGCATAAGGTTAATGAAATGCAAATTTTTGTAATACCCGTAGTACGCATGCATGACAGAAGTCTATTCGAGTGTAATTCTACTTGTTTAGATTACGATAGAGATGGTCTATTGGGAGTTTAGAACCTGGTATTGTCTTGCTTCCTTGTCTCGATGTTATCTATTACACAACTTCTAATGGATCGACAGCAACTGGTTGAAGACTGTGTTCTGTTTCTTTATGTCGATATGCCTTATAAGAAAGATTTGAAAGGTCAGAAAAAGGGGCTTAGGTGAATCTATTACTTGGATGAGGGCTTAATCGAAGTGGGTGTGTCTTAAATTAGTGTGGTTACGCTGCTTTATGGGTGGGACGAACTCAGATTACCATGAACCAAGGGCGACCTCTTATGTGAAGGACGCAAGTCATTCATGGGGCTGGCTTACAAGGTTCAGACGGTTCAGTCCAGTGATTAGTCGATGCGATATGCAGGGGGGGGCATGTGCTAGGCGCATCCCGCAGGCATGGGGTGGCTTGAGCCAGAGAGTAGGTAAGATCATTCTGCTATTTGTTTCCAAAGGCACAGGAGACAACTGGCTGCCATGGGTGGTGTAGGAGAAGGGTGTAAAAGCCACCACCACAGTGACATGACTTTCTGTAAACAGAGGGCCACACCTCACAACTGGTGCCTACTGACCCTGAGGTCAGAGCGATATTCCAACCACTCACAAAAGGCGTGATAGTGAATGCGCAAGATATCCTTGGCATTTAAAAATGATCGCTCTCCTTTTAGCAATATTGAGGAGTTTTAGGGGATATGGTGTTAGTTGTACAACGCAAAGAGTGAGCATAGGATAGCTAGAACTTGGTGGCTCATATCGCTGACGCGGATGGATATAAAGGTAGATTCTGGTTTTTAGAGGGCCTTGAGATTTAATATGAGGAAGTGTTGAGGGTAAGTGTCTTGTTTTGTGGTGGTGGGTTGTAATGAAAGTTTAGCGCGATGTACGCAGAAGCTGGTATAATTTTGACTGTTGATGCATCTGCGAGCGTGTGAATCTGATATTGAGATGCTTCGGTGGCTAGTTTTGCTGGGGCGCACCTTGGGCTTCTAATTGTTGGTGCACTCCCCACGCCACATTGGGCCCCTTATAAGGATAGATGTTGGAGATGATAAGTAAAGAACTCATTAATTTGCGGATTAGTGGCTCGGATGATAAGAATAGGCACATTCATTTCTGTATCTATTGATTGTCTTGTTTGAGCAACCAAAGCTGACACTGTGGGTGCAACTGTGACTGTGGTAACTCCTGCGAGCTTGTGGGGGAGGTTGTCGGCCAAGATCAAGGAAGTTCTCGGAGATGCTTTCAGAAGTCTAGGGATCTTCTGTAATGTAAAGGTTTCTGTTTTGTTAAAAAAAAAAAAAAAAAAAAAAAAAAACTTAGGTTCTTTGTTCTATGGAATACCTTACCAATAGGGAATAAGATTACAAATACTAGGTCTCCATCCTATGGGGCATTTGCTTAGAATAAACATGCAACATCATGGTAATAACTGTATATGCCTAGCTCTAGGCTCAGATAAGTTCTGAAAATTCATTTAGGGAAAATTATTGTAAAAACCCCCATCCTGCAAAGCATGGTAACTAATAGAGCATCAATATGGGAGAACATTGGCAAGAAAGGGCTCTGTTTGTCTATTGCTAATGAAGGATTTTTTTTTTTTTAATGTGAACTGAGAGAAGACCTGTTCTTGGCATTGTGTATGGTTTTGTACAGTGGAGGAGGGAATTTGAATAAGTGAGCATTTTCGCTTTGCTTTCCAGTTTTCTGCATTCAGCATCCCAGAATTGTGAAAACAGAGCAAAGTTTACACATTCATCTTTTCTTTTGTTTTGTTTTGTGTTGGTTTGGTTTCTGAAGTTGGGACATTCAAAGACAAGCATCTTTGGCAGTGCTCTGTGATGTCCAGGGTCTGTAAGGTTCAGAGATAAACGCTGATGCATTCCCACAGTTTAGGAAAAACTGATGGAGACCTTGTTCTGCAACTCCCCAAACCCTGCACGCAAGGATCAAATTTAAATTGATGTAGATTTATATTTCCATAAAAATTACAAGTCGAAAATGGTTTTTAAAAACTGGATCCATCGTCAACGGACCTCACCTAGTTTTCCAGTTAGATTTTTGTTTTGAAAATGTCTTGCATGCATATGACATTTGTCATGCGTGTATGTCAGTTACACCCTTCACATTCCACTTTAATTTCCCCATAATCCATCACACCCAAACCTTTATTCCTGTTCATTTTTATTGTTTTATCGTTCTGGATACCGTTATAGTGTTGTCCGTATATACATGAATATATATCCACATGGACATGGCAACCAATCAGTGGCCACTCCTGACACAATAAAAAGTGATTCCCTCCCCCAGCAGAACATCAGGTGTATGATCATGACTTGAGAGGAAATTTAATCTGCAACATGCTTTGGCAAGAGAATCACATCTAAGACCCTCTTGTGCATGTCACGTGAATTGAGGTGGGGGGGGAATGGCACACCTTTAATACCTCTGCCTGGAAGACAGATATCCCTTAGTTCATATCTTAATAGCAAACATAAAGGTAAAGTTGGCTTTGTAGAAGGACGCTGCCATGTTTGAAAGTGATGTCTAATTGAGTGCAGACAAAGGTGGTGAGTCAGAGAAAGATTTGATGAATGAGGCCCAGATAAGAAATGATCCATCTCCCATGTGAACAGACAGGAAGAGCAGTTACTTTATGATGGCTGAACGGGAAGTGTGTTGTATAGTGGAATTGAGTTTGTGCAGTTCGTGCATCTTTTCTTCCCTACCTTTGGATTGTGAAACTTGAAGCAGGACGTTGAAGTGTTTGAGATCCACCATATTGAAGTTGGTTTTTAAAAAATATCTAGGCCTACAGTAGGAGATGGAGTCGCTACTCAGTAGCTTCTCCACTTCTCTCATGCTAGACTTTTGACTGGTTAGTTGTGTTCAGGGAAACTCCCTGGACATCTTGTGTTCTGAGTGCAACAGCCTGTCGTTCCAGGAAGACAGGCATTTCACAGCTGTTCAATCCATCCATGGCTCTTACAGTCTTTCTAACCCTTTGAAGATGTTCTGAATCTCCGTGCAGTAGGGCAAATAGGACAGACATTCTATCTCTATGGATGACTTTTTTATGTCCACTTAATCTTATCATTTGAATAGTTATGTGGTCTCTCCATTGCCACTACACACTGTAAGTTATTAAAAGATATTTAAACTTTTCTAAATAAAATATTCTAATGAACATTATGTTGGACACATCTTTTCCCTTCCCAGAAAAAAAAAGAAAGTTGCTGGAGTTATCCGAGGAGGGGGAAAATAAACAGATGTGTAGAGTTTGAGAAGAATTTAATGTGCAGTAAATCTTCTTAGTTACCCCTCAGTCTTTGGTATACTGTGGACTGGGAAGTGCCACACAAGGAACATTATTATATGGTTGTAGTTATTGTGGAAGAGGTGATGATCTGTAACTGTGTGTGCCTTCTTAGTGTAGGTGGGTTCAAATTAGTGGTGAATTGAACTCTAGATTATATAGCATCAAATAAAAAAAACAACCATGGTGATAGGGCCATAAAATTTTGGGGAGCTGAGAAACAGGAAATCACATTTTGTTCCGGTTGGTAACAACATCACAGAGGACCCTAAGTTGCTGAGAAGACAACTCAAGCACCTTTTTCTAAAACACAGACCAAGCAGTTTATCAATAGCTTTTTGTGTTCCATGACTACTTTGAGACTTACCCTCAGGGCCCAGCCGCAGACGTGGAAAAGGGCTTACATAGTAATTTAGGGATGTGTGGTTACTGGCAAAAATCTTCAAAAGACATAATTTCCATCTGTTCAGCCTAGATGATGGTTCAAATTTGGAGCAGGGGATGAGTTTTCTTTAAAAGCATGCTGACCGGGACCCAAGGCCTGGCTCAGATGCAGAGGCTAATCTTTTTAGAACGAAAATAAACTACTCAAAATGTTATGATAACCATAGAATTAAATCACTGAGACATCTGAGAATCATAGTTATAGGCAATCTTCAGGTAAGGATGACCAAGCTGCATATCTACATGTCACCTAGAACATGGAAATGTGATATTTTAATAAAACCCTCTTCTCTTTCTTAAGATGGGCTGACACATACTCCCTGAGCCATTAGTGTCCTCATGGGTCAGTGCTTACTGTGCATGCTACCACAATATTTTAGAGAGGATCTTTGTGTATGTTAGGGAAGCATTGACTGTCCAAAAAAAAAATAATAAAATAAAAAATCAAAAACTAAAAACTTAAACTCATAAAATAAAAAAATCATGGCCTAAAGATTAAAGCGTGAGTATATAGGGAAATGGGGAGTTGTCAATTGAAGAGAGGAAACACTGAGATAGAGTTAGACCTTGGGGAGGAGATTTGCCCCCAAACTCTGTGGAGACAGATGCATGAAACTGAGAAGAGGTAGCCAGCCAGTGCTTTCATAGAATAGAATAACGGTTAAGTTATAGTTGTCAGGGAACATGCTGAAACTTATGGCTAGGCATTTATTGTATATGATTAAGCACTGGGTCCCTTAATTCCAGTAACTGTGTCTCTATGGTTACACCATATGTCACAATTCCTTCCCTAGTCTATTGCCCTGCTGGTTCACCTTGTATACTAGGCTGTGTGTTTAGTATTCTAGCATTCACCCACTGTCTGAGTTTTTGAGGTAAACACTGTTCCATGGTGGTATGATATCTGTCATGGAGGAGATACATGGACTCAGCATCCCTTTATGTATAAATGCATGAATGAACCAAGGATGAGTTGGAGAAGCTCAAGGGCTCCCAACGAGTTCAACTGATAAAAGGAAAACCCATCATTAAATAATGTCTCGATTATGGGGTAGGGATGTAGCTCGGAGGGCCAGGGTGTTACTTATCGTTTTTGGGCATAGTTATACATTTTATGTCTGTCCGGTAAGAATTGTGATTTTAGAAAGGGGATCTCCATCAGTTCCTCTTCTCTCTAAGAAATGAACAAAAAGCTTTGCTTCACCATGGAATATTATAAGTATTTGAGCTTTCATGTAGATGACAGCCCGAGTTCCAGCATTAGCACTGAATAAACCAAGCACAGAAGCACAGTCTGTGATTAAGCGCATTTGGGAGCTGGAGAAAGACGGGTCAGAAGTTCACTGTTGTCCTTGACTTTTTATGAAGTTTGGGGCCACGCTGGGCTTTATGAGACTTCGTCGGTCGGTTAAATACTCACCTTTGTTTATATTTAGATTTCTTTTAGGTGATGAGCATTGTTATACTGCTTTGAATCTTAGGGCTTTCATCCAAAGAATGAAAACTATTCTTGCTTTATGTGACGTTAGAAGATCAAGCAAGTCAGTCCATCTGTTGTGATTGCTAGGATTCCATCTGATGAGGTGGGGCTGTGTGGTGTATGCTTTCACTTGGAACGCAGAGGCAGTAGATACTCTGTGTTTGAGGCCTGCATGGTCTACAATGTGAGTTTTCGGCCTAGATTAAAACTGCATTAGTTTAAATTCTGCTTAAAATATAGTAGAGGAATTGAAGAAGAAGAAAGGTGGAGTGAGGAGGAGGAGGAGGAGGAGAAGGAGAAGGAGAAGAAGAAGAAAAGAAAAAAGTTGCCTATGGAAGAAATTCTGTCCGCGAGCGCAGCTTTACAAGTGGTTGGCTTCAGCATACCCTGAAATTCTATGGAGAAAACCAAGGCATGACTACTTTTCTTCCCTTGCTGGGTGTGTAAAGCATTCAGCCCATTCATGCACACACATGCATTGGTGGATGATACTTTTTTGATTGCACAGTGCTGTCCCTCATCTAGCTGTGATTGTGATGGATCTTAGAAAGCAGATAGCCCTATGTCCTCCACCTAGATCAT